>JAJEKV010000022.1:5747851-6261752 GCA_021234155.1 Isoetes taiwanensis | reverse complement strand
ACTTCGTTCAGTTTGTAAAACAATTTTGCAAACACAGGCCCGGCCATGATTATGGTAGGTCTGGGTCCACGCCTTATAGATGGGAATGGCTGCTGGTCCCTTTGCAGCCAGGCAACCCTGTAATGCCTTGAGACAAAGGTCGACAGTATTATGAATGACCCTTGCCGATTGCATGCCATCGGTCAGGAACTTCCCATTGTGAAAACTGACCCTGTTCCCGTCGAATCGTGATTTAGCGCGGGCCTTCTTGAGGCCATCTGCATGCACCACAATTATTATAGTATTACCAAATGTGCCTCCTTTGGTGGTACCGCATGGGTGTCGCAGCTTTCTAAGAACCCTGCGGAAGGTCGGGAGTGACGTTCGGAGATGAGCACCGCTGATGTCTTTTACCAATGTACACGGCTCTTAGCTTTAAGGAAGGCAGCATTGATCTTGTCGGCCCATGTGGCCATGACTGGCCCGGGCTGGCAGCGTTTGTGTTCATGGACTCTTCGTAAACCATTGATTACGTGGGAGGTTGTGTTCACAGGTCCGTCGTAGGCGGCTTATCCCAAAACATCTCTGTGATCCTAAGCACATCGGTCAGTGGGAGCTGCTCTGTTGCTCTAGTGTAGAGATATTGCAAAATTGCAATTCATCTATAAACATGGGCTGGCCCCATTCATAATCAATCGCGGTGTTTGAGAGCATGTGAGGGGTGTAGCAGGGTTCGCAAATCCACCCTTAGAAATGTTAACTTCAAATGAGTGGTAGTGGTGCAATTCGATCTCTTCATCCTGGTTGTTCACAGTCGCCCAGCGACAGCGCCCATCACTCGAGGCACCAGCACAGGTCCACCACACTAGATCCTCCCACTGGTTTCTGTCTCTAGAGTGCTCTTGCGGGTGTGGGCTGACCAGCATGGTGATCCATTGCGGAATTACGAGGTCAGATACCCGCGAGCAAAAGCAATTGTCTCTGCACCACTGGCGCGGCGTTGTCTTCGATGTCGTGTGGCATTGCTGCGGGCGGCCAGAGTCAAGGGATCAAATCATGTCTGCCATTTCTACCGGTCGCGGCGCATTAAGAGTCTCAAGGGTATGACCTTGCTTCCCAGCCCCGCTTATCTTCTTTGTATGTCATCATATGGTCGACATAGGAAAGTCCCGACCTATCCACATCCAGTGGGTGTGATAGAAGTTGCTTTGCGTATATAATGAAATGGCAGTGCCCTGAGGGGTCTGCTCTTTAGGTTTTACCCTGAAGTACAGTTATTAACTTCATACCATCTTGAACAAGAGGCCCATTGTGCCAGGCCGTTCGATAGTAGCGAGCAACTCCCATGCCCCACTCTGTGCAATCATTGAAGATTAGTGTGGTATCACAACAGAAGTACGGAGTATCCACAATGTCTGCACATGCTCCCCTTGTTTCCATAAGGAAGATCAGATCCATATACATGACAGGAGTTTTGAGACTATCTCCCTTTGCCATGGAGACCATGCGGGCAATTCTGTCGGGCGGCGATTGGGGGTCGATGGCGGCGGCGAAGAGATGGCGAAGTAAATGACTGAATGTCGACAACGCGGTGGAAACAGCGGGTAGGGCGTGCGGTGAAAGTGGCATAGCCAGTGGTTGGTTGGCGGCGCGAAATTGCATCTTACCGAATGGTCCTCATCTGCGCGAATGCGCTTAACTGGCCAACTCTCCCTGCCCGGTCTTCTTGTTGGGGGCGTTGCAGTCAGGTCTCGATTAACATACAAGGTTCCTTGTTTGCCTACCCACAGGCGTGGGATGGCCCTTTCGCGCATCAAAATGCGTGAGCGACTACATGGCGTCTCGCCCAGCAATATCTTGGCGCGAGATGTCATTCGAGCAAGAATCAACATTTGGAGCGGTTGGGGTCCTCCTGCCTCGCCAGCCAGACCCGCGTACCGCATTGTGGCTTCGCCTCGGCTCACGGAACTCGTTTTGGATCAATCACAGGGAGTTATTTGTTGTCGTGAACCATAGGTTAGCCAGCCTCGTTAGGGGCGGGGTGGCATAGAGTGGCAGGGGTGCGCAGGCGGTCACAGGCGACACCAGGCGGGTGGGGCCCTTGGTATGGTCTCCTCCCTTCAGGCCAGGGAGCTTGGTGTATTTGCCGCTTTCAATTCGCGCATGCACAGCTGGTGCTCATGAGCCTCTGCATTGAGGCCCTTGCCTTGTTGTTAGCTACTCTCGATCTCGGTGCGGGCTATCCTCCGGTCCTGGCGAGTCGGCCATAAAGGTTCATTACACTTCTTGTGTCTCCAGCTAGTTTGAAGGGCTCTCAATTGTGGCTCTCTTCAATCGACCTGAACTTTCCCATCGGTGGCAGCCTCCACCGACCTCGATTGAAAGGCGGGGAGATGGTTGCCATTGTCTCAACGCGTTTGCTTTTCTGTGTCATGTGGTTTCAATAGCGGTGGACATACTGGAATTCATGCGGACTGCATGTCGGCCAAGACTCTTCTTGTTCTTCAGTGCACTGGTAGGCCATCTTCTAGGTGTTGTCACGGGTCTCTTTCCATGCGGCTCTATTTGTTTCGTTGTGCGACACTTCTTGAGCAATTTGGTGCACGAGGGCTGCATTTCCTCACCTTAACTTGGCTTGAAAGCAATTAATTTTGTTGCCCTCATGCTTGAACGTTTCAGTGCTCCTCAGCTGGTTTGGTGGTGGTGAAGCCCGGATAACTAGCTAGGCTAGGTATCTGTCATGGGCTATATTTGTTGCCGCGAGACTTTGCCGCGTTCTCTTTCAATGGCACCCTATGATTTTGCGGTGTCATGCAGTGCGGTTGGGGATGGCATCTATGCCTTTCTCCCAATAAGTTTTTAGCACGCCATGGCTTTAGCTGATGAGAGGCTGGCGTATGCCATCACATGCATATCGTAGGGGTTGGATGAGAGAGGAGCGAGGGGCTCGTCCGGCTCTTATCCTGGAGTTGCCATGAATAGGGTGTCCGCCCTACGGGCGCATGCGGCCTCCCAGGCAGCGATTGCACAACCTCGTCCCCTTTGCTGCACGCCGTCCGAAAGCCTACTGTCAAGCAAAGCGCAGGCTTCCAAGTGCAAGAAGTAAGTGTGTTTTCACATGCATTAGTCTGGAAGTGCATTAACTGCCCCAAATTCAAAAGTGTTCAAATGCATAAACGCCCGTCCGAAAGCTTCCCCACGTGTCGGGCAGCGCAGTTTCCAAGTTCAACCTCTTTCACCATGCACACCAGTGTTCAGTGTTAAACTGCCGCAGCCTCAAGTTCAAATTTTGTCCTAAAATGAAAATAAGCAATGCTTTCCTCTTACGCATCGCCACTGCAAGGCTTTAGCATGTATGTTTTAATCCAAGGTGATTGGATGGTATCACACCCTTTGAATCCTGCCTTAAAATCAGGTTGCAAAAACTGGTTGTTTTCTCCTCTCAGATCTTAAGGTAAAATGAGGATGCAACTCAATGTTGGGGACAATGAGGTAAGGAATAATATTGTATAGAGCTTACATTAATATTTGAGTTCTTTTCTTTAACATTGTTTTGGCTGGTCTAATACGTCGTAGGCAGATATTTGCAAGGAGGAATATGATGCAAAAACTTAGATACAAGTCCAAGGAAAATGTTTGTTGGTTTCTGTACTTTCATTTCATTTCAGGCAAGTGCAAAATAGTCCACTTGTATTTAATCACACAATTTTATGAACATGTTATGGTTGTAATTTATCACAAGCTTTAATTTATATGTGTCTGCAATCATTGCAGTTTAAGAGTGTTTTGTAGAAACTCTACATGCTGTTCAATAATGGTGATATGGATTCTAAAACGTGACATTGATATGAATTTCTTTGAAAGGCTAATTTTATATGGCTAGAACCCATCACAGGTATGTGCTGATATGGCTGGAACCCATCATAGGTATGTGCTGGTTGGGTCCGCTAATGTTCAGTTTGAGACATTAGACTTTGATAAGAATATCAAACTTTGGCCTAGTGTTCTCTATAGTTCTATGTGAACCCATTTTTAACCAATAATGTTATGTTAAGAAGGTTAATATAATGGATGACATGTGAACCTTTAGATTTAACGGAATCCATTATGTTAAAAATTTGACATAACGGATCATGTGTGAAAGTAAATTTAACAAAATTGGTTATGCTACTTGTTAACATAACCAATGGTATGATAACTAGCATATAGTTAAATTAAAATTTAAGTTAATTAAACCCTATGGTGTGAACCCCATAGTCCCTTACAAAGCGACATAAGGTCATGCCCATAATCCAAGATGATGGAAGTAGAAATGCCATTTGGAATAGAATAGATAGATAGATAGATAGATAAATTTTTTATAGTCCACGAGAACCCTATAGATAGAGTAAAATGGTTGTTATCATTCCAAATAAAATAAACAAGGTGCTGCGCACGGAGGGTTGCCCTCCATGGCCGGAGAGTGAAGTGGCTTAAGTTGTAGTTGTAGACAATAGAGTGTTTGAATCTAAATTGCTATTTTAAGACATTGACATTTTGTAAAGGTGATGATACGCATTTGCATTACTAAGTTCTGCTTAGGTGTTGAGGTGTTGTTGGAGTAGGATGTAGTTGGACATATGGACTTTGGGATTTGAGCGCAAGGTATTGGTGTTTAGTGCTTGGTATGGAACTAGGATGGCAGAAGCATAAGGAGAAGTGTAATAAAGGAGAGAATGGATGTACATGTTTTGTGAAGTGTCTTAAATCGTAGTTGAAAGTTATGTTTTGACATTCTATTGAAATTAGTACTTTTAGACAATAGAGTACTTTCTATCATATACCTGTACAGACTCAAAAAGTAGGCGTTATGTAGTTTCTGCGAAATCACAACTGATAACAATATAATTGCTTGCCAAACACCATAAAATAGACAAATCTTCATTTAAGCAAGTCATCGTTGCAGAAAACAAAGTATAATATGTTCTCAATTTCTACAATGCATATAGAAAAACGTACGTGCTTGAAACATGCTCTTTTCTTTACTTAAACAAGACTTGGAACCAAGAAAAGAAGCAGCCTTGAGAACCGCATATTTGGTGCAGAGTTTCCTAACAAAGAGTATAATATGTCAACATGATTCCACTAGGCCCATAATTTGGTTTTTACAAATGAATGTGCTTTAAAAATGTCTTTTCTTTGTTTGAGACCATAAGAGAATGTACGCTATTACTGTCCAGGTAATGGAGGCGTTTTACTTGACCAACAGTAGAATTTCAATCATTAAATAAAAAATGAATAGCTGTTTAACTGCTTTTATAATGCCACCCAAAAATTTAAATTATAATACCTTGGCCTGGGCAATATGCAAATGTAGCTAGAGTCATAATGCTCATGGAGCCAATAATGGCACGCCACTAAGTAGACTTTCTTTCAAGGATGATACTTGAAAAGAAGAAACATGAACTTTTGTGCAAGTATGCTAGTGAAACGCTTATGAAGGAGCAGACTGGAGCCAAAGAGATGCTGAATATAAAAAGATAATGTCTTTTTCCTGGTACTTCTAGACAGGGACTTCGGCCTCTCTTAACCACAAAGGCACAACATGAATGACATACCTTGTTATTCCTCGTGCAAGTCCCCACTTGAAACCTGCAACAAAAGCTTCTGAAAACCCGAGATCAAATCCTTCTTGAACAGAACCCCCTTTGCCAACAGTGATCCCCTCTCTGCACCCAAGCTTTATTGTGATAAGGCTCTGATTTTTTCAGATAATTTAACTTCAAAATAAGATATTTCATGCATAGAAAAGTAGGATACATTGTAGAACTGCGTGTGCCTAGCCTTTGATTCTTGTGTGCTCAATCCATTATCATCATCATCATCTCGCCCCACTCGACGACATTGTAGATGACTCCAAATCAACCACGATGTGCCTACCACAATCCCAAACATTGTCATCATTTGACCACATAAATAAATAGAAGGAATTTGTGTTTTGCAAATAAGAATATTCTCTCTCAATAGAGAAATTCTCATGGACATCCGAAAGTTCTTGTAACTTGTATCCCCAATTGTAATACAAATCATAGGCACATCAGGCTTTGTATTCATTACACATTGCATGTGTCATAAGCACACTAAACACTCTCTGAATGTGAAACATGTAAGTATCTGCATGTAATCTGGACATGTAATTACAAGCCAGGACCTATGTGCAGAAAAATGAACACCTCTATGTCTCTAGTATGGCAGATCTAGTATGCTGACAATTTCTGGTGCAATGGGCATATTGTGCACTTTTATGACTAGTGAGACATCCATTCTAACTAAGCAAGAAAATTCATGTCGTTCCTCTAATTATTTTGCATAAACCCAGTGAAGAGGGTACCTTCCCGAATAAAAAGTATGAAAGAAGCACAGTAAATATCTTCTCGGATTTCTAACTAAGCAAGAATTCATGTCGTTGCTCCAGAAAAAACAAAACCCTCTTCCTTTCCACGGGTTCTCCCTATCCCAATTTTTGTGATTTAGAATGGCATGCGCGCACCAAAAGCGAACTAAGTGCTGCCCTAACCTCGGTTTCAATAAAATAAAAACAGGCATCCATCCGGACTCAAGGCGCGAGAGCAGTAGCAGCAATTTCATCCACAAGGCAGGAAGGCAGCAAATTTGACATGTAGGTTCGTTACCGTGTTCCATTAATGGCACCTAACCTATGCCGATCTGGGCAATTACTTAAATTGTCTATATCTACACCTCTACACCATCCTTAAGGCCCCGAAGGGGCCAAAAAATTTTTTAGTTAACACACAACTAACATTATTAACACAAACCATTGCATTTGACACATTTAAATTAAAATCCCCCTTAAACCCCCTTTGGTTTGGGTGCATATTCACACGGGGGGTTACGTAGGCAGCGAGAGCCTGAAAAAATTTACAATACACTAGTAATAGTGCCCAGCGTTGCTGGGCTAACGTTGGGAACCTGTTTATGAACTTACTCGATTCAATCCACATATTCTGCAATTTTCATAGAAACTATTTTTTTGTCTATTTATTAATAGGTTCATGCTTGTATTTTTTGTATGTGTTTATAATAATTTAGATAGCCTCTTTATTGAAGATGCTACAAACACACACTAAAATCCAACTCTCACATATTTATCATTAATAATGCACTTGACAAATGTCATATGTACAGTAGTTTCATTAATTTGCTTGCAACACTTCCTAGCATGGCACTCTAGATATTATCATAGTTTATATTTATGTGCCATAATTAAGCGTGTCAAATGTGAAACTACACTAAATGTGCATATCTTGCAAATAGTTTATGTTTATATACTTCATGGTTGACTAATAATGCACTTGACAATGTTATGTGTACATTAGTTGTTTCTTTGCTTGCAACAACATGGCACTCTAGAAACCATATATCCCATATATTGCCCAAATGGCCTTAACAATGCCCAAGAATGTTTAAAATTCACACAACAAACCATCGAGAATAAAAGAAATGGTAGGAGTCAAAGGTACATCAAAAGTGGAACATTCGTAATAATTTTATGACAAAACCTTAATCTATATTTTACTGCAATGTATAACACCACGCCCTAGTCCATATTTTACTCCAATGTATAATACCACACATCACACATGTCTTGCTTGTAGTTTCTATTGCACATGTTTTGCTTGTAGTTTCTCTAAATTGAGGCAAATGCAGGTTCCTATGAATAGAGATACATGCCGATAATATCTTTTGCTGTGAATCCTAAAAGCAGTTTCATAAAGGAATGGTTTTCCAAGAACTTATCAAAATGCTTTAGATCTCAGCTGCAATACAATAACCTCATAGACTGCTTTGAATGGTCTCATCAATAGGCTAGAGGGCGTAAAATTCTTTGCTTGCCAAAATACAAAACATAAGAGATTAAAAAAAACAATAGAAGGCATCAAAGGTAGCAATCATATGCATTTGTTTAGGAGCTGGAGAAGGTCTTGTATTAGCAAGAAATGCAGACCAAACTGAACACATGGAATATGTCTAGCAGAAAACCTCCCAACAAAGTCGTATGTGCAAAGTGATTCAAACAAAAAATCTACTTCCCAACAGGCTCGAATCTTCATTATTATTGACAAAGGCAGGGAGTTAAAACATTTTAAATTAGAAATAAGTAGTAAATTCAAATGCAGGAAAAATGCCAATTAAATTTAAAAATTTACCAGTATAAGAATCGATATTTAAATCTTGCAGCGCTGATGCTGCCAGCTGCACATCTGAAACAATGATCCGCAAACATAAGTTATGTTAAACAGACAACTCATGACAAAATCCTCAAGGGACACCATAATGAAAAACGTATTCATATTTAGCTAGCCCTTCAATCAAGAGTAAAGATGCATCTAATTATCTATTCTGAATCTGCAAGGATATGAACTTCATGTATGAGGCTACATAGTGCATCTGCACATATATGGCATGCTACACAGTATAAATATGCTTTTCTATGAGTGCATATGATTTGCCACCATATGCACTTTTCCATAATATTTCACGCTTCTAATGTATT
Organism: Isoetes taiwanensis; assembly: GCA_021234155.1. Taxonomy (NCBI): domain Eukaryota; kingdom Viridiplantae; phylum Streptophyta; class Lycopodiopsida; order Isoetales; family Isoetaceae; genus Isoetes; species Isoetes taiwanensis. Next base: position 6,253,219 of record JAJEKV010000022.1, on the reverse strand, counting down.
CTGCTTTCTTTCATTCTTCTTCTATGTGGCTGTGATGACATGATGCTTTTCCTGCTAAGCTCTGCCTCCCTGATTGATGACTCCCTGATTGATGAGTTCGTATAGAGGGAAAAATAACCTAAAACATAAAACAGAGGAAACAAAAACCTAAAACATGAAAGTCCAAGGCATGATAGCAGCCTTGTATTTAGCAGTTCTATTTGGCTGTTTTATCTGTTTTGTCTATAACAAATTATTTACAATATATTTTGTATCATTCCAGTTATGACATTCTGCTCCATTTTTATATTATTGGTCCATGATAGGTAATCCACTTAACATTATGGTGCAATCCCACCATAATGGCAAGAATGGTTCAGATTATGGATTGATCTTTTGAAGGCATCTCAAACTTACAATCCACATCATCTCCAACTGGATTTTTGCCTTTCGCAGTAATTCTTGTAGCCTCTGAAAAGAAAAGAAAATATGAGTGTGTCTACAAATTAAGGGACCAAAAATGAAAAGTACACATACTTCCTTTTCTGCTGGTAGCTGCTCCTCATAAAGAAAACTATACGATTTTTTTAAATTTTGAGAATTACAAAATAAACTATGAGGTCAAATAACCAACTTTGTCGAAAGATATCAAATCGGAAGGAAAATGTCCCATAATACCTAGCTCCATCAAATCGCCACATAGGGCCTCAAAGCGGGGGTCCCGATTAACTGCTTGGGGCATGCACATTATTGCTCATAAAATATTTTAGCCCATAAGGATCCCTACCGGTTTTACGCCACACATAAACGGTCATGTAAAACTTTCCAACATACAACAAATATTCAAGAAATGGGGCGCGTTAATTTTGGTGGCTTGAGACTTCTGGCTGCGCAACAAAACTTAAAAGTACAATAGAGCCTTGCCTTTTTGGTGCCTGAATGACCTCCACTGTAGCGTCCAACTGGTTTTCTTTGGTAATTTCTAGAGGTGTGGCAACAGTAACCTAAAAAAAATGGAGTTATCATGCATATTGTGAGGAAGCAACATACAATTTCAAAGACAAAAGCACCTATTCTTATTCAATCGCTGCATTTTAGTGACTTTCTTCACATGTCGAATTGTAGGTCGACCTTCAGATTTGGCCTTATGAAGATCCTCAAAGGGAATCTCAGCAATTTCTTCAAGCTTAACATTCGAGATCTTCAAGTGTGTCCTTTGTTGTTGCCATTTGAGTTTTGTAGTCAGAATATGCAAGAAGATAAAGAACTCTATTTGATAGTCTAAGAACTACCATGGCTATGCTAGAAATGACCACCGAGTTCACTGGAAACGTGAGTGTCAATCAAAAAAGCATGGTGAGCTCCAGACCCAGACCCGATGCTCCTGCTCCAAAGCCGCTGCTGCCGCTCCGATACCACACCAAAGAGGCGGACCACATTGTAGGCAGCCAAAAATCGCTTGTCGATGCTCCGATTACTTATTGCCTTGCGGTAAAGAACTGGGTACATGAATTTGTTTGGCATATATGAGATGCTATAGCAGCGTGATACAGATCATCTATGTGTACCAGACATAGATGAATAAAAGCCCTCCTGCATATTGCGTTTAATTATGCAGCATTAGATATATGTTCTAAGCTTATATAAGAAAAGTGATAGAGTATTCTTGTGTTACCTGAAGTAGTCTTTTCTTGAGTCATCCTAGTATTGGGAAGAATCGGAACACACAAAATCATCCGCTTCTTGCTTGTATCCTTGCAACGCTGTGTTGTTTGTGGTAAAAAGTAGCGCAGTGATGGACATAGCTACCCACATGAAAATCAAGAACGTGATAAACTTGACATCTCTGTTGATGGTGGCATGCAAAACAAATGAGACCCCTACTCCTCCTGCAAAGGAAAGGCTGATTCCAGCCACTGCAATCAGCAGAGCTTGCCTTCCAATTCTCATTATGGATCTCAGATCAAGCTCAAGACCTACATGAAGAGGAAGAATAGAAGACCCATATCAACAAATGATTCCAGAACTGTTAAGCCCTAACGTATCAAATTTGTGCTGCTAGTTCAAGAAACACAATCGAAATAGGGTGATTTACAGGAATCTATAAATAGGATAAACTCAACTACAAAATATCTTGAACTTTCCTGATCCAAAAACTATCGAAATATCTTTCTGATCAATTTGCCTAGATATTATAGAAATCTGGAAAGAAGAAAGCCTTACAATGATTTTTGCAATGACTCTGGGTTGCCAAAAGGGCTTCAGTAAGAAAGCAAGGACTCGGGTAAGAACGACGATGAAGCGAATTTGAACGATCAGAACCAGAAGACCCACGAAAAAATCAAGGGAATTATCGCCTTGGAAAATCCCATTGGAGGTAGCGCTCATGTGCTTACAGACGGTGTTGTTTGCCATGGCCAAAGATTGGAAACCGTCTGTCTTCCCGGTTGCGGTTCAAGCATCCCGACCCCACAACGCAGTGACCTAGCATTTCTGAGGGGAAGAATAGGTTTTTAGCAGTCACCAGCATATCCTAGGGATATTCTAGCATATACCTAGGATATGCCAAAAACCCACATAAACAAGGGTTTGCCCCCCTAGGGGCAACCCAAAAAGCTTCCAAAGGTCAGGCGGACATTTGCCAAGTGCCAAAAAAACAACAAAAAAACAACCAATAAAAGCGAGGCCAGCACAGACAATGTCAAAAAGCAAAAACCTTTACATTCATTCTTCGAAGAAGCAGCCTCAGGAAGCCGTGGTTGATACGAACTCTGCTCTATATTTAAAAAACCCGCATTCTAGTTTTGGATCCTTCCTTCAGAGATGGGTTCCGACGCTACGAAAGCAGATCCCAAGAAAGTAGAGAAAAAGGAAGAGAGAAAGTCCCTGGTAAGCTTTTTTCTCTGCTATTCGGCTCAGATGTGGTTCATTATCCAAATCGTTTACATTCTGTTAGAATTCCTTTTCAGACTACGGTGTTCAAAGCTGAAGTTCACTGCCGGGGTTGTCTCACTAAGCTGAAGAAAGCTGTCATGAAGATTGAAGGTAAAAATATGATCTGAAGTCTATATTTCTTGTCTAAATCTCAGCCAAAACTATACATTTTGATGTCGTTTGGGTATTAATGTTGCTGTTTGCTGTGATCAGGCATTGAATCGATAAATGTGGACCAAAAAAACCAGATGGTCCCAGTTGTAGGCAACGCAGATGCAAAGAAAATTATGGTGGTGGTACAAAAGACAGGAAAAAATGTGCAGCTAATTGCGCCCAAACAAGAGAAGGAAGAGAAAAATGAAGGCAAGAAAAAGGAAGAAAAAAAAGAGGAGAAAAAGGAAGAGAAGAAAGACCAGAAAAAGGAAGTTAAACAGGAGGCAATTCTACACCGGATTCCCAACAACGAGCTCACATATTTCTTCAGTGAAGAAAACCCAAACAATTGCTCCATCATGTAGAAGACCATTGCATTATTCCTTTTTGTAAAGCTAATTTTTCCTCATAGAATGTAAGAAGTGCTGGGCATTTTCTTTTGTGTTGGAAAAATAGTTATGCTTACCTCCATGCTCCTTATCTCAAAGATATCTGGATCCTTTGTCCCTAGGGCAAAAATGCGTTTGACGTCGAAATGAATCAACCATGGGGCCTCCCAAAAGCAGATTTGTCATATTTGTTTGACAAGGTTCTTTCTTACCTAAGAGCTCTGAGCCCGCATCCCAAGGAAAGAGAATCCATTAGTCACATATCTAAATAACACTTGCTGAATCACCATGCAAAAAGAAGAGTAATGGTAAGAAGTTTACATTCAAAGAAACAAATGTTTGAAACTTGAATAAGGCCTATGCCAAAAGAACTGTAAAAACAACTGGATAAGGCATGTGCCAATGTTCCTCTTCTCTGAAGCATACAGATGTTACTGTTTATTCTATAGCACATTTTTATCGGATGTATTGACTTGTGTTCTATAGATGTCTATTGTCCCTAGATTCTTATATACGTTAGCATGCATGTTGGAATCTTCATAGATGACGGAAACCTACATCAAATCGTGATCTTAAATAGTACTTCAATATGCAACTATGAAGCAAAGCGGGTATCTTCAATTATCTGATATATCTTTCTGTTATGGTAGTAATTATGAGGAATGTAATATATTTTTCCTTTGCGTCTATAGATCTAGATTGCAAATTGTTTTAAATAATTTCACAAGTTCATAATGTTTCTCATTGAGTTCTATACAAATTAATTATTGGAAAAAGGAATCACCATAGATTTTTATATCAATTATGTAGTATTCACATAATTAGCATAATGTTATGTAATATTCAAGTCTAACTTTTTCTTGTATAAATTACACTGTGATGCCCTAGGCTTTGATGATCTTAGATAGGAATATCCCTAAATATAGCACCTTGACTTAAATTTATAACCTTGATCAACAATATATTATAAAATATTGGAGGGACAATGTTTTGTCTTAAACAGTCATGATTAGTTGCAAGCCAGAGCATGAGCATTTTGTGAAGCATGCAAGTTCTTTTGACGCTACTTAGAATAAATATAGAATTATTCTGAAACTTATTTTCAATGGTGCAATTTCTTACAGCAACATCGACGGTGACAGAAAGCATTATTCTGCATGAGAAGCATCAGCAGAGGTAAGAAAGCAGGCAAAAGTCAGTGACGAAAGGAAGTAGGCGGTTTGGTAGGGCAACAAAGTGGTAAGGGGTTTGGTAGGGCAACAAAGTGGATGCTGGACCAAACCTCTTACCATGGCAATAAAATGTTGAGCCAAACAACCCCATTGTGGGCAATCCCCTAGCCACATAAACACCAAAAGGGTTCCAAATAAAAATAAACAACCAAAAGGGTTCCAAATAAAAATGAAAGGTTGTTCTATAATCCATTGTTCAGGCTGAAAGGGGTCAAAGAAAAACATGTCTATTTTTTTCGATTCTTCTTCTATTCTGTTATTGATTCTTCGAGGAAGTAAACCGGTCTTACGACGGCCGAAAAGCCGTAGCTTACACGGTTCTCCGCTTATAAAACATACCCAACTATTCCTGCTTATTGCTGGTTTCCTTTCTGCTCTGCTCAATTCAATCTTATTGTATCCCATTCTGTTTCGGACCCAATTCAAGCTTTGAATCCTTCCTTTGGCCATGGGTTCCGATGATAAGACCCCAGATCCCAAGAAATCAGAGAAACCCGACGAGAAAAAATCAGTGGTAATTTTCTTCCCTCTGCCATTCCTCTCAATTCTGTTTCATGGTCTAGATTGCCAAACGGTTTCGAATTCCTTTTGCAGACCACAGTTTTCAAAGCTCGAATTCATTGCCAGAGCTGCTTGACTAAGCTGAAGAAGGCCGTTGTAAAGATTGAAGGTAAAGATATGTTCTGATATCTATTATTTGTTGTCTGGGTTTCAGTCTTTTCAGTGCGATTTGCTGTTTTTTTGGTACTAATGTTGGGGTTTGTTGTGATCAGGCATTGAATCGATAACTGTAGACCAAAAAAATGAGAAGATCACGGTTGTCGGCACGGCAGATGCAAAGAAAGTTATGAAGCAGGTGAAAAAGACAGGAAAAAATGTGCAGCTAATTGATCCCAAAGAAGAGAAGGAAGAAAAAAAGGAAGAAAAAAAGGAAGAGAAAAAGGAAGAAAAAAAGGAGGAGAAAAAAGAGGATAAAAAGGAAGAGAAGAAAGAAGAGAAAAAAGAAGCAAAAGATGAGAAAATGGAAGTTAAAAAGGAAGACATTTTACACCAGATCTCAAACAATGAGCTCACATACATGTTCAGTGACGAAAACCCAAACAATTGCTCCATAATGTAGAAGAACAACATTGCAATGTTCATTTTTGTAAAGATATTTAGTTAAGTAATCTTCCTTATTGGGTGTAAAAGTAACAGATCTGGAAAAATAGTAAAGAGCCTAGCTATGGTTTTCTTTTTTACATGGCCTTCTACCTTTGTATATCATATTTCCAAAGGGCCTTAGAATTCCCATCATGCAAACTGCCATACCTAAGGTCACGGGTTCAACGCCTCGTTGTGAAAGTGGCCATGCAATGTAAAGTTGGTGGGGGAAGGACACACTTCAGCAATGTAAAGTGGTGGGGGCAGGACCCATCTGGGTGTGTTGTAAAGTGTCACATGTCCGATAGGACGCTGCCTTGTGGCGTGACGTTAAAATCTCTTCTTCTTCTTCTTCATCATGCAAAAAAAAAAGCGGAAAATAGGCTTAAAAAAAAGGCAAATTGAGTTGACTTTTTATTTCTTGTAACATCAAATGGAGGGCGGCATTTTTCTCAGTTGGGTGGGCCACTAAATTCGAGCCTTGGGCATACGCAACGTTAGGCTCTAGATACCCCATGTACCCAGCAAAGCTTCGATTTTTTATTCTCGCCCCTTCCTCCTCACCTTCTTAACACATATTTCTTGAATCTTAGATTCTCTAGTGTGACAATTGACCTCACTATAATTCACATGCTAGATTCCCCAATCTTAGAATAGAATGATCAATATTATATTCCATTTGTACTTTGTGATTACTTGATAAGGATGAATGTTGTTGTTGAGTCCATGCATCCTTATTTCAAAGAATTTTTGGATCCTTTGACCCTAGGGCTACAATGTGATTGAGCGACGTGCACCAATCCTACATATATCCTACAACAAGCAATTTGGAGCCTTCCAAAATTAGATATGTCATATTTGTTTCTTTTATCATTTATGGAACATGACAAAATTCGTTCCTGCTTCTTCTTCTTCTTTTAACAGCCCAAGGAACAAGCATTACACTAGAATCTATAATGCATATTATAGCTTCATAGATGAGTGAAACGGGAGGACCACCCAATTGAAAATATTGGCGCCAGAATTGGCATGTTTCTCCATTGCCCATAGTGGAATAACGCTTTTAAATCATCATCATAAAAATATTCCCAAAATAAGACCTTGCCTATACATGTTTGCAACATCCAATGTGGATATTTCTTGACTTGATCAATATCCTTAACGAGTGATGCAGAATAAAACACAAGAGAATCACTCGCGTGAACAAATAATGCTACGTAAATAGTTGCAAGAGAGTCTGAAGTGTACACGTGCTTTGGTCACATCTTATCTTAGATATAAATCTACAAGATACCAAGACGAGGTGCACCTTGGACTACCAAAGGTTATCGAATATGTTGGTCCCATGGCCCATAGGATATGTGGGCACCTTTAGTGTGAATATGTAGCACAATCATTTGAACGGGAGAATTGTACACATTTTTCATAGTGATTCGGTGGACATGTTACATAAGGTGTAGGATTATGATTGGGAAATTCAAGGAGAATTGATGGCATTTTGAGAAATTTTAAAATGTGGAGGGCTTTTTAGGAAATTGCTCAAATATTACCGTATTTAAATGCTTTTAGCTCATAATTATGAGAATTGGCATATTGTATTCTCTCGCCCCCCCCTCCCTTTATATTCCTCTTCTTCTTAGATTTTGAATCAGCCTTAACTTATATGGAAATTTAATAAAAATAATCGCCTTAAACTTCTAAATCAAAATTGTAATACTAAGCCCACCCTAGTCATATTCTTAATAAATAGGAAGAAATCTTGAATACGACTTCGCCCGAATATATGTGTGACTTGAAAACCTGGGTACAGGTTCTAGAGCCTTTGGATCTTCTGATGAAAACAATTACTAGTGTCCCACAGTCACTAGTCACACCTACATCCAAACTGAAGCAGAGATGTTAGCGGCCACACTCCAGGTAGAGCCATGGTACAAACTGAAGTAGAGGAGGAGGCACTGCCATATGTATGTTTGATGTTGATATGCAAAAACGGAGCGCAGGACCATACACAGGGGCCAGAGGCCAGGACTTCAGAAAGCGCACATTGTACAGGTACACGTTTAAATCAGCCCAATCAAGTCTGGCACTTGAACCTACGTCTCGTAGGGTTCCAGGAAATATATTCCACATAGAGGCAACCACACATTTTTTCACGTATAAAATGTGCATCTGAAGCCCAGGAACCCATACAGCATGAAGAGTGGGTGCGCAGCAGCTAGATCAGCCAGGACATCTTCTAGTGAATTTTTGAGCGTCACAGGATAGGCTACATGTGCTACAACATGGCAGTCACCTCAAGGGCACTCATTTTTGTGTGCAAGAGGACCTCTCCTAGTCCTGTTGACCCGGTGACATGAGGAGCTATGCAAGGTTCGAGAAGCAAGGCTTCAAAGCAAACGGGAAGTGTATCGAGGAGGCACAACAATCATTCTTAACCAGTGGTTTCAGAACCGCTGGTTGGGTTGCGTTTAGTTGCTTTCCCCCCTCGTGTGGTTTCATTTTCTTTTCTTTCTCATTACGGTCATGATTTATGATGGGGCTTAGTCCTCATATTTTATTTGGGCTTATGCATTTTGCTCTGTTCCCGTCCCCCCGTGGACGTAAACAATCTATTTATCTATCTATCTTCAAATGAAGATATTTGTTTTTTGACCCACAATCAGGGTTAGGGAAACTCTTAATAAATTCATAACTTCTACTTCCATGGTAAATATAATCACCATGTTCCAGAGTTGAAGGCAGTATTTGTAATGAGCAAATAGGGCTCTTAGAAGAACAATGTCATATTTTGGCACGTGAGCTCTTCTCCTTGTCTTGTGGTATTGTGTGCATCTATGGAAAAAAAAACTCTTATTTTTCTTTTGTTGACTCTACTGTTGACTTCATTGTGTAGTCACGAGATTTTCATGTGATGCCTCCGCTGAACATTTCTGAATCCAACTTGATCGGTCTGCTCCATCTTCTCAGTTTTGCACACTAGTACAATTCTAGTTACAGACACATGAGCTTTATTATTTATTACGGTACATTTCTGCATAATTATATAGGTACTTTGCATATTCACCCAGAAGTCTTTGGGTAACTTATAATACCCACCTACAACAGGAGGTTGCCTTTTTTGCTTCCAATCAAGAACAGTCTCGAAACAGTGGCAGTCATTAGTCCCTCTCCAACTATATATTATTATTATTATTATAATACAGATATGTTCTGTGGATATACACTGAATAACAACAAGACTCCTGAGCTTTTACCATTTGCACGCATCCTCTGGCCTATCATAGTTTCACTGCTTCATTCTTTTTGCTTCTGGATATTCAAAGGTCACATCGCAGGTTCTCATCCCACCAAGTCCTTCACCAAGGTCAATATTCCTGAGCTGGTCATTGTAGTCTTGATACTCCGGTTTCACTCGACGGACAGGAACGGTGACAGAGTATACAGTTCCAAGATTAGGATCAGTAGCCACATTAAGCTGAACCTTCTCCTCAGACTCTATTTCTACAAAATTTGAAAGTGCATCAATTATGTTTGACACAATTTTCCGCTTTGCCTCATCACTGACAGCACAACGGTCAGCTATAAGAATCATTCTCAATCTTTGTTTTGCAATCTCTGCATTGGATGATGCCTTCCTTTTGGGAGGGAAGAGGACATTCCATGCTTGTGAAAAACGTTCCCAGAAGCTCAACTTTTTAAAATCAGTTGTTACTTCTCCAACTTGTTCCGCAAAAGAAAAATTAGGAAGATTACCAACAGCCCTGCGATAAAACCTCCTTCTCGTATCAAGAGCTTCGGTGGAACCACGACACTGAACAACATTATAATTCATCTGATTGGCAGAAACTGAAAATCTTCCGAGTCCACATTGCTGTGAGAAGACACAACTCTCTGCCTGCTGTTTGCAAACAGAACTACTTTAGACAAGACAAATGAATATTACATCAGCAAACACTGAAAGACAAATTATACCAAAACAAGAATACAAAATTGGCGATTCACTTTGCATCATAGAAGTTTACAAAATGTAAATATTGATATATGCGATCCATAATATGAAGTATTGACTGCATAAGTCTGAAACATGAGACATATGGATTGGCAATGGCATCTGGAATTCCTCAAGTTGAAGACTTGCTAGATATTAATAAGCTTTTGAAGAAATTGATCGTTACTCACATACAATTTCTAAAGCCTGTACTCGTACAATTATCTGTAAATGCAGCTCAATGCGTGCTTTATTCTCATTAAAAGCTTAATCAATCCACTGAATATGCTAAACTCACTTAATCCATATCAGCAGTAAGAAAGTAAGATTTGGAAAACTAATCTATGCAGCAAAGTAGAGGGTCAGCAGACATTGTTTCTAGTAAGAAAAACAGTTCTACTTACAAGAAACGGATTCTGAAGGAAAAAAATTAAAAACTGCGACTAGATTGCTTCTGCAATGACTGAACATTACCTTATTGTGGCTATGCAGATGCATGAAAAAGCTCCAAAAAATACAAAAATAAATACAATTTATAAGTAACAGCTGAAGGACTAGCTCCACAGACACCTGCGGGACATATGGGAATGCTGTTGGATGGACATGTAATATTACTTAACATAAATTGAGTTCGTGGTGTTTTCGCAGGATCTATTCTATTAGTTCCTAGAATGTCTGATATATACAATCCATAATATGAAGACGGATTAACTGTATGAGTCTGAAACAGGAGACATGTGGACTTCTTGGCAATGGCATCTGGAATTCCTCGGGTTGAATACTTGCTAGAGATGAATAAGCTTTTAAAGAAAGTGATCAATACTAGCCTGTACTTATACAGTTATCTGTACATGAAGCTCAATGCATGCCTCATTTTCATTAAAAACTAATCAGCAATAAGAATATGACATTCGATTTGGAAAACTAATTTATGAAGAAAGTTTTTACATTCAAAAAAGAGTTTTATATGCTCGGGGCAGAAAAGTAGAGGGTAAAAAGACTGTTCTACGTAGAAGAAAAGGGTTGTGAAGGAAAAAAATTGAAAACTGCAGCTAGATTGCTTCTGCAATGACTAAACATTACCTTATTGTGGCTACGCAGATGCAAAAGTAGCTGCATAAAATTTATAAATGAATCCAATATGTAGGCAACAGCCAAAGGACTAGCTATGCATCTGATGGGACAGATGGGCATGCTGTTGAATGGACATGTAATGTCAACATACATTGAGGCCATGATATTTTTTCAGTATCTATTCTATTAGTTCCTCGAATATCTGATGGACGAATGTTTTGAATGTAGATTATGCTTTAATCTTACTGCTATGCGATGCACTTAATGGTAAGGCTAATTATCTTGAGTAACTGGACATGCTGTTAAACCTGCTTTTACTCAAGGACAAGAAATATTGCATATATGTTTCCATACATAAGCATGCAATACATAAGCATGCAGCACAACAACTCAAAACAGCAATAGACGTGTTACACCATTCATAAAAGAAATGTGAGTTTAAAGAAATGTATACCCTTGACGTTGGCAACGAAGCTGCTGCGAATGACAAGTTACTCCCTACAACTGTTACAGCCATAGATCACTCTCCTCTATATTGATTTCAGTCTCTCTCGTCAGCTGGATTTAATGTCTTAGAAACCTAAACAACAACATCCAATCATCACCGCCTAAACCCAGAACCGGAAACAGAATAGCTAAGCCCATGTATGTCTAGATGGCAGATTACAACAAAGTGCTAGAGGGGCACAAGTAAACATTAACTAGCATAGATCTACCATACCTGGAAGAGAAAACGCTTGTACATTGACAAAGGAGAACCGGATCATGCCGCCGCAAACAGAGCTACTGGAGGAAACCAACAAAATCAGGGTCACAGTTTGGCGGGAAATTATGACACGTGGAATACCAGATAATACTTGTGCAGAAACGTGATGTTTCTTTCTATCTGGCTACTTATATGCTCTTCGTTCATGGCATATTCTATGATACGAACTTCCATCTACACGAGTGCCTTACTTATCAACCCTAGTCATGTTTAAACCAGCCATGAGAAAAAATCCGCCAAGTCCACAAAAACATTATGTCTTTATTCGCAGGGTTGCCTAACCCGAGCTGCCCACTTTCCTGCGATTTTAGCTATGCCACTTGTCGTGCCACATCACCTAAGATCATTTTGAGCCGTCCGATTCTCTAATTTCAAATCCTACGGCCAGGGAAATTAGAAAACCCAAGAAATTCTCTGCCGTGCCTCTAGCAAAGAACAGGCCCAACTCGGCTATGGCAAATCCGGCACTGCATTAGGTCGTCCTCACTGATCGATTTTGAGACAAGGAAGTTCAGAGTTTTGGTTTCCAATATTTTGTATCAAGGACAGATTTCGATTCCAGGCATGAGACCTTGACAAGAATACCAGAATGCCTTCTATTGGGGACTTTAAGCCTTGCCTTCTACTCCAAGGTGAAGTTTTTCTCTTCTCTATACGCTTCTACTTTCATTATAGTGCTTTTATCTATCCCATGCTCATTTGTTCTCCTTCATTTGCTCATCACATTCTTTACCTATTTAGAATTACTTTTGTAGGTCTGATATTTCGTATTTCTTAGACTTGAACTGGTTGGATTTTTACTATTTTCATGTAAATTGACCGATGGTTATTCTAATAACATTATTTAGTGGTTATATGAGTTCCTAACAAGTAAGAAATAAAGGACTAAGGCATTGTCTTCAGGCTTAGATTTGTTTAATGTATTCTGCAGTGTTAAAGTTCTTCGTGGATTTTAGAACTTGTTAGAAGGTTATGCTTTTAAGGCTTGAAGATATACAGGTTATGCTTTTGGAATGAGGCACTTGGGCTGCTTGAGCATCGTGAAGTTGCCACTCGTCAAGAACATCTTATTATCTTTTGATGGAATGCATCAAAAGCAAGATCTAAGCACATTGAGATGGTCATCTTTTCAGCGAAGTAAGAGACCTTGTTCATCGTCGAGCTTTTGGTAATGCATTTTTCAAATAAAATTGCGACTTTATCTATTCTATTCTATCATGCCCATCTTCAACATCTCTTAAACAATACCGGTAATACAAAGGATAAGCATTTTAATACATGCTCGCCATTGCCATGACATTCCTAAATTTAATTAAGCATTCGACGATAGTAGTCCCCAAAGGGGGTAGCTTGTAAGGAGCATTTTCCTTTGCAAATGTAAATCCACGATAGCTCCACATAAAGATAATAACGGGCCCATGAGGTCCATGGTCCGCAAATGGATCCACTACAACATCATCCGAGCGGTGTGCGGGTAGAGTGCTTCAACTTGCACTATTAACTCACATAGATGCAAACCTTACGGATGGAACATAAGGAGTCATCCATTAATACCAAGACTCGTGCATTTTTATTATCTGCATAGTAAAATGAGACCAATATTTTGATCTAAAAGGCAATTCTCAATAACACACAAAGGCAAGTGTCATACCAATGAGCCCATTGAATACAAACATAAGAAGCGGGCTAATGCGGTGACCAGATTATGGGTTGCTAGATAGAACTTCCTGATACATAGCTTGTGTTGTACATTTATCGCTTGTGCATTTTGAAACACCTATTTCGTGTGTACCACATGTGGAAACTCAAGTCCAGCTTTTGATTGAAGAAGTTCAATGAATTCATCATCTAACAGGGTATGCAGCTGACAGATTATGGGTTGCTAGTGGTACCAGATTACCTAGAAGTTTATAGATCCACATCAAAATACTGCCATGTCCTATGCACCCAATTGACAAGGACTGTCTATCAAGGACATACTCTCATCTTTCTTTAGACCACTTGATTTTTTTGCTGGAAAACATGCAATTTGCAGCACTTGGAGGTAAATAACCAAGGAATTTCTGAAGCCACTGGAGATATCTGGAAAGCTTATGTTTTCCAGATCCCTAAAGCAGGTACAACTTTGTCCCAAAATATTGACCCATCTCATGTCTTCTTATGCTTTAAAGACCTAACGTTTCTCTCCGTGGACGTTAAAAACTATTCTATTCTATTCTATTCTTCCTGCTGTCCCTTTTGCTCCACAACTTGTTTTTATGCTAATTGCCATGGATAACAAAGGCTAGCAACAATGAAATCAGTTGTATTTCTAACTTGATTTCTAACAGCCAATCGTACTTCCTGTTGCTGTTTTGCTCCACAACTTGTTTTTTCTGGTAATTGCCATGGAAGAAGAGAGGCCAGTAATAACGAAATCAGTTGTTTTTCTCCCAGCATTTTTAATTGTGTTAATTCAGTTTACATTGCAATAAACCATATTAATTGTTCCTTTCTTACATTTGAATTGCAGCTCCTTGGCACCTAGCTCTTCCTTGAAATATCTCACATGCAGCTTCACATTGTGTTCCAGGTTGTTTCAAATAGGATTGCATTTTTAGTCTTCAAATTCACTTTCCTCTTAATTAAGATAATTTGATATGCCACTTTGCTTCTCTAGATAGCAATCTGTTGGGTTGGCATGATTTAAATAGTTATTTGTGTCCTTGACACGCAATCTCGTCATATGTTCAACCTCGATTTTCATGCTTAATAATATACTAGTTATAGTGCCCGGCGTTGCCGGGCTTTACTACAATTTGAAGGGGTGGTTGTTTGATTGTTGGATAGAATAAACAATGTGGCATTTTTTGTATTTTGACATGATGCTAATGGAAGGGAGGTGTGAACGTGAGTGTGGGTGTAAGGGGCATTACCAGATGTTTCGTATTGATCGCTATATAATACAAAAGCCAAAGGAGACACATCTAGATATTGAAATGTATAAAATAGATAGAAATGTGAAGGAGATAATTCACTCTATCTATTAATAGGTTCATGCTTGCATTTTTCGTGTGTGTTTATAATAATTTAGATAATCTCTTTATTGAAGATGCTATAAATACACACTAAATTCACTAACACAAAACCCAACTCTCACATGGTTATCATTAATAATGCACTTGAGAAATGTCATGTGTACAATAGTTTCATTTATGTTTATGTGCCATAACTAAGCTTGTGAAATGTGAAACTACACCAAATGTGCATATCTTGCAAATAGTTTATGTTTATGTGCCATAACTAAGCTTATCAAATGTGAAACTATACCAAATGTGCATATCTTGCAAATAATTTATGTTTATATACTTCATGGTTATGATTAACAAGAAATTTATCGCGGCGGCCTTGCGGCCGCCGCGAACATTTCTCTTCTCCCAACCCGCTGCAGAAGAAGTTTTGTGCTAAGTCGAATGGATCTCAATTCTGGACATCCTTGAGATGCGAAAGAACATGCAGGAGTTGAACCTGCACTATTGCCATCTGTTTTGTACTTTGTTGCTCGCTATAAGGTTAGGTTCTGGAGATAGCAAGTGGAAGTGGTCGATGCGGATTTCCTGTTAAATTGAAACGTTTAAGTGGAACTTAATATGAACATCCATAGTTGAGAAACCAATCCCATTCAATAAACAATGAATTGCATCTAAGACAAATTTGTTCATTTAGTCATAGGTTTGTGGGTGTGCATGATTTCCCCTAGGCCGCTCCATGACCCAAGTACCAAAAAAATAATAGAATAGAATATAATAGAACCCGCTTCAATATGATAATATATATTCATGATTGAAATCATCTCATATGATAAAGTCAATAGTATTCATGAGTTTAAGTACTTTTTTCATAATATGAAATGCAATGGGTGCAAAAACCATTTTGCATAGATGCCTAAATTCCCTTAAGTACTTTTTTCATAATATGAAATGCAATGGGTGCAAAAACCATTTTGCATAGATGGCTAAATTCCCTTTCCCTTTGCGATGGTGAAGCTTTGGCTTTGGTGGAGATGATTGGATTGTGCCAGAGACATCCTAAAAAGGCCTGATGGAAGCGTCCTGCCTCTGTCACAATCTTAAATTTTTTTATAATTGTTGAATCATGTTACCTCCAAAGTGACGTAACTATTTGTCCTTTTAACTTGGACTGTCTCTTTTCCATGACTTAACAGTATATAGTGGGGAATCTTTCACAAAAGCAAATGGAATTCTAGCTCATCTTGTGAAATCATAATTGACTGCTACTAGTATGTCACACACCAACTATTCATCTCTGAATTTCACTCGCTGCAGTAGTAATACCGTGTAATTTTAATTTCGCTAATGTAGGATTTGTACAACATTATGCAATGCAAGATTTTATTAGCGTGAAAAGAATAGCAAGGGCGAAATAAGCTATATCCGGTAATTATCTCTCAGATGTATACATCACGTGAACTCGTTGACGCTTTCGCCAAAGTCGTTTTCACATGTACCGGATCCTCACTAAAAAAAAATATGTCCCATATATATGCTTTGTTGACTTGTAGGGATGCCAAGCTCCAAATATTTACACCACTAGAGTTTTTCCTTGTAAAACTCAAACATAGTCATGTCTTTGTAGTTATACTCCTTGCACATAGCCTCCAGATCCTTGGGCATGCAGGTGCTCTATAAATCAAACACACCTGAAATTTCGTTTACCAATGTGAATTTCATGCCAAAATCCATTCTTAAAAAAAAAAAGTCTTTACTATCCTTACCTATTCTTGCACCTTTATGTGAAAAACTTTGAGAAGACTTTCTTCCAATTGGTTATGTTAAAATGTGTCTTAGCCTGCAACACATATTAGTGTTGTAGCATATGAGCACATAATTTCTTTAGCATATGAGCAGATGTTGAAGTTGTTCTATACTTACTCTTGTGCCAGAGAACCCTGCTCTCTTGTGACCCAGTTGGAACATTGGTTCTGCGACTATTTCCAACTGACATATTTGTTTCTCTCATCTGGGTAAAGTCAAAAATGCCATTAGTTTTTAGCACAAGTCTAGGTTGGTTAACTAATTGACTTGGCAGTACAGTAGTGTCTACGTGATGCGTACTTGCTCTCTTCATGTTGTTAAGCATATCTTCTAACACACTTATAAAAGGTGTAGCTCCAATGCCAAGACCAACTAAAAGCAAAACATCATATGAAGTATAATCTTGGGCTGGAGCTCCAAGTTTAACATGGTTACTTATTTTAGTGCAATCTCCAACCATGTAGTTCCGCTTTCAAAAGAATCCACTTTTACCATCTTCTGGTCGACATACCCGCTTACGCCAGCTACATTGCTTAAACATTGCTCGGTTCTAGAAATACCACTGCTATGAGATAATGGAATTGACAAAACCTCCTCGAGAAATTGTTCTTCAATTCTTTTGTCCAATCCCCAAGGGTTCTTATGTGAACACTCAAATAATCATCACCTGGTGCAGAGGTAGTATGTGCTTTACATCTATCAGCTCCTTTATACTACAATCCAATAGCGCTCACCCTCCTTCACGAAATTCAGACTTCTATTTGGTTACCCATTTGTGTGCCCAAAACCCCGCACTCATGTCCATTATGTTAGCAGACCGACCTTGAGAAAGTGGAGGGACCAAATCGCTTTTGTAATATGCTTTATCTTTCTCATACTTTTCTGGCTGAATTCCGTGTTGCATGCCATTTGCAATTCCGGTGGTACATCGATTAACTTCGGAAGCTGGCCACTTTTCTAACTTCCTCCCGCTGTTTTTTCTGTCATCCACTTCTCAGAAGTGGTATTATGCAAGTCTCCATTTCCCTATACCCGAAAAACACAGAGTTAATAAAAAATGTGAAAAACATGTTAGCGAGAATAGCGGTTTTTATAAATGTACCATGCATTATCGGGATCCTCGCCTTGGCAAATGTGAGGCTTTTGAACAATCCTGGCTTAGCTTACAATCAATATGATTCCATGGCTTTTGCCAAATAGCAAGATTCCCTTTTTCAACCACTTTTTTTCCAAATAGATACTTTTGCCATGTTTTCAATAATACCATCTACGCTAGAAGATCCTCCTTAGTTCTTTGCCAACCCTTCCAATGTGTTTGCCAATTTCTGTGTGGGCCCGATAGTATCCAATATCCACCCGTGTGAGAACACGATCAACTTCCATTAAGTAGACACCATCTGCATTATACAATCAACATTTAGCATATAAGTCCTAAACACTATAGACAATGCAGAACAATGCATAGATGAAACATGGTCCAAAAATTTCAGAAAATTCAGCTTACCGTAATCTTTCCATGGAATAAGGCAACGGGAACAATGAGCCATGACGAAAGCTCTAGCAGGATAAGGAAGTCTCTTTGATGCCATTATTCCAATTATGGCAGGTACTCCCCGCTCTAGAGCAAATTCAGAGTTCGTTTTCTGAAAAGGCACCCATGTTACCTTACCTGTCCAGACACAGATCGAATCATAAGAAGCTATAGCCGATGAGCAACGAATCTCTAGAAAACCACCACTCTCTAAAAACCATGATTCTCCACGAGTCCTAACAGTCGGAGAGTTTTTTCCACACCAATCTAAAAAAATAGTCGCTATGGCAGACATGAATGAGAACCAAAAGACGGAATGGAAGCCGTTGCCGGACAATAGCCTCCATAGCCAAAGCATGCTCAGAACAGGGCCGTCAAAGCCCCTTTCTTTCATTTTCCATCTTTTTTTCTAAAGCCTCTATTTTTTCCTTCCGGAAAAACGTGGCCGATTTAGAGGCAAGCATCACCTTCGAATATGCCAAAGGAATCGTCCCCTTGAGGATTATATATGTTAAGATAAGATAATAATGCACTTGACAATGGCATGTGTATAATAGTTGTTTCTTTGCTTGCAAAAACATGGCACTCTAGAAACCATATATCACATATATTGTGTGAATGGCCTTAGCAATACCCAAGAAGGTTTAAAGTAGTTGTTTCTTTGCTTACAATATCCCATATATTGCCCAAATGGCCTTAGCAATGCCCAAAAAGATTTAAAATTCACACAACAAACCAGCATATGTATTGTTTGTTCTTCTTGTGTTGTGTATCATTTTCGATTCTAAATCATTGAACCAACAAACACGAAGAGTTATTAGACATAGATATGAAAAGCTACGTGCAAGTCGTGTACTACTTGTATTATAGCCAGCCATGGAGTTATAGTTGTAGTATAGTTGTAATTTTGTTGACATGAACAGAAATAGTTGCACTATAGGATAAAAGAACCCCATTTGTCTTTGATGGTCGATCCTAGGAGGGGGAGTGATTCGACAAATGTTGTTGAACCAAGGTATGATGCATGTAGGCTCAATTTTAGTGTGGCTATGTTATAATCAAGCTCAAAAAACTATTGTGTGGTAGGGCAACACAACATTGTATGCTTGTCCAAAGGAGAATTTTGTGTGGCTATGTTATAATCAAGCTCGCAAACCTATTGTGTGGTAGGGCAACACAACATTGTATGCTTGTCCAAAGAAGAATTTATGCAATTTTTATTGAAAGAGTAAAGACCAATCTATTAAATAGCATAGGAACATGTAGGTTATAAGCAGAATAGAATGTCTAGTGTTTAGGGACGCTCAAATTGTAATATATTCTTTACAAAAGAGCAAAGATTAAAAGAATGTGAGGGAACAAATTGTACAAAAGAATGAATTTTTGAAGAATGTCGGGAAACAAAATATTTGAGTTAAGCACCTGCAAGTAGAACATTATTTCCGTCATGGAAAACAAACGTAAAGTTCAATGTAATATATTATTTTGGTCAATTCTTCTGTCTGCATAATAATTACATATCTGCATGCTGCAAGCCCAGAGGGACAACGTGACTATTTTCTTGGGACCGGCATTGCATTTGTCAAATTTAACTTTCAAGTTGCATGTTTGGATGCTCTCATTTTTGCAGACCAATACGTTACCTATGAGCTAATCAATATGCCATTATATACCCATTTTTACAGACCGGCATATTACCGATGAGCTAGCCAATCATGCCATTGCGAACCATAATTTCAAGAATTGAGAAATGAACATAAGAAAATACTGCTTACAGAGGGCGGAACATAAACAACCACTTCTTGCTCTTCTGTAATTTGTTCACTTGGGCACATGCAAAAGGGAGATGTCTATAGTATGAATTCTCCTTCCTGGAAAAGCTGCTCATTTAAAAGTTATAAATAAGCAAAATCAAAAGCACAAAAGTTAAAAGCTTCAGCACATGCAAAAACACAAAGGATAAAAAGCCTCATAACAACACTTCTAATTTTAAAGACACTGTCCAATTTCTAGGAATGTACCTCTGCTTGCTGACCATCGAGTACATGTTATGTTTAAAGGTGCACCATCGAGTACATGTTATGTTTAAAGGTGCATCATTAACACCACTGATGATTTCATTTCTTTGTCCCTCATTTAGATTTGAGCTCTCTGTGGTAGTCCCAATTGAAACACATTTATATTGCCTCACCAATATAAGCATGTTTCTTATATTGCTGTCAATGTAAGCATCAGCTGATTTCTGTCATGCCAACCTGTGCAGGATTGTGCACACCTTGATCCTCCAATCTCAAAATAGAACTTCCCTTACAACTACTATTATCAAGTAAGAAAGCATTTTTTTCTTTTAAAAATATTAGGAGATTGGATGGTGATGTATATTTGCATGTTCCTGACATGATGTAACAGGAAACCCCTTTTAATATGCCTGGATATTTTCATGTTTAAAATTCAGACTTCATATGTACATTCATGGAATACTGAGATTCTTAAAGTTCATAACAATACCTATATATGAAAGCAAAACAAACGAAATAGAGAAGTCATAACAAAATGCATAGAAACAAAATGCTTGCCTCTTAAAGTCGATTTTGTCTGAGAATGAACTGGAGAATCCAGGCGATTTCACAACATGCCCACTTCATCTACATTTCCAAAATCCCTGAAATATCAATTCTACTGGATGTCTCCCTATTACATCCATGTTCTAATTTCCAAACATCTACTATAGTCATCGCAAAATACGTAAAACATATCAGAATGAGGGCATCATGTCTAAATTATTGACCTACAAAGCCAACATACATCAAATCTCTTGTTTCAACAAACTCTAATTTGAACATGACGAAATTCCCTGCAACAAAACAGACTGGAGTTGCTGGGCATAAAAATGCAAAGATGTGTTAACGACTTTCTAATAGCAGGGCCTTAGTGGCATGACGATCTTTAAGGTACGAAAACAATTTAGTTCAATCAGATCCTTCTCCACATTAAGCTGCAAAGTTCCTTCTTGTGAGCATTCCAACCAGAAGCTTTGACAATATGGTGTGTCGGCGGAACTCATCAATCATAACATGCCCTCCTGAAGGTAAATTAGCAAGGATATTATAATTCCCATCCATGTCTGAAAATAGCATGAACAGGTTATGACAGGCATTATCATCTGTTGTCTTTGGCTCAAATTTAGGCAACAAAGTTTCAGTGGGTCACATTGACTCACTCACTGTTATAAGAAAAGCAACTTTAATACAATAAATAACCAATTAAACTACTGATCTAAGCATTTATGGTTAGTACTTATCGAGACTGAGGGTATTCCTGCATTTTTTATTCTCTGGGCCGTACCCTGCTACGAAACTATAAGGTACATCATCCTGCAAGCTGACATATGGTTTATAAAAGCAACTTTCTGAGCATACATCTACTCTAAAATAGAACATATTAATTTGTAGCAATAATAGAAAATATACATTGGGACTTGCTTCAACCTGTGCCAACCAACTAATGCGACAGGCAGAGAAAAGAGGCAAGCAGCTGTAAGAAAAATTACTGTCAAACAATCAATCTGCCTGCACATTAGAACAAAAATGTAAAAGAAACAAAATATACATCATGGTAACGAAATATAATACCGTCTTGCCCTAATCATATTGTCCACCACATCTAGCTTGATCTTGATCTCTCTAGGATTGTAGTCGAGGGCCAAAATTCAACCTTGGAAAAGAAATGAGAATACATACATTGAAAAAGCAAGGTTAGTAGGAACGTTGATAATGAAGTGGGCCCATTTGAAAGGGTCCTGCCTGGCCTGATGAAGATGCAAGGTAGGAAAATCAAGCACAGAATCCAATGCCATCTTCAGTTAATATGCAAGAAGATTTGCTAGGGAAGCTAACAACGCAGAAGCAGTTATGATGGATGAATGGCCATGAAAGCATCTCTAACATATCAAATAGACTAAATTCAATAACTCCCAATTTATGTGTTATCTATGACATCCAATATCTCAATATAGACTGGACATTTTAGCCTCAGCTTTCACCAAACTGTTTTAAAAAAATTAAACATGTTGGATTCGCAATATGCACATATAATCATTCAGCGAAGGAAATAAAAAATCGCAGTAACACCTTTTACTGCCCCTGATACTGCTTGCCAGAAAAATGCAAAGACAACATTTACGGTGAGATTAGCCTGTA
Organism: Isoetes taiwanensis; assembly: GCA_021234155.1. Lineage (NCBI taxonomy): Eukaryota > Viridiplantae > Streptophyta > Lycopodiopsida > Isoetales > Isoetaceae > Isoetes > Isoetes taiwanensis. The sequence goes on along the minus strand of JAJEKV010000022.1, from coordinate 6,231,017 downwards.
AGCTACTTAAGAATAGATGTATTACTTCTCGTCACCATTTCTAGGATATGCTCAGTTGCATGCCTCCAAAGGGTACAGTAACCGCTATTCATGTTGTGCTCCCATCCACGTCCAAGAAATCTTCTAAAGTCCCTTTTCACTTCCTGATATAAAGTGACCATATGATTTGCAAATGTCCAAAATACTGAAGATTCTAGTGCACGAAAAAGGTCAAATGTCATTATTGCATAAAGTCTGCTTTATTTCTCTAGTGATTGCAAACTAAAGATTTGAGCTATGTCATAAAACGTACCCTTACCTTGCTGAAGTAAACATGAGATGTTTAACACGTGAGTCATGACTGCACAACACATTCAGCAGTGTCAGAATCAATCTCTATCTCCAAGAACATAATAGCCCAGTAAATATGGACACATGATGACAAACGAAATAGAGTAACCCAATACTGCAAATTCTTTGATGCTGGTACAGACTTACATCATTTAGAGGAAACAAAGCCTAAACACATGGTTTTAGTGCTAAAATATCAGACTTGCATCATTTAGAGGGAACCAAGCCTGCTCTCGCCTATAAATGCGAAATAACTTCAGAGCAAATAGAGTCCAAAATATATTTAAGAGGAAGGAAAAATGGTATACTCTACATCGGAATAAACAGAATCGGAAATGCTAGGATCAATAATAGCCAAAATCAGCAAATCGAAATCATGTACAACAACCTGGTTTTTCTCCATAGCTACGGTAATAAAAAAGAGCAAGAAGATGCACTAACCGTGGAGGCAAGCCATCCAGATCAGATTGCCAGAAAACTGTAAAGCCCCAAAACCCTGATCAGGTTGCCACGAAACTGTAAGCCCCCAAAACCCTGAATAAAGGGGCAAATCGATCTGCTCGGGGTTAGGAAAAATGGAAATCATACCAATTTTTTTTTTTCTGATTTCTGGAAATCGATTTTTTTTTCCGGCGGCCGAAAACCCACAAAATCTTAGGAAATCAATTAAAAAAAAATCCAAAAACATTTTCCTCCAGACCGGAAAATCCCAAATTAACAAGATTGATTGCCTCGTTTGACTTGTCTTTTCTTGATTTATGTTCTGTTTTATGCAAATATTGTAGAGCTGTTCTTTGAATAGCAAGAGCAGACAGAGTGGAGAGAAAAGAGCTCCCTGAGCTACTGATCCAGCTTGTCAAAGTATTGGAAATTTATGCAAGTGGGATATAAAAACTCCTGACATTTGTTGGTATGAGTTTTAATTGTTATCTTTAGTTCTACATTTGAGCTTAGTGGTAATTAGAAACATATCAACTTACTACGGCCTTTACAAGAAGTGATGCTTCACATCTAACCTGATTCTTTAAACAACGTAGCCTGTATTGAATGCTGGTGTAATTCCATTTCCTTCTGATACAAATCTGAAGATATGGAATTGATGCATTCACATGTAAAGGTCATACACCTGCAATTCATTGCTATAAGACCAGCTCTATGGTCGTTGGGCAGCAAGGATGGTATTATAGACTTTGGCTCTTTCAATCTGTTCCTTATGAGAATCTAGAAGTCATTATGAAAAAGGTTAAGTTGAAAATGATATTGCAGATCAAACATCATCTTATTGACTCTATACAGGTTCAAGGTGCATTCCACATAAAGTCTATTTTGGGTGGCTTAGGCCTGGGTGCATTTTGTGGACAAGCTATATTCACTAATGTCAAGGTTCCGCTCATGGTTTTATGTATACAATGTAAGATCAAAATTGATATAGATGTCTAATTATATATAGACTCTCAAGGTCATTGAGACAACCTTATTCGCCTTTCAGGTGACTCCAAGTGAATTCAGGCTACAGTGCACACTCTATTTTTATGTTAATATGTAGCAAAATAACTGGGGGTTCCAGGGGGATTTGTTATGAATGTAAAAATAACAATTCCGGAAACTATAGACCATATATCCCTAAAATAATTTATGGGTTGTTAATAAAAAAAAAACATAGATTCAAGATAAAAAATAATCACATTACCTGAATTGATATATTGGTTAAAATAGTCTTATTAAGACATTGGATTATTTTCGTAGAGGTTCGAGCCCTCGTATTTCATATTCTAAAGTCGTAGGCAAAGCCGTATAGAGGTTCGATATTTCCTCAAAATCTTAGGCAAACTCGTATTTCATATTTCAAAATCATAGGCGCCTCCAATCATAAATGACTATAAGCGAAACCAGAGGTGGCCAAAGGCCCCAACATACGAACTGGATCGTAGAATCGACAAATCCGACGACTGTGGTAGTCCAGGCTGCACCTCGTTTAGAATATGTAGCAAAAAATTCCTATACCTAACACAATAAGCTACAAGTCCATTGCACTTAGCCAACAATACCAATGTATATCCTATACACATGAAGACTGAAGACTAAAAACATTGAACAATGTTGACCTACCCATCATCTAAATGAACCTGCTTTATGCATCTATGCTTTCATTCGAACATTTGGAAATAGAACGTTGATTGTTACTATATTTCGATTCTTCAGGTAATCAATCTACACAGCACTTGTGGCAGGGGTTGTTGTGGGTGGAATAGTTTCATTTTGTTGGACATCTAAACTTGGTTCCTCTTCTTGGCTATTGTATTGCTAGTTGAGAACGTCTTTTGATCCATTATGTCCTTACCTTTTCAATGCATGCGTCTCTTACCACAGACATCTGCTGCTAAATCCAATAACATTCCAGCGCATAACAGATTCAAGCATTCTAGTTCTTGCTTCCTAATATTTCCCTTAATGATTCCCTCTCCAAGCATGCAGCATTATTTGCATTTTTCAATCATTCTCATCTGCACGATTTTTCCAGAGCTTAAAAGACTAAAAGAATTCAAACCTTAATGTACCCTACTTTGTTTACCTCAAATCAGTGGTTGTATCTTATAGAATAATGAATGCTTGAATGCCAAAGAACCAAATGAAATGACTGGAAACTTTTTACTTTAATGGTAAGTTAATAATAGTGATTTCAGCCCAGAGCTCCCTTTAGTTTCTGTAAAACTGAGCATGTCTAAAGCCTCTATTTCTTGGGTTCTACCTTGAAAGCTCTGTTTCCTTATAGTAGTTTCTATAAGAGTCAGCTTATGTAAGCAATTAATGTCATTTATTTAAGCTACAATTAGCGTGCCACTTTGGCATTACTGGAGAAACAAGGTAACATGCGAGGGGGGGTATCAAAATACAAATTCAGGCCATATATGATGATGTGGTAGGCAGTCATTCAATCAGACTGTCTAAGCCATTAATATCTGGAACTAGAGTCCTAAAACGGGACTGGCATGTACTGGTCCAGATTTACACCTGATGAAATAGTGAAATCCACAATCTCATGCACTTAAACAAATTATCTGCTACAAATTATCTGCTAGATATCCAATACTTGCATGCAGACAATTATGATGATAGAAAATCTCACTACAGAAATAGATCTCAAAGGATAACACTATAGTAAAACCATACTGGTCCAATACTTGCCTTGTAACATAGATTTAACAAAAGAGAATCCAACAAACTTTACCTAAACTCAAAGCTCGAGGCTTAAAACTCCGGCATCTGCAAGAGGAACTCAGAACTCCAATGTCTAGCATCTGCAAGAGGAAAACTCGAATCTATGGCACTGCATCTAGCTCTCCTCAAACCATGGTGATGTCGATTAGCCAGTTTCCACACCGACCGCCGAGCAACATTGATGACCGCCAGTTTACAGGCAACGACAGGTTTGGAGCAGTTTCTGGCATATCCTAGGCATATTCCAGCATATACTTAGAATATGCTGGAAATCCACATGAGCAAGGGTTTGCCCCCCTAGGGGCAACCCAAAAAATAAAAATTGTAGATTTATTGAGTGGTTTGGTCCAGGTCGCATGTATATTGCAAACATCTTATTTATAAACCACCGTTGTGTTTAAACAAAAAAAAACAAGCAGAACTGCAGGGTTGGGAAGAAGGCTAGGCAGTTGGGTTCGCGTTGGAATTTTTGTCGTGGTAATTTGAATTTTGGCGGCAACCTTCTTAAGATCTTTTTTTGTTATGTCAGGGCGTACCAGTATGCCTGCAAAGGCTTGAATTCCACTGAGCAATAATACGGAGATTTAAGAATTGCATTGTTGTTGGTCAACATTGTTCAATGTTTTTAATCTTCATGTGTATACGACATACATTGGTATTGTTGGCTAGGTGCAATGGACTTGTAGCTTATTGTGTTTGGTATAGGAATTTTTTGACCTTTAACATATGAATAGAGTGTGCACTGTAGTTTGAATTCATTTGAAATCACCTAAAAGGCGAATAAGGTTGTCTCAATGATCTTAATATTTCTAAAATGAGATTAGCAAAAGGTGAAAGACCAACAATAGTTCACAAGACGAATCTTAATCAAAGGCTAACTAACATTCATGGCAAAAATTATGGTAAATTATGGTACATTGATGTAGAGTATTTTCTAGGCACATTCAATAGTTGGAAATTGCAATGTTTGAAATGTTTATTAACTCAAGAAAATGCTGGTTGTCGCCTCCAAAGAGCATGGATGATAATAGACACCATAGCCAAATTCTCTTTCGCAGATAGCCACTGGAAAATTGGATAAGGAGGGCGACCCAAAGATTAAGGGCAATAGCAGGTTTGTATTTCTGGAACATTATAGGCTTATATCAGCATATGCCTGGAATATGCTAAAAACTCACATGAGCGAAGGATTATTCCCCCTAGGGGCAATCCAAAAACTATACAATGTAAATATCTCATCTATCTGTGTAAGCACAAGAAGATGCCTCTGAAACACGAGCCTGAAGCACTGTGTACTTACTTCAATAGAGGAGACTAGCTGTAAGAGTTAATTTGAAGGTATTAAAGTCAAATATGATCTTTCACGTATGCAGACTTGGTACTAACCCCAAATACATCTTACTTTTTTAGGCCACCCAATGGCATACCCTTGTTTGATGGTGTTGTGTAGGGGCTGAGAAAAATCTTTTGATTCTCTAGTCACATGCAAGTAATTTTGGGTACAAGATATTTTTGAACGATCATTTTTATTTTCTGGGAGTTATTGTATTTTTAGCTTTTCACCTGTTGTGGCTATTAAGTTGAATGTTGTTCGATTGTTGACAAGCATTAGTAGGTCATTACCTCGTTGTCTATAAGACTGAGAATGTTTCTTTGATTTTCAGGTCATATGAAGGTCATTTTTGAACTATTGATTTCAATTTTCTGGCTTGTTTTCGTAGCTTTTCACCTATTGTGACTATTGAGTTGACTTGTTGTTCAATCATAGATAGTATTAGTAGGTCATCATGTCAATCGATTGCTTTAGGTCTTCATTGTTGGAGCTATGTCAAGGCCTTTGCCTGGTATTGAAAGCAGTTTGAGTTTCTATTCTTTTTATTTTTATCTCCTTTAGAAGTGTTTGTAATGCAGATGATATACCATCTAATGTGCCAGAGAGTATTATTACGCCTAATTATTCTAATGAAGAGGTACCGAAGGCTTCTCTTGTATATGCGTCTGTACTAAAGGGATACATCCTTTGAACCTAAACTTGGAATTGCCAATGCATCTAATTTAATGTGCCGAACATTAGGATAATTGAAGCTAATGAACTTATTAGCATTGATGAATGTGGTGGATTAAGTGTGTTTGTTTCCCAGCTAGCATAAGTGCATGGTAATATCAATGCATGTGTTGATCTATGGCACGGTTATAAATCATGGAAATCGTAGGTCGACAACAAGTCAAGCTATTACCACTCGGTCAGCTATGAGCAAAGTCAAAGAGTTGATGACTAAGCATCAAGAAAGATGTCAATTGATGTGAAAAAACCATATGAACTGTTGTTTCATTAAGCTGCATTAATTTTATTATTTATTTGTTTTACTGTATGTGTTGTAATATGACAGTACCATTCTTTTGTTTGTTATTCTAGTGTTATGTGGTTCATGGCATCTAGTGAGGTGATGTCAACAATAACACGTGGCTCTTGTATTTTTGAACATTAAATTTTAAAATGAATGTCATATTTGAATTTGTGAGGGCTTGTATTCTCATTTTTTCTAATTTCCAGATGGAGGAGTTGCAATTCGACAAGTGTGGACATCAGGTATGTCCCACCCATCGGATTTATCTAGGTTCAATTTTTGGAGGGTGCAAATTTACTTATTGATTTTTCAAAATGAACTTGCATAAACAATATACTTGGCATTTTTATGGAATTTTGAATCAATTTGACTATGCACAAAACTTGACATAATGAGGGGTTACTTTTGTATTTTTTATATGTTCACATTGTTTTTTTATGATTTTGTTGTTGTATTCGTGCATGTGTACTAAATAGTATTTCTAGAGTGCAGTCTTTCTGAGCCATTGATTTTGAGTGGTGGTGGCATCTCAAAGTTTTGGATGCATGCAAATGTCCTTCAAATCGTTTTTAAGGTTTCAATAGTCGGCATGGCCCTATTCTTTTCTTAACCAAAAAAAAAAGTCGCTGGGGCTTATGGAGAGGAACCCGAATCCAGAAGCTGGGGACAGTTTGTTGTACTGTGGCAATTAGGCAAGAAGCTAAAAATGAGCCAAGAAGTGCAGCAGCACAAGAGGGTAAGCGTCTGAATAGGTATCTGTGAGAAATGCTAAGAGGGTTTCTTTAATTCCAAAAAACTTGAAGCAAAGGAACAGAAGAGCACATCTACCGTCTGCTACTACCGGAGGTGCCATAGCTTCTCCTTCACTAATCGACATTTTTTCTGTATAATGCTTTTCTATTATTCATGAACAAATTTTACAACATTGATCAGGGTGGGATAGGTTCTTAGGAAACCACCTTGTTCAGATGTACTAGAAAGGAAGACGGCCCAAGATTAGTGGCCCTGCATTGGCTATGGATGTTGGATAAGAAAGCATCTAGAAGCATCCAGTCTATGATGCCCTCAGAAATTAGAGTAAGTAATAGAAATGCTAAAAGATAATAAGACTATGTTTTGCAATTTTGCAGTTCCTCCGGTAGCTATTTTGCAATTTTGCAGTTCAAATCAACACGATGAAGCCTCAATTAGCATATGTTAGCCCTTTTTTGTCATCTGGCATAAGGTCCCAAAATTCTTTCAATCACTAACTTGAAAAGAATGGTTTTGCAACTTCGACAGTGCAAAATATGGAAGATTGCTACGGGTGCTACAAGTGCTTCTGCTATATATATTGGTGTCTGCCATATAGTTGGTGGGAAAGTCCATTTAGAGCTTGCATGTGAAATATATTCTTTCAAGCAACCTGTATATAAAGATTCACTCATATACTTCTCCGTGGATATGAGAGCAAATGCGATGATCGGGATGCTGGATTTAGGGGTTTGGCATGAGGCATGACTCCCAAGGCCAGAGTGGCTGCTTAAACTGTCTGCAAGATCTTTATCTGCTTCCACTCAGACAGTACCGTGCCCTAAATGGCTCCAAAGCCTGTTTGAATTGTTTGAATATGGCAAGCATATTCAAATCCGGAAAAAAATCAGAGCTTTGGAACTCTATTCCAATGTCTTGTGTTGTGATTTTTGACTTGCAATGGCCTAGATTACAGTGGAATCCATAAGGTTTTGACCTTACAGCAGTTTATGTCTGCTCAAAAAGGGCCACAGAAAGACCATTTCTGACCCGTCTGAGATTATCCTGCCCCACACAAACAGAATTTAGAGAATTACAAGAGCCAACCAAGGCCAATCCCATGTTGTGGAAGATAGATGCCATGGCATATCGGATGATAATTCTTTGAAAAGATCAATTTCACCAATGTTAATGGCTATAGTACTACCTCCAAATGGTTAACATAGGGGATGATTCAGCAAACTTTCCACAAAAATTGGGTTCCATGTAAATAAGGCTATGTTTTGCAACTTTACAGTCCCTCCCGCAGCTATTTTGTAGTTTTTTGGGTCCACACAATTGAGCCTCAATTTATTAGCCCTCTTTCTGATCTGGCATAAGGTCCCAAAATTCTTTTGATCTTGAAAAGAAATATTTGGCAACTTTCAAATGGCAAAATATGGGAGATTGCTATATTATAGCCATATATGTTGATGTCTGCTATATATGTTGGTGGGAAAGTCCATTTGTAGCTTGCATCTCAAATATAAAGATTCACTCTCATCAAATCCGCAAACATGGGAACAAATGCGGTGCCTGTGGCACCGCACTACTGTCTTGTATATTTATGTTTATGTTTTTATAAATGTATAATAAAGCATAAAAAAATTCCAGCTAAGAATATGTTAATCCGATTTATGCCGCTAACCAAAGTATTTTGTCAAGAAGGGGGTTTTGACATCTTTGTTACAATTCGGATTTTAAGAACATTAACCGGAAATTTTGGCCCCAATCTGGAGCCTGATTGATTGTGGAGGCCTGATAGGAGAAACTTTAAACAAGTATCACAAAAGTGAACGAATTGAAGCAGTTCACTTAGGGGCCACCAACTCACTAGGAGATTTGTTAGTGGAAAGAGGCCATATTCTAATCAGGAGAGGAACTGGAAAATTTATCCAATGAACATAATGCTAATATTTCACAAGGCAATTAGGAGAGTCAAACTGATGAAGTATAAAGGTGGAAGTTTTGAAGGGCACTTTAAACTTTCTTTTCCAAAAATGTATGAAACGGTGCCAAAGGAATTACAATATATAAATTACAAGCACCAGAGTCTTCAAAGAAGAACTTGGTTGTGTGATAGCTTTAACTCGAGATCTTAGCGGCGTCCTTACCTTGTGGTATTCCTTAGTTTTGTATAGAAGGCTCGTTCATAAGCGGATGAATATTTACCCCCTGCATTGGATGAAAGCAAAAATTACACCTTTCTGTTAAGAAAAGCACATTGGAACCTTAACACTTACAGAGGCTGGAAGAACGTTTCTGCTCCTCAAAGATCTAGCCCATGCGTCAACTACCATACATGCACAAGAGTCGCCCCAAATGTTGACTGATGTTCGCACAGCTCCCAGTAACCAATCCATAGCATACAGGATTGACACATCCCCAATAAATTGTGGGTAACCAATTGCCTGTAAACAAAACAAATGAATCCCTTTGGCATGCCAGCACTTGAATGGAGGTGCAAATTCTACCTGCATTGCAGCAACCATTGTGACCAGTGCAGCATTTGGTATTGGTGCGGATCCAACAGCTGCCAACGTTGCTATAATTGCCAACACAAATAGTTTGCTTATGGGTAGACTGAGACCATGCGCCTGGATGTCAGGCCAAGTTTAAAGATCAAGAATCTATGAGAAATATAACTAGACATGCATGTTATACCTGACATATATACAAGACAGACATTGCTTCATATAATGCTGTTCCATCGCGGTTGATATTTGTTCCCAAGGGAATAACGAAGCGCACAATGCTCTCATCACATCCCTGTGTCTCTGCACATTGCATTGTAACCGGCATTGTCGCGGCACTAGAGGCCGTGCCTAAACCCATAAACAGTGCTGGAAGAAAATTCCTGCATGAAAATAGACATCATGCTGTTTCTTAAAATTGGAGCAGAAAGTCTGTACATAAAAAAGGAACTGGCATTTGCATATCTTACTTCAATGCCTTATAGAGGTTAATGCGTGCGAACACAAATACTAGCACTGGCAATGTGATAAAGGAATGAATCAGTAAACCACCCAGTACAGTCACCATATATAATCCCAGTGATTTCAATAAACGTTGTATGTCACATGCTTTCAGTATTGTGCTGGCAGTCAATGATGCAACTCCAATAGGAGTCAAAACAATAACTGCAAAAATCTGTTACAAAAACTTGTTTTTACACCATTAAACTTAAAGAATGTTCACTTGGGAATACACACAGATGAGGCTTTCTGCAATCAGTAAATACTTAATGATGAAGTTCGAGAATTTGATGCTCAATCAGTATAATGCAACCTTGCTTAAGATACAAGAAGGGAAATAGTTAGATCGTCTCTTTAGATCGTCTCTCACATCTAATGTAGTGTGAAGTCTACCTATGGTTATTTAATTCTATTAAGTAATATTCTGGGATTGGAGGAAAATCGCAGATCCAATGCAGTGTGAAAATCTACCTATGTTTATTGACTTCTATTAAGTGGTGGTCAAATAAAAGAGAGATAATATTAAGGCTGCCAGCAGAACAATTTATTAGTGTTTTATAACTGGTACATGATGAGTGATTTCAGTGACATCAAGCCACCACGAGATAAAGCTAAGAAACAAAATACAAAATTCTGAAAGTAACAAGAAGGATGATTTCTTACAATTTTAAGCAAAACTGCATTGCACAGCTCTACTAAATGAATAAATGGATGTGCTTGCTCCCCTACATTGAAAAAGGGAAATATATCAGCAGAAACTTCAAAGTTATAATTCTGGTACCTATAGTAGTCAGAAAAGGAAAAGCAATATGTCGAGGAATTTAAAATACCTAGCGTGGTAGCAGCAAGGGCAAAAACAATACAAAATGAAATCACTCCAAGATAATTAGGCTCAGAGGCTGCAGCGACTATGTTTGTGGGAATAAGCTTCCTCCCAATATCGAGGAAAGACTCTACAACTGAGGTTGTTTCTGAATTTGAGGGCCTAAAAATTGCAGCTGAATAAGAAAATTAGATCCTTGTATAAAGAAGCTTCACTGTCCAGAGAAAACAGATGGAAACTTTGCTTACATAGTTAGAAGTGTGGAATTCTGTCTTTGACACCTGGAACCAGAGGCATTACCAACCTTAAATGGGGCACTACTTCCAGGTTTGATGATAGACACCAGAGATAACCCGAGACACACCGCCAAAAGCATGGAACACATATAATATGATAAGGACCATCTGAGCAAGTTTCCAATTCTGCAATAACAATAGTGAAAAGGGAGAAATAGGGAAAAAAATCAGTCTATATAGAATTCACATTTAAAACACATCTTTCATTTTTGGAAATATAACTTACCCACTATTAGCGTGTCTCACACTGAAAACTCCAGTCATTAGAGCAAAAACTATCAGTGGGAGGACCAGCTCCCGTAGTGCACGAATGAACAATTCCCCAACATAACCTGTAAAAGGCTTTTCAGACTCCCATCTAGTTTTCAGAATGGAATTCCTCCCCTTTGAATGCTTGAAATAATATTACATACAAATTACCAATTAGTTCAATTGCTTGATCTGAAAGATGTGCGTTGTGGAGACTCAACCCGATGACAGACCCCACAATGACGCCGAGCAAAGTCCACCAAAGCAACATTTGTATGCGGAAACAATAGCTCCATAGTTTCCTCAATCTGCTGGAAATCATGTTTCATACAAGCTCAGAATCGATCTGTTAAGTATATGGAGCCGGAGACGTCATTTCGGCTGTAGCAGCAATTTGAATTTGAATGCCTCAATAATAATACCTTAAAGAATACTTTACACAACATCCTCTGAAAAGGACAAAATAATTGGTCGGCTTTTATTTGATAGTGCGGATTGCAATGTGTATAGTAGAAGTGTGTGTATTTGTGTAGTAGTGTATGCACAAGCCATAGAAACCTCATGTGAATCTTATGTATATACTATGTAAAGAAGAGATAGACCGACTTTTGCTGTTTGAACTGGTGGTGTTGTGCCACGTGGCATATGTTCTAGAAATCGGCCTTTAGATTTTCGCTCCTTGTCGATCAATTTACCGAAGGCAAAGTTCTGTTGTTTTGAAGGCAAAATACGGTCTATCTCTTCTTCTCTATATCAAAATGCTTAAAATATTTGAACACGTCTCTAAGATTAAATATTCGTGTATAATTTGGAAAGGTAGAGGTATTGGGTAAATAATACTACGTAGATTTGGTCAGTCTAGTTGTAGATTGATAATACTACCAAAGGATTACTGAGGGAGATGTCTGGTCTAGTTTTCACTAGTTCATGCCAATTTTTAGTACACCAGCCCAGACCAGTAGTTCAGGCCGATTTTTAGTACACCAGCCCGACCGGGCCTACAGCCTTTCTTGCAATTCTAGGCTATCCACGTAGCACCTCCACCTCAACAAAATCTGAGGTGGCATATATTTGCGCCACCATTAGATCTTTATTTTTTTTTAGATCGGCCATCAGGGAAATTAGATAGTGAACAAAAATAAACATGGAGATATGATATGACATGACAAAGGGTTTGCCTTCCTCCCAGCCTAGCAATGTTGCAGTGCTTGGGAGATATGGCCGAAAGTCTTGAGGGTAAAATGATTTCGATTTATAGCATTCTTCTCATTTGTAACACGGATCTAGACACCAGGATATGATTGGAGCCCTCTTTCCTTACATTGGTCTGTTGCTTGCCATGCAGTTTGCCCTTTGCCCTGGGTTATGTATCCTAAGTGGTAAGTTTTTTCTTTTTTCTTTTAACATCACAGGAAGTTTATTTGAAGTATTGCTCGTTCCATTCTTGGATGAGTGGAAGTTGGCGCAGAAGCTTTTGCTAAAACGGGTTGTTAGGGAATGTATGTCTTCCTTTCACGTACATCGATCTGCATCCAATGACAATATGTAGCAAAATAACAGGGGGCTCCAGGAGGATTTGATATAGATGTAAAAAATAACAATTCCTGAAACCATAGACCATTTATCCCTAAAACAATTGAATGGGTTATTATAAAAAAAAAAAACCATAGATTCAAGATAAAAAATAATCACATTAGCTCACTGAGTATATTGGTTAAAGTAGTCTTATTAGGATTGAGTTATTTTGGTAAAGGTTCGAGCCGCCATATTCCATATTCTAAAATCTTAGGCAAAGCCGTATAGAGGTTCGATATTCTCTCAATACCTTAGGCGAAATCGTATTTCATATTTCAAAATCATAGGTGCCTCCAATCATAAATGACTATAAACTAAACGAAAGGTGTTCACAGGCCCCAACATACGATCTGGGTCGTAGGATCGACGAATCCGATGACTGTGGTAGTCCAGGGTCCAATCCAGTTTTCCTCATGCTTTCAGTTCTTGTGTGGTTGATAACATGTTACCTCAGGTTTCATATTTTTTTTTGTGGTTTTTATTCTTCTAAATAAATAGTTTGCAAAAAACACGAAGTCCTGCCCTTCTAATCAAAGTTAAGGTAGCTCGATGAACTCGTTAGGCAATTTATTATTTTCTTGAGCCGTTCACTTAAATTATTCCTAGCCATAAGCCAATGCTTCCTCCTTTAATGTTGCATGATGTGACTAGTGTAAAGAAGATTGCAGGAAATGTGGTTGTAAGCTAACATGCTTTTGTGGTACGATGTTATAACACTAGAAAATATAGCACATTCTATAGGATTTATTTTTTATTATTACAAGAAACTTATCGCGGCGGCCAAGGCCGCCGCGAACATTTCTCTAGTTCCAAACTTGTTTAGCAATGAATCTGTATCAGTCTGGAATGATATGGAAGGGGTTTTTGAACATGCAAGATTTGAACTTGCAATTCCCAATATGATATATAGGTTGCCTTGATTACTTCTAAAAACTTTACTTAGTTGAACAAAGTAAAAAACAAACTTGGATCTTGATATTCAGATAATACAACCGTTTTATCTCATCTCCCACGTAGTTTAAAGTAATTATATGGTGCGCAAGTTGATGTTTTTATAGAGTAAATTCTAGGTTGTTAACAATAACTTTAGAAAATTAACAAATGTTGTATTTTGAAATCATTGCATAATGCAAAAGCCTTGCTATATGTCATCATGGCGGAGAGTTTTTCATTTTTCATTTGTCGTACTCTTAGATTGACCTCACAACCATATGAACTTTAAAATGTAGAAATTTGACCTCACAACCATATGAACTTTAAAATGAAGTAGAAATTTGAAACGATTCTTTCTATGTCTACTTTGGAAGAGCTTAAGGGCAGTAAGAGTGCAATCAATCTTGTGTATATTTTAAAGCTGTGCAAGTTTGCAAATTTTTGTGGAACAATTCAATGGCAAACAGGATAACATGCTAGATGAGGTGGCCTGAAATTGGTTTTCCCTAGTTGGAATATGGCATATTTAGCTGCCACAAACAATTTTTTGGGAGAATCAAGCATTTGGACAAACAATCGTCTGGGGTCAAAACTATCGCTGGGCAAAAGAATAATCAACCAGTAAAATACAGCAAAATACAGCCTGATGGGTTCAAAAGTATTGCTTGGGTAAAAGAATAATCGATTACTAAAATACAGCCTGAGATACAGGAAGAGTTGGAAGTATCTTCAGATATTTTAGTAGGTGGGCAGATCTGGAGGAGGTGTAGGAACGATCTGGTCAGGCTTAGCTCCATTCTTACCAATAAATACAGTGGCCATTCCCCAAGTCACATGTCCTTCAAAGTGGCAATGCGAAATCCAAACACCTGGATAATAGAAAAATATTATCAGATCCTACCATTATCATATAACAGAGGCCTTGAGGCATACTTGGATTTTCAGCTCTCCAGTGCAGCGCAATTTCTTCCAGAACTCTTCAACACGGCAGTATTTCTTCACGCAGGATTAACCAGGTTAAAATTGGCAGGATGAGGGAGGAAATTTTAATTCCCAGCTCCATAACCAACCACATATAGAAGTCAGCTCCATGCAAGTGGAAGGGATGTCCCTGAGCTTGGAAATTTAGAGTCCCTTGCATTACCAACTCAACATTAGCTCAAAAATATATGTCTAACATAATTTATAGACCTTTCTGTAAAGCATGCAACTGCGTAAGAAAATGGAGTTTGTCTGTTGGAAGCCATGTTCCTATTCAGCGAGTACAAATCCATGGGTTGCAGGTAAAGCATGACTCAGTGCATGATGTCGTTATGTATAGATCCAAATCCTCTTCTTCCAAGCTTCTTGCTAAAGCCACCTCCATTTCCTGATATGTAAACCGTGGGGCAATCCATCAACGCAAGCTAAAGATTTATCAATTTCTTTATTGATTTAATTAATGGGTTTTCTTTTAAGTAGCTCTAGCATAGCCAAAGCAAATAATCACAAAGCAAATCAAAAAGCAACTACTGCCAAGCCTATAACCACAGCCGTGATTTTCTTTGTATATAATGGCAAAGAACCTGATATAATATTGTTGTTTCTGAATTTGAGATAGCTACGCATTTTGAAGAAGATTTGAAGCTTCCAACAACTTGGTCAATTAAAGAACATTGGGCGTTTCCATAGACGTATGCACTGTAGGAACAGCCTGAGAGGCAAAAGGCTCTGCAGCTCTTCTCTGATATGTCCCTAATGCCAACAATGTACCGTAGAAAAATACGTGGAGCCCTGCACATCAACAATGTAATTATTCCGTTCTAGATTTTTGGTGGCATGGAGCAGGGTCTACGTTAAGGGCACTACACCTCCATGCTGCTGAAGCCTTTAGACTACCATCTTCTACTGTTAAATTTTTGTTGAAAAACAACTGGCATTTTTTCTTCGGTGCAAAACCCATATGCAGTGCTGCCAAAATTTTAATCTCCATAAGGCTGCAACTCATATAACTGAAGGCTGTGTGACCCTGGTATATCACCGTAAAAATTTGCGTTTAAAGAGGCACATGAAGAAGTAGATGAATACATGAAGAGGTGTTGGAAATGTTAAGGCAGAGAATGAGCCTGTTTTTGGAAGGACGACTAACATAAAAATACCAAGGGAGGGCAGAACAAACCTGTTTTGTTCAAAAGATGCAAGTGAGGCGTGGAAGAATTTCCTCTGCTAGACAACCATAAACCGCCCACCAGATTCTGGCCTGGCAACAAAACTTCAGTTGGGTCATCAAAACTCTGCCGTTTCATAGCCCCGGTTCTTGAACGATCATACAGAACCCATTTTTCTTCCCTCAAAATACGCATTTTTCTGCTTGTGCAGCAGAGTTAAGCCAACTCGGTGGCAGAAGACACAGCTCATCTCAAAGGATGCCATAGCTAGAGCTTAAGGAGGTGAAACCAAAGCATGGCCAAAAGCACTCTTTAAAATCAAAACATCAGATTTCGCCACCAGATCTGGCGGAAGGGACTCTAGACCACCTGTCATGCCATGTGTGGAGTTAGAAGAAAGAAAAGCGCCCTCAAAGAGCACCTCCAGGCCATCAATCGGCCATCGCCAGAGCTCGCAGCAAAAAACAGGGGAAAGGAAGTGTCCTGGCATGTCTTGGCACAGAAATATTATATGTATCTTAATTATTGTAGAAATGGAGAAAAAATATACGTGTCAAGCGCCAGGGTTGCTCTCAGCCCAGAAATATTAGACATCCATTTTTTTAAGAACAAAATACACTGCTTTATATAGGTAGTGACTAATGGTAAAAGCGTAGTTGTAAACATGCTTTTATATTATGATGGTATAATACTAGGAAATGTAGTACATGAGGTTTTGTTTTTCGCTAATGGTAAAAGTTTACATTTTTGTCGAATGTCATTATAGTGTATGGCAAGAGCGTTATATTCACTTAGAATGCCTTGAAGATTGCACCTGGCATGTCAAAGCAGAGCGGATATAATGTAACTCTCTCTTCTCTCGCATTTGAAAAGTTATTTTAAGATGTTGATGTATATACAGGCAGTTCTAGCTAAGAAACTTTATGAAATGCCTTCATTTTTAATCATCTATGCAGCATCCTTGCTTCTGAACTGCAGTGCTGACAAGGACTGACATGATAATCGTAAGGAGTCATTTTTTCCAGAGAAAACTATGGTTAGAAGTGTGGAATTCTGTATTTTAAGACCTGGAACCAGAGGCATTATCAACCTTAAATGGGGCATTACTTTTAGGTTTGATGATAGATACCAGAGATAACCTGAGTTACCATCAAAAACATGGAACACATATAATATGACAAGGACCATCTAAGCAAGTTTCCAATTCTGCAACAATAACAACATGTACAATAGTGAGAAGGGAGAAGAATGTAAATAAAAATCAGTGTATATAACATTCACATTTTCTAGACTTTGTATATATCTTTCGTTTTGAAAAAGTACTTATCCACTATTAGTATGTCTCAACCATTGGAATTAGGTTTCCATAAATACAATCGCCCTAAATGCTAATAGTCAAAATTATTAATCCTGCACTGGTGAAGCATACCATATGGAGCTCGCAAACCTCCTAAGACCCTCTTTTTGGGCTGCCACATTCCACCTATAATTGTGTAATATTTCAAGACCAAGGTACTTGTAATCTTTCACTTTCTGTAAGGGTATTCCTTCGATAGAAAACATTGTATTGTCATGCCCACCAAATAACATAAGGTATCGCGGCTAGGTAGTGGATTGGCTTCCATGTGATATGTAGAATAAAGTGATGTAGAATGTACTCATGATGTGATGATGAATAGACTGTCGTCCTTCAACAAAAAAAAAAAATAACATAACTTTTGATACGTACATTGATATATATTTGTTTCTCAGCGCAAAAATCATTTAGAACATTTAAATGCTGTTGCAAGCCACTGGCTGATTTGGAAATTAATACTATGTCATCTACAAACAATAATAAATGAATAGCATAGCTCCAACACCACCAAGTCGGGCTAACCATCTCTCAAGCTCATCAATACATAACCCAAAGAGGGTAGAAGAACATGGGCAACCCTACTTTAGACCAATTGTATTTGTAATTTTTTTCTGGTCCAACAAATGGAAATGAGAGTTCTACTAAAACTTGATTGTACAAACAAGCCACGACATTTTCTCAGATCCTTTGGAACATCTAAATCGTTCAACCTAGAAGCAAGATCTTTTCTATTGAACTTGTCAAATGCCATCGTTAAATCTCGTGTTGAAACTCCCATGAAACAGCAACATCCCATAGATAGATAGGTTTTTCATTCATCTCATCAGTTTGTCTACAATGGTATATAGTGGGTAGTTGCACATCGCAAGCTACCCAAAGAATGAAAAAACAAAGAGAATCTCTAGTTATAACACATGGACCTTAAAAATGAAATTGTTTGCTACGATGTTGGCTAGTGCGCTTGTCAAGAGCTTATCGCTGGGATTAAAAAACCTCGCCCTTTCAGGTTTTCGAGGAAAAACGCTAGCGATAAGCTCTCGACAAGGGGCTTGGACAAACGCAAGGCTGCGCAATGCTCCCACCCATAAAAAATCCCATGCTTCACAGCGAACCGGAGTCGCGCATCACCTCTGCACCTACACATCATCAACACTAAAACACAATAGTAAAAAAAATAAAAAACCTCCAAAAGCAAGGGGTTGTTCAGGCGTGCCACACCACAAAACCTCGAAAAGCGAGGGGCTGGTCAAGCGGGCCAAAGACAATTTTAATAAACAATATCATATAAAACAACAAAATTAAGGGAGGGAGGATGGGAAACAAGGGAAACTGCTGAGAGATGAGGAAGCATTTATGAGAAGATGATGAATAACTATACAATAAATAGCGATCTCCCAACTGGATGAACGACCTAAAAATGCATGTGATGCATGCCTCACACGCAATCAATGCGTGCTTATCTTGCTTGAGAATCTCGATCTTCTGAGGGTCAATCAAATTCTCGTGTTGGGACTCGCATGAAACAACTACAACCTGATATTAGAGAACTTCTTAAACAAGATTCGAGCAAAAGACTAAGATAGAAGAGATTAGAAATAGGATAAGAAGCGCCAAAAAAAGGTCAACCCATGCAAAAAAAAGCCCCTCCTCTGCATGACATCGTAGAATAAAAACAAGGAAAACTGCTGAGAGATGAAAAAGTGCCAATGAGAAGCCGATGAAGAGCTCTGCAATAAATAGCGATCTCCCAACTAGATGAACAGCCCAAAAATGTGCATGCGGCGCTACCCGGATCAATCAGAATCTATAAAAGCAACATACTTTTGCCCCCTCTCTTATGACATGTAAAGTTGCGGAGTAATCTATGTTAAATGACCACTTCAGAAACCTGCCTGCCTAATAGCTCTACCATGATGTTTCATCAGTCTAAGAGGAAATTTTGTGTTCCAGCATTGATGCAAAAATTTTAGCCAAAACAATGCTTACCACAGGATTGTCCGATAATTTCTCACTTTGTTCTTGCTTTCCCGTTTATGATACACCATTCGCCTGGAAAATTGCCCCTTATTGGGCATTCATTGCATAAATTAGTCGGCAGTAAATGGAGCTTATCTCCTCCCTCCTTGAATAATTCAACCGAGAGCCCATTAGAATCACTAGCTTTCCTATTGTTCATTCTCTTAAAAGCATATTCTACATCTGCCACAGTAAATACTTCTTTGGCCTCACCTTCAAATATCATTTTCTGTACTTGGGGAGTACTATAAAGTTTTTTCACCCAATCTAGAAGCTCAGTCCTTGAGATGTCACTTATTGTTCCCATAGTTATCATTAGGGATCAATTTTTTTCACATGCATCATATTTTCCTAATGTCTCTTATACTAGACTCTTTTTTTATATTTCCTAATGTCTTCTACCTGTATTGCTTGACCATAGCATGATCCCCCACTCTTTTTAGCAACGAAACATTCTGCATCAAACCATTTGCTTCTTGCCCAATTATGTTTTCTATTCTTAATCAAACCAAATACCGAGCCCGCTAATTGCATAATTAGAATGGTCGAAACCTCATTTTTTTCTTCCAGCATGCCAAGATAACATAAAGTGCATACCTTTTCTTCAAGCAAATGGATATAAACGGTAGTTCTTTTATAAGTAATTCTCAGTTTGGGTGGCGGTATTTCTGGTGGCTTCTTATGCTTCATAACTGTGAGGCGTGATCTATATCATAATTTCTAAAACTTCAAAATCTGAAATAATGTCAATATTGTGCAGCGCTCCTATCAAATAATCCACAACACTGTTACTATTGGTCGGATGACAAGTATAAGCATGAGATCCTGGAAAGTGATTGTAAACGACTCATACGTAGATTTTCCATCTTATTGTAAACGACTCATACGACTCATATGTGATTTTCCATCTTATTTAATATCACATCTACTGAATTTCAGAACCAAGGGGCACTGTCCTCTATTTGCTCTAATAAACATAAAGCATTTTCTTCTCCTGAAAGGAGTGCTACCTGTTTATTGCCTATGAGACTATTAAGGTGATCATCCGCATTTAGTCCATCCATGGTGCTGAATGCAGTTCTAGAAGTGCAAACATAGCAAATAAAGCCATAAGTAGCAATTTTTACCCCGGCAACACGCAATTCTATCCCAGCCTCTTCTACTTGTACCCTACATATTCCAGACAGGATCAAGTAGAGCCAAGCCTAGAATAGCTATAAGTCTATTGGACTCATGTTCCCACGTTTCACTAAGCAGTAGTATGTCATAAGATTGAAATAGATCTCTGTTGCCTAAAATTTTAGACTCATCTAAACCATGAATGCTCCATGAAAGCAGTTTGAGGATCTCGCCCTCCTATTTTCTACCTCGAACAGCCACTTTGTTATGCACTATGTAAAAGTCGCATTACATTAAAAGGGGATACATTTCAACAGTTGGGCCTCATGCAGTTAAAGTGGGATGCCATGTGATTTTACTTTGAAGCACTACTAGATTCTCACATCACACATTAAGAGCTGGTTGATGAAAGTCCTACAAAATATTGAAGCAAAATGTCGTTAGAAAGTTCAAATATTTACAAGTTGACATATAATGCGATCTACTCTCATACAATGCTATAGCATGGAGATTGCTCATGGCTTTGTCCCTTTCCCTCTTGTGGATCTTATGTGTCTTGCCACCAACTCTCTTCTCACAGGATCAGCTGGATTTGTCTTCCACTTTTTCTCCCATTAGTCGGTGTACTGTTCCTTTAACTTGCCTTTGTTTTACCTCCCGACAGGCTCCCAATATTGAACCTGGAATCCAGGACGCATCTCTTTCCCATCAGACATAGTGGTAGTAATGTCAGTGAGTGCCACTCCCAACCATATTGGGCAATCCTCATCATCAAGCCTAACTAACACAAAGTAGCCTTCCTTGATGTCTTCAAAAGGATCCCATTCTGGAAGATCAAACCACTTCGGCTTGGACGCCTTGCTTCCCACCCATCACTTGGAGCCATTGCTTGGACAAGCTTTCTTTGATGTGCTTGCTCCCTAAAAACCCTCCCACCTAGTCTTTGGCAAGAAAACTTCTCTTAACCTTCCCACATATGCATGCTCAGATTCTAGACATGCCACAACCTTTTTCCAATAATTGATCAGGGATTCGATGTGACTTTGCTTGAGTGTTGATGCGTGCTTTCCCTCTCGAACCTCCCCCCAATATATTATGTAGTTCCAGATGCCCTTCACCAGTTGGCTAGAGTCCTTGACATTTTTGAAAGGGGGAATTGGTTTTGGCTCACCTATTGGGAGAAGCACTTCACCCTTAGGGCCCCTTTGCCATAATGCAATGCCTTGCACATGCATCCACAATTTGTCAGATGGGCTCCATTTATATTGCGTGATTGGTATCCCATCTCTAACCCAGAACTTGAATTGTAGTGGCTATGTGTGCCCAATCAACTGATCCTTACCCTCGAACAAAAACCCCTCCACAAATGATTTCTAATCTGCAATCTCATTCATCAACAATGCCATGGAATTAGAGTCAGTACAGTTCTCAAACATGTCCATGAGTTCATGGAGGGTTGTCACATTCTAGGGAAAGGTCCTTTGCAAAACAACAACAGAAATGAAGTCGTGTTCCATTGAGCTGTATGAAAATGAGTACAATGAACCATAGGAGTTCACAAATGACCCCAAATGAGTGAGTAACAATATGAAGATCATAAGATCATCCTAGATAGCCCAAACACCCCATGTTGAGCACCAACCGCCTCATCTCAAAGAACACATAATGGCAAAATCCCTAGATGAAGCCACCAGACCAGCATCATTTTTTGCGCCGCCCTCTCCAAAACGCCCAAAATCCCAAACTTGACCCCCAAACACGTGGAGACTGCTCGGGAATTGCCAAGAAAGAGGATCGTCCGGTCACTGCACACAAACAGACCTCACGAAAAGTTAAAGCAAGACAATGGGTTAGAAGCCTGACTGGCCAAGCATAAAAAAACATTTATGTGTGAATAAGAACAAAAAGACGAATGGATTCGGGAGAAAAATGATCCCCCAAAAAAGAGAGAACTCGGAAGCCCAGACCTATGCCGAGAGAGAGAAAGTAAGATAGACTAGGCCCGACCATGGGGGTCGACCCCGAGGTGCCCTCCAGAAGCGACAAGTACTACGCTGGGAAATCGCAGAGGCCAGCAGCAATCAACGAGACAGAAGAGAAGAGTTGAACCAGTCCTCACGAGGCGGAATGAACAGAAACCAAATAGAAGCCAAAGCGAACCAAACTATGTGACCAGCCTTAGAGGAGGGAGAGAGGGAAAACTCTGGAACAAGGAGAATTCAGCTCAAAGGAAATGCCGATGAGAATTGCTTGGAAGCTATAGGGATATATAGCAGACAAAGCTAAAGGAATCCTATGCCAAAGAAAGCTCAGGCTAAAGATGGATCCTACGTCCAAAATAGCGTGACGCCAAAACAGACGTCCCTTTTCCCAGAATGATGGTTCTCTTCTATATAAGAAGAGAACCATAGCATTCTCTCTCCTAATCTTAGTAGAGAAGGTTCCAAAAAATGCATATATATCGTCATGTGTGTGGCCTACCATCATAAATTCCACTTTCACAATCTTGAAGACCCCTATCGCTGTTAAGTATGATATTGCCCCAAACATCCATATGTTCGTGTTTTCTTTCCAACAGTTATCAAGCCGAATATAGAGTTCTTCTAACAGTTGTTTTCCATGTATTGGAAACTCATCCCATGTCCCCTTTGTATTTTTTGACACATTTGAGGTCATCTCTCTTATTTGCCTTTGATACATGAGTGGTTAATCATCCATTAAAGCATAAAAAATAGGAGCTGCAGGAAAGTATCTCCTCCCCTCTATAGTTCCTCTTTCAAGTGTTCTCAAGCACTTGAAAATGGAGCTCACATGGAAGTTCGGGTCGTCTTTCCAAAGATCGAGCACAAAATGTCCATAGGTGCCAGTGCCATGCCGTGAGTTAAAATCCTTGCCAAGCTTACTTTGATTTGAAAAGCATTTTGACAGCGCTTGGGCAGAGGATCTAACTTTGGCAAGAAAGTATTGTGTTGGTCCATTTTATCATAAATCAAACATATGTATCTATCAGGTTGCATTTGGGAAAATATTCTCCATTTCCAGTACAACTGTCTACCTGGTATTTAGTCTGACTGACGATCTGCAAATTGCTCTCTGATTGCCATCCTTTCCTTCTCAATAGTTGTTGTTGATTCAAGTGTATCTTTCAATTGAATACAAGCTTGCACTTAGAGAAAGGCATTTATTGCAAAACAACCACATCAGAGAAGTGACTTTTCCATAACCTGCTAAAAGTTGGCTGAGAAAGAGCACGTTCCCCTGTGGCTTATAGAATTGCATTTATCTCTTTTAGGCACTCCTTCTGGATATAATGCTATGGCAATACTCTCTGGACTATTCTGACACCATGCTCGTTCACTTTGGACTTATGAGGCGTAGATTGAGACATGTATCTCACAAAGCTTTCAAACACTGCAATGGCTCTCACGGAGTTTGCTCTGGTTTTCAAAGTGCAAGCAACATTCCTATTAGAGAACACTTTAGCTCCTCCCCTCACCTTTTTCTAATATCTATAGAAAGATGACTTGGGCATGCCAAGGATCCATCTTAATGCTCTCATACATCCTTTAGGCCCTTCAACTAATGTAGCAGTATCCCTGGCACATCATCATAATAGGAAGTTCCAAAGAGGGAGTAGATGAAATTAATCCTCTCCTTCTGTTGCCCAATGTATTGAGACCTTATCTCAACTAGGTCTTTCACACTATATTGTATAATGCAATCTAGATTACAACAGTCCTGTTCCCTAACCTCTTCCATGTTTTCTTTGGTTCCTGCCCTTCTATTATCCCCTAGCACACACCTCACATTGTTGGGTCTTTTGTAGGGTTGCCTCCTATGAAACACGTAGCACCTCTTCTTTGTCTTTAATGGATACTCTTCATCTACCAAGTCTTCCACATGACCTCTATCAGGCCTTTGGGTATCTTCCTGGGATGGGGCTTCCAGTGCTTTGCCATCCTTTTCCATAATGTGTCTAATTGACTATCTTTAGTTGGGCTTGAGACACTTGCAGCCCAAAGCATATAATGCAATCACTAGTGGTGCCTTGGGACAGCAAGTTACCAACCTCGATAAGCAGCTTTCCTATATCAACACTTAGATGGTCATCCCCAAGCCTTTGATCACACACACTATCAGATGGATCCACCCTCTACAGAGACTAACCCAATGCACGGGTGCACCAACAAGCATTCACACTTCCTCCATTGAAGCCTAGGGCATTGTCGTACAGTTCGCTTGCATTTTTCGATTTAAATTGCAGTTGTTTCTTGGAATTGAAAGTGTTCAAAACATGCCTTAAAGATCCCTAGGGAAAATAACATTGGCTCCATAAAAAAATTGCCACCCTTAACCTATACAAAAAACATTAACAAAAAAAAGGCCATCTTAACCTATAAAAAAAGCATTAATCTATACATACACATTAAATTTTCGCCACGTGGTGCCGCGTTGCAAAATTGCTGACGTGACATACGTTACACTGTATGCCTACCAGACTTTAATATCTCATACCATAATATCCTACTCTGATTCCTTTCTCCGTTTCAGTCCGATTCCTTCAACCGATCCTTTCTTTCACTCCTTTGGCTCCTCTAATCCTTCTGGCCGATTGTTCAACCCCTTCGCTCCTCCGCTTCCATGACAGCAGATTGGTCGACGGATCAAGACGTCTCATCTGGTGCCTGCGAAGTTGAGGCCGAGATCTTCCAGTTCAGTTGCAGATACAGCTTGAGAAGAAAGTGAAGTTTGTTTGTTGTGTTCTCCAAATCCCATGATTGCTTCTATTATTTATGTAACTTCTTTTCTCACATGCTTCCAATTTTATAGTTTTTAGAGTATCTTACTATCCCGTAATATTATTTCTAGTCCCACAAATCCCTATTCTGGACTTGGTGTTCCCGTGCAAAGATCAAACTGAACATGGAAGGTTCCTTCAAGCAGATCGACTAGTTTATGTTCCCAAAGCCCAAGTTTGCTATTTTCAGATAGTTCAAGTTAGGAAATCTGTTTGAATGGACTATTTCTAGTAGTTTAGAACTGCTTTCTGATAAAATCCTCAAGATAAAAAAAAACAATCATGGAATTCCTCACATTTTTCGGCTAAGGACCAGTTTTTTTGCTCGAAGCTCTTTGCTAGCGTAAATTATGTAATAAAATTAGCTTTTTCTGTCCAGAATCAGAAAGAATGGAAGGATAGCATATTATGAATCTGAAATCCACAGATATTCCTCCCAATTCCTACTTAATGAAACATAGATAGTGGCGTCGTCCCTATGGGATCAAGAAGCTGTATGGGAAGCGGGAGTGCAGGGTGTTGTCAGTGGACACTCCATCCATCGAGCTAGCCAATATCAGTCACTACCAGAATACTATCACTGTCAGGTACTAATTATTACTATCTCCTAAACTTAGATTTTAAAGTCCTTTGCAACCCTCGGGCACTATCTCGACTCGTGAATCGAGAAAGTCCTCATGTCTAGTCTTCTGCAACCCAGAGGGCACTTTCTCAACTCCCGAGTCAAGAAATTCCTCATGTCTATCTCTTTGTAACCCAAAGGACACTTTCTCGACTCCCGAGTCGAGAAAGTTCTCTGTTCTAGTTTTTTATAATCCAGAGGGCACTTTCTCGACTCGCGAGTTGAGAAAGTCCTCAAGTCTATTCCTTTGTAACTCAGAGGGCACTTTCTCGATTCGCAAGTCGAGAAAGTCCTTATATCTAGTCCTCTACAACCCAAAAGTCACTTTCTCGATTTACGAGTCGAGAAAGTCCTATGGTCTAGTCTTTTATAACCAAAAGGGCACTTTCTCGACTTCCTCAACTCACGAGTCGAGAAAATGCCCTCTGGTCTAGTCTTTTATAATCCAGGGACTTCGTAGCGTCAGTCGACTAACTTGGATCTTATATTTGCAGCCCCTATCCTGACCAAATAATACATGCAAGGCAGCAATAGAAGGCATTGAATGCCCGCAACGACTAAGAGGAAACAAGGTGCCTTCAAAAAAATGGAAGATTTTCAAGAGGATATGCAGGTTTGTACTTATAGAGGGCCACTACGATGATGAGGCCGATGATGAAGATGGGAAGAAAAGAAAACCAGTGTTGTCAGGTACGTTTAGTACGGTACGAGTTTTATACGTACTCAACGTATTAATATCGTATGCATATCTCTCATTTAATCTATTAACTTCCATAGAGCATAGCTAATAGACAATTTACAATCATTTAGCAATTAAAAAAGTAGTCATAACAATACTTCCAAAATATTTTTTTTATATGAATATTGCCAACCATTTTCAAAGCATCCAAAAGCATATTTCTTCTGTAGGGTTATACAAGACACATCTTTGAAGAAACCTTTCCCTGGAGAAATCTTCACAAGCCAGACTTCAACTTCTTATTATTTTTTGCAATGTACTGCCCTTGGTGAAACGCTTGCTCCAATTCAAGCTTGGATGGCTGACGAGTTTCGTCCCCTGCAAAGGTACCAGCTCCATAGGAAGAGCCTCGTCCATTTCAAACATACCAGCACCAAAGGTATAACCAATAGGAACAAAAATCTTGATTTCTTTGATGTTTTGTGATGGGGCTTGGTCATCATATTTCATTTCGAATGTTCTATACAACTCTGAGAGATGAAATACCTGCAAGAAGATTTGACAAACTAGGAATGGCTAAGGGAGTTGAATCTTCAGGTTGGGATGTGCTGCTTAATCTATTTTAGAGTTCATTACAAATCCGTACTAATCTGCTTTTGGTCATGTCTCTTTATCCCAGTCCGTTTGGCCCTTTTGTTGTTCTCCCTTTTCTTTTTGTTAATCACACTTCTTATATATCCATGGTGCCTCTAATTTAATTCTACACCTTTTTATGGCATCCCTTTATTTTTCAATGTTCTCAACTAATAATAATAGACCGTATCTAATTAAATCGTTAGGTAATTTGGCCTAATTATTTGTCTTTCTCTTCAATAAAATTATCAACCCTTGCCACTTTGACATTTGCGTATTCCTATTTTTTTGCTTCTTATGTCGGTGTGAGGTCTGGATCAAGCTAAATTTTGCCCTTTGAGCACGGACCGGATTTGCATCACCCTATCTCTTGCTTCAACTGAACTTACTCTATTTAAAATGGATCTTGACTTCCCTAATCTCCTACACAACACGTATTGTGGTTTGTGAAGATGCATAATGTCCTTGAAAAAATTATCAACAACATAATTAATATTTCTATAAGTTCAAACACATACCATGTATGCATTATTTTGTTTTTTGAAGGACTTGAGCCTTTATTATCCAGAGAAAGTTACAGAGTACAATGGGGACTAATAACTCAGTGGAGAGAATGTCCACCAGAGCAAAACCACCCCACTCAAATACAACATCTAAACAATATGAAGAGCAAGCAAAAGCTCATAAGTAAGTATGAATCTGAAGATAGTGCTCCCAAATATGGCTCTTCACCTCATTAGCAATTGATGAGCACCAGAATACTTTGACAATTCGTTGTTGGGCATCAAGAAGGACCTGTGCATCTGAGCAAGCAAGACCTTTGAATATGAGAAGATTCCTTCTTTTCCAAATGGACCAGATGATCCATGCAGAAGCCAAATGAAACCCCCCTTTTGCCAAATTATCCCAACTACTTGGATAAACTGCTAATAACACCTGCTGGCTATTCAAATTGCAATGAAAGAGGCCTTGAAGCCACAACCAAGCATGTCCGACATGTTTACATAGGAAGAAGCAATGCTCAATTGTCTAAATCCCTCTGTGCACATAAGGGACAAAGTCGCGAACACCTACGGACGAAATCGTACACGAGAATATTAACGCCGCGGAACAACGATGAGTGACTTGCCACCATAAAATATATACTTTGGGATGGAGTAGTTTATCCCATACCCATTTCCATACTGCTTTCTGCCGATCCCTGGGAATGACCAAAGGCCACTTGGACGAAGGAGGCAAGACGTCAGCATCAAGCAAGACCTTGTACATGGAATTCACCAACTTATCTGCTTTGACATGCTCATGAACTACCCACGGTGGGGTCATCCATTTTGCTAACTCTTGGAGGAAGAATTGAAGACACCTTCTGCCAAATAGCTCGATCCCACCTTAAAAGGAGGAACTCAGCTCTAAACTCCTCCCATGTCAGCAACTGCCTTTGATTATTATACCAATCAAATATCATATGCACACCTGCTGCTCTCCATCGATGCTACGTCAATGGGTGGACTGAAGCAACCAGAGGACCACCATCCAATGGAATCCACCAACAACTTGCAGTCATGTTAGTGTGCACGAGATGGTGAAAATGAAACAGATATTGTACAGTCTCCTATGCAACTAGCAATCATCTAAGAAATGGGGATGCATTAGGGAATGCCGTGGATAAAACAGAGCCCAGGGGAAAAGTGGCCTAAGAGACCGAGACCCAAAAGAAATGCACATTTGCAAAGACTGATAAACAAGGCGGGAACCCGGGGACTCATCCACATTATTCAAAAACTCAGGAACCATGTATGCATTATTGGTATAACACCCCAAAATATATAATGCATAATACGATCAAGGTATCACAACCTTCACAAATGCTGATTGGATGTGTTCTCATTCATCTGATTGATTATTCCATATGTTGCTGACGTCGCATTGTAGCCTATTTTTTCCTATTTAGTTGGTTGCATTCTCTGATTTTATATATCCTTCATATTTCTTGGAGTGGCAATGTAGCTTTAAAGGCAGCACTAACTGTGTAGGATTCCCAGTTAGGCGGTTGTTCATTTCTTATATTTCTCGGGCATGGCACTGTAGCCTTCGAGGCAATACTAATAAGATGTCTTTCGTGATAGTGTTTCCAGTAGTTTTTGATTGTTAGCGAATCCTGATATGATACATATAGAAATAGTTGATGTAACTTAAGACAGACATACCTTGTTAGTTATTATTGTTAATTAGCTGTTGTAAACGACAGATTGAACTCATTTAAATGGTTTGTAGTTTATCTTTTGTCCTATTTGCTATATAGATATAAGGGGCTATGGTAAGCAGCACACAGAATTCATTGGCCTAGTGATAGCACATAAATGTGGGAATTATATAAGGATGCTTATAGTATCCACATAAGAAATGTGCCAAATAGAATTTTGATCTTGAACTATGTCTGGGACTGATGAGCAGAAGCAATAAGATGATACTAGAAGCGCTCAAAATCAGGGTTAAAGTAGCTATTTGGTACATATTAGTCTTGTAGTTTATAAAACATAAAGGAAAAAAGCCAGGATTGTGCGATATAACGCCGCTGGGGAACGGCCTGGGAATGTGTGACTCTTGTCATCGCCAAATCAACAAGATTTGCCAACTTTCGGGGTTAGGGAAATTGAGGATGAAGAACAAGTTTGAATATGGGGCATATGAAGTTCAAAGCTGAGGTGCAAAAGGAATGAAAGAGATGTTGGAAGAGCATCCCAGAAGATATAAAGATAAAGAAAATGAGGTTACATAATTAAATGACTACGATACAAGCATGGAGCAAGTATCGTGAGAATTGTAAGTGGGTAGAGAGGCTAAAGAGTGAGTGGTTTTTTCCTTGTCAAAGAACAAGGTTTTTTTTTCATTACGATCTCTTTAGCTTGTGGCTGCATGGCAGCAAACCTTGTAAATATAAAATAGCCAAGCATGGTGCTAATGCAATGCTTACAACACATTCTTTTCTTATGTCACAGGAACCCAAGCTCAATTGATAATAAATGCCACTTACTTACTTAGAGACTCTGAATGAAGTATTTGACTCATCTAGTTTGGATGCTTGTTGAAAAAGCTATCTGTGGATGGGCAAAGAGAATCCACAAATTCAAGTAAGGTATAGTATAAACATGCAAGAAGCTTATGATATGGCTTCTATAGTAAGCTGCTTTTGCAGTAATGTAATAAGCTGCATCTAAGTCTTTAAGGGTAAGCAAAATTAGATTAAAATCCTAGATTTCTTGGATCCTATTTGCCTCTATGGATTCTTTTTGCTATTTTCCCATTATCGAAACTTGGGTCTAGAAAATTGACATGACAAAAGACATAATTTCTATGAATGACGAGCTTTAGATTTGTTAAAAACCACATGATCCATAGCAACTCATCAATCATCTTAGTACTTCATAACATGTAAACATGAAATTGCATGCAGAAAGGACCCATAATTTGTATGATTCAAAGAATAATCTGATCATATTTATATGTTAGATAATTTTGATTGCCTCGTCTTTTGTGTGCTAGACTTCTTCTCCCTCCATCATTCTCTTACATATACCTCCCCCTCCTCACTCTCCCTGAGCCTCAAGCCTACCTTACTGCTAGTTCATATTTTCTTAAGATTTTCATAGAAAAACATGTGATTTTCTTTCTTGCCCAAGATAATAGTTTCAAAGTATTGATAAACTTATATAAATAATTTGCATCGAAAAAAATAAAAAGACATTATTACAAGTGCGATCTCTTGAATTTTATATTAGTAACTCAAGAAAAGTACACTTAAGATGAATCTTTAAGAATTTACATACTGGTTACAAGACAAATGCAAAATTAGGCTTCAGAAATATCAATTCGATCGATTCAAAGGCGAAACTTCCTCTTATTTAGTTCTTCAGTTTGGCAAAACTACAAGTGGAAAGCCTTACGATAAAATTTTGGCAATTTCTTTGTTTATTTCTACTTACACATCCTACTAAGCCTTTGAAACTTGATTTTAAAATTTGTCAAAATATAGCAACTTTACAAAGTTTCACACCTTAAAGGCATCACTGGTTTGGTCACGTGGTAGAGCAACACTTGATGATGCGGGCGAAGGAGGCAGAGGTAAGCATCCTCACATAGGCATGATTCAAGCCCCGACACTCAACCATTGATCATATTTTTACAATGTGGACCTTGGTGCAAGAATCATCGGCAGGGCTTGTATTGATGCTTTGTTGATTTTGCAAAGGTCTTTGACACTGTGCTTCGGAAAAAAGATGTGGGCAAGATTGAGGCAGTTGGAGATCCCTATGGATCTGCAACATGGCAACTGACATCATTACGTCAACCATTCAACAGTAGTGTTAGAGTCCACCAGGGATGCCCACCCTCTCCAATACTGTTTGGTCTTTACATTGATCAGTTGGAAGGATGGCTTGCTATACATGGGGGCAACGAGGCTTGGCTCATTTACCAGATCATTAGACAGCTCATATATGGCGACGGTGTGGATCTCTTAGCTTATACCCAGGATGGGGCTCAGATGATATGCAACGCCATTTAGATGCTGTAGATACCTTTTGTCGAGCCACTAGCATGTACATTAACTTGGCCAAAACTAAGATGCTGTTTGTCTCATCCTCCCATTAGCCACAGTCACCCTCGTTGACTTATGAGGGACAAAAGGTAGAGGTGATGACCACCTACAAGTATTTGGGGATGGAGTTTCCTTCTACCACACATGTTGGGACACTTCTATCCAATTGCGAGTGATAGCAGATTGGAAGACACTATATACAATGAAGAACAACAGTCATAAAGCATAACTGTATGACTGTGCCCATCAGACATACTTGTTTAGGGTTTTGATGGCACCTATTCTGCTATAAGGGGTCGAAATCTAGGGCCCGACTTATCCTTGCCACCTGGAATGCCTTGGTGCCGGTACAAAAGGCCTTCCTAGCTCAGGCACTTGGAATAAAATCCACTGTCCCATATCAAATTCTTTTGCAAGAGGTTTCTTGCCTCTTCAAAGGGCTGCACTCGATCAACACATTATGTACTTTCAGAAGGTAGTCAGTGTGGGCAATGCTTGTCTCTTCAACGTTGCTTACATTATGGCAATGTGTCAATAGTGCCTTAAAGCCTACTGGAAGGAAAAAAGAGCTCAGTGGTTCTCCCGCTGGAATGTGTAGGAGCACAGGTAAATACTGAATATGAAAAGAAGAAGATCACCATAACTTGAGGCGATACCTTGATGCTTGCTTCCTTAGCAAGCTTTGGGATGCAGATGCCTTGGAACAGGTTAAGACAACAAACTACCAGTGTTAGATTAATTCTATGCTTGAACAGAGTCCACAATGCCATTTGCATATATATTTGCCCATGAAGAGGCACAGACTCATCGCTTCAATTCACACAAGTGCACACATCACCTCAGAATTGAGACATGCAGATGGATTGGGGAGGCGCGCAAGGACAAGATTTATTAGTGCTGCCAACTGGAATCGGTGAGGATGAGTGCCACACTCTTTGGAATTGTCTGACATTCGACCATATTGGGGTAGCTATGCTGAGTTGGTCCTGCCTAACTGGCCGCTGCATGTGATATTGAGCAAGGCTTCAGTGCGGTTACTGGGATCATATCTTTAGAAGGTAATGGATATGCGCACTCAGCTATGTCCTCAGACAGTATCTTGACATGTATCATAATGTATTATGATGTATCCTTGTATACTTTATCAGCATCCTTATTACTCCTTGGGGGGGAGGGTTTTTTATCCTCTTTTGATTGGGTCCCATAGGCCTATTGGTCTGCCTAGACGACAAAAATCCATTCAATTCAATTCAATTCAATTCCTATAGGCTTAATTAGCAATTTAATTAACATGGCTAACTTTCCCAGGGTAAATATTAACATGAATAATTTGCATAGCTTTTAATTACATGGTGACATATCATGTACTTATGTGACTAGCATACAAAGTACTAGAACATCACAACCTACATGAGAATCTAAAACACTTGCATTTCTACCATATTAAATCTGATTTTTCTGATACTCATCCAATGTAAATGTAAATTCATAACATGGTCTTGCTTCTCATATGGAATATACTCACATAGTGGCTGCGAAAACTCAACTTCTTTTACCTGTTATGGCGCTTCCATGATGTCTTTAATAGTCTCAAAGGTCTTATATTCTGGCAAGGATTCATCAACAAAGATATCCGAACTCACATTTATATGATTGAGCTGTTACTCTTCATTCTCATATGCAGGAACATGATAACATGCTACACAAACCCGAGAAATATGCAAGTTTACCTCTTTAAGTCTTAAGCTTGCTACTGAAATCTGAATTTAAGACTTTTATATTCACATATCTCATCAATCTTTGCCAATTGCATGAGAAAATTATGTTATGTCAACGAATTCCTCAAAAACTTCATAAATGGTATGAAAAGTACCTCTTACTTGATGCTTGAACCTTTTCTTAGAAACTGAAAAACATGGCTTGACACCTTGTATAGAAAAGTGGATTAGGGTGCTGGTAGGTGTTTCAAAATTTCTATCCTTGCACCTGAAATATTTGTATGAGCTTTTTCCACAAAATGAGGAACAATCTCCTTTTTCTTGATCTTTAAAGAGCATAATGATGCTAAATCTTTTGACATAATTATTTTTCAAAACTGACTACTCAATCATAGCAAAGCTCTGCTGCAATAGAAATTAGTCTTCTACTTCCCCTTGCATGCATCTTCTAAAAGTAACTGCTCCTCTTTTGTAATCTAAATACCTCTTGGAATCTGTAGAGCCATCAAAGTTTGGGGAGAAATATACAAACATACTTCAATGTGTAAAGGAGTGCACTAGGACTCAAAGGTAACATTTTTTTATATGCTTTTATTATACATTTCTTTATTTAGATTGCATGACATATCTTGCATATAGTATATGAACATGCATGTGTTAGCTATATTATTGATTTGATAATGCATGTTCATTTTGTAATGTTCCATCTTTTAAGTTACATTCATGTGATGAGTTTTTAGTGTTAAGCTTCATTTGCAGATAAAAGAACCTTCCTTCCTTCCTTCCTTTACGTGCTTTTTTTCATGATGTTGCATATTATTATACATCTCATACCATTTTCGTTTTCCAGTACATCAAGCATGCATGTGATGTAAATGCAATTTATGCACGAAGACATCAAACCTACATGGACAACAGGTAATGATTGTAATTATTCACGGTTTGTCAGGTGCATAAAATTGAACCATGTTTCTTTATTGCAGAGAAAATAGCTAATATGACAGCAAGTGATGACGATCTAGATAGCCTTGATGTCCAAAAAGCTGAGACTGATACGTCTTCTCCAATAAGGAAGGAGGTTATTACTATTCATATACCAACTGCCAGTGAGAGAGCTATAACTATTCAGAATGAGTTAGCTTCTATTCAAATGCAGAAAGACAGATTGCTCAAGCTAGAAGAGATAATAAAAAGTAAGGAACTTATTTCATATTATTTTTGTTGAAGAAATTTGAAATATTTTCACAGTGAAGGCTAATAAACTATCAAATGGAGGAAAATACAACAAAGAAACTTCCGTAATAAATGATCATCGTAATAACATAATTGCCAATGTTGCTAATCCTGGTCAGGAAGAAATTCCTAACACTACTTAGGATGGGATAAATTCTACACTAGCACTTGATCAACCCAAGTAAGTGGAAATGAATGTTATCTGGCATTATATTCGTGCATTGACGAAACCCTATTCACAACCGCTGCTACATCTACTTTTGCCATAGCCAAAATTCTGATCTGCAAAAGTGCTCGAAGAAAAAAAAAAGGAAAAAGTAATTAGGGCGCGAAAGTAGGTGGTACTATTACAACAAATGTAAACATTGTCACCTCATCATATAATTGCCACATCACCTTGTTTTACCAATTCATCTCGCAACTAATCTCAAAAGTTTACTTGCGAAATCTGTTAAGGGTATTCACCTCACCTTGTAGTTTTTGCACATCACCTTGTACTTCTTGCCACATCAGCTTGTTTTTGCCACCTTAGTATGTATTTTCCACATCATCTTGCTCTTGCCACTTCATCGTGCCACTTCATCATGTAATTGCCATATCACCTTGTTTTACCAACTCATCTTGCAACTAACCTCAAAAGTTTGATTGTGTAATTTGTTAAGGATTTATCCACCTCACCTTGTTTTTGCCACATCACCTTGTACTTCTTGCTACATGACTTTGTTTTTGCCATCTCAGCATATATTTGCCACTTCATCTTGCCACTTCATCATGTAATTGCCACATCACCTTGTTTTACCAATTCATCTTGCAACTGACCTCAAATGCTTGCTTGTGAAATTTGTTAAGGGTTTATCCACTTAGTTCTTGCGATATCACATTATACTTCTTGTCACATGACCTTGTTTTTGCCACCTCAGCATATATTTGTCATATCATCTCGCTCTTGCCACTTCATCATGTAATTGTAATATTACCTTGTTTTACCATTTCATCTTGCAAATAATCTCAAAAGTATGCCTGTGAGATTTGTTAAGGATTTATCCACCTCAACTTGTAGTTTTTGCCACATCACCTTGAACTTCTTGCCACATGACTTCTTTTTGCCACCTCAGCATCTATTTGCCACATTATCTTGCCCTTGCCACTTCATCTTGCCACCTCATCATGTAATTGCCACATCACCTTGTTTCAGCAATTCATCTTGCAACTAACCTCAAAAGTTTACTTGTGAAATCTGTTAAGGGTTTCTCCACCTCACCTTGTAGTTTTTGCCACATCATTTTGTCCTTCTTGTCACATGACCTTGCTCTTGCCTTGTCTTACCAATTTATCTTGCAACTAACCTCACAAATTTGCTTGTAAAATTTGTTAAAATCCACCTCACCTTGTAGTTTTTGCCATACCATCTTGTACTTCGTGCCACATGACCTTGTCTTTTTTCTCTTATCTACACTTATATAATTGATTCTCACCAAGATTCGATTCCTTTGATGCTTAAATTCCTGGGTGGAGGAAAAATTAGCAAGGAAAAAATAATTGGGTGAAAATTTCGATGGAGGCCACATCGTTGATCTTATCTGCTTTTGAAGAACTCTGCTCCGTCAAACGCTCTTCCTGAGGATTTGCTTTCTCCAGTTCGTTTGCTCCATTCCAGCGAGCTGCTCTGCTTTCATCGCCGCCATAATCCAGATAGTAAAAATTTTGTGTTTCTGTCCTGCATCTCTCTGGCTATGGTTCTTTCTGGCAGGGGGTCTTGCTGATGTTTCTTTGTTGCAATCTGACGTATTTCTTGGAAGCTTTCTTCTTCTTGGCTTTGAGGGTAAGGATCTTCATGATTTTGGCGATGGACAAATTCTCAGTCTTATGGGTTTTTTTTGAAGGAGCAGAGGCGTTGGAACTCCGGTGAGATCCGTCTGTTTGAACAAGAACAACGGAGCAAGATTCTCTGGCAGTTGGAGTTTGCACGCAAGAGCAAACCAGATATTCTGATGTGCGATTTATTGCGGCCCATAGGATAAGAAAAGGCAAATTCGGAGCTTTGGTACTAGGCTAAGAGGAAGGGATTATGCAGAGGCCTTTGATGCAGCGAATCCTCTTACGTCGTTTTCTAGTGCGATAGACCTTTAAATGTTAATCAATGTTTTTTAAATGTTAATCAATGTCTTTTAGAAACCGCTCGATTTGGAAGCACAGACTTGGTCCTCATTCTTCTACAGGCTATGGTGGCGTGGCAAAGGCAAATCCGGAGCTATTCTCTCTGTTTTCGGTGCTGATGATTTTATTTTCTTTGGATGTAGTGTATTGCTGAGACAATGGAAATTCTTGGTCTGAATTTGTATTTCAATTTTGAAGCTTGGATTTGGTTTTCCTTTTAAAGCTTGAATCAGACGTTTTATGCAGATGCTTACGCAGGGCAATGAGAGGGTGTCCATGAATGCAGATACTTATGCAAGAAAAAACAGAAAGGTGCATTAGGTACTCTGTATACAGATGCTCATGAGAGGATGTTCCTAGTGAAATAATGTGATTCTACATACGTATGCGTATGATGCACCTGAATCTCACAGTACCATGTATTTTTCATTTAATAGGTATCCATTCATTTACTAATTTAACTTGATCAATATGAAACACATGGATAGATCAATTAGTCACATGTGAGGAGTGAAGTGGGGCAATCCTATTACTTCAGTCTCAGTCTCATGCTCAGATGAAAAAAAAAAACCTTTTGGTAAGGTGGTTACCGTTTCGTGGGCTTCAAAAGGAACAAGATGCTAAGGCACAATAAGTTGCCCTAAAATTAATTGTGCCGCAACAAGGGGTTGGATACATGGAAGAATGCTATTTCTTTAGTGTTCCTCTCAATGAATGCCTAACAGAAAGCAGAGAATGATATATGGTAGAGTGTAATAGTTTATGACTAAAATTGAGCAACACCAATGGAAACCCTTCCAAATTTCCAACTTTTGAAATGAAGAAGGGTTAACATGGAAATTCGGAAAGGTTTCCATTTTGGAAAATCAGAAGGATTGTCGAGGAAAACAGGAAGGGTTTCCACTTAAAATTTGAATTTTGGGGTGACGTGTACTTGATGGACGTGCCGCCTTAATGGACGCCATGTCGACAAGCGTGAGCAATAAAGGCTCACGCATGAAAATATTCTAAAAACCACAAACACAAAGCCCAAATTCAATGGGCCTAATAAGCTAAGAAATAACGATGAAACAGCGAGAAACAGAGATTACGAAGCATTTTTCGCTATTGTCTTCCAGATTGTGGCCTCTGTCGTGGTCATTTCAGAGCCCAAAGAAGGCTTGTGAGTCTACAGAACCCCAATTTCACATAATAAATTGCTTATTTAAATTGCTTTGTAACTTCACAAAGAAATTGCTTATTAGTTAACAAATTTTTTGCCTCGAATTGCTTTATTATTGGCACAAACATTTTTAGTTCCTTGGACAATAGATCTCCATGAATTAACAAGTATGACATTGCAATTGTATCTTCATAACTACTTCGAATTGTGGGGCTAGGCCAACAGAGGGAGGATCTACCAAAGCCGAAGAAGATGTTTGGATTTCAAAATGCGCATATAACCTAAAAAGTCTTGAATTGCTTAAAAGTTTTGCGAGATAGCCTTAAAAGTCTTACCTTACGTCATGTTTAGAAATTAATACTTGCTTGCGCCTATAAACTATTCGATCATTCATTCGACAATTGATAAGAAAGACATGTAAAAAGTTGCGGGGTAAAGGTATCATGTTTTGTACATATGCTTTTTGGATAACCATTTTGCATAATTGATATCGGCAACTACAGACGTTAGAATTCTCCAAGGCTAGATACAATTAATTCAATTTTCGCATATCCATAACTGAGATACTTTCGACTAAATACAGAAGTTCTTTTACCTCGAGTCGGACAAAAGAAATGTTCGCGATGGCCTTGGCCGCCGTGATAAATATCTTGTATAAAATAACCTTGTTTAAAAAGTTTAATAACTTTGTTAAAGATTGAAAGCTTTTTAAAACTATATGCCTACATTTGTTCGTACCCTTAATAGGCATGTACGTTGCTGGAATTCATTATAGCCTAGAGCCTTTTTGGGAATTAATTATAGTCTATACACCAAGATTCTATCTGCACCAAAGTCATTGATAGTACCACACATACACTTAACTGCTTATGCACAGAAAAAAAAGATCATGCAAACTTAAAAACAGGGATAAATCTATGTAGTAAGAGAGCACGAATGCATAAAATTAAAAGAGTTCTCAACCTTCATATACCTGAGGAATATCAAGGTAACGAATTGTTTTAGTTCTTTTTCCTCAGATCCCTCAAATTGGGTGAAACTTTCGTATGCCTCAACCAAAAATCTCGAACTTTTTCTTTCATTTCCTCATCTATTCTATTTCTTCTTAGTTTCCTTCCTCCAAGAGCCCACAATTGCCTACCTGCCATAATCATTCACCTTCTTTTGACAACAGACCTAATATTTCTTGGTTGCAATATTTTTGATGCCAATCCCTTTTGTTTGAGGGCACCATCCTTTCCTACAACCATAGAGAGTGGAGAACGTTTAACTGCGAATTTGTCGCTACTATTGTTACGAACCAAAATTTTAGTACCAAAAATTTCGATTTGTATTCACATCAAACCATCAGAGTACACAGAACAAGTACTGCCTCCCACGAGGCTATATACATGAAAGCCACGTATCACGGATAACAAGATGACAACATAAGATAACTATACACCGCATGCTCCCCGACTATCAAGCGGCTGCACAAGCTTACCGCGTGTCGACAACATGCATAAAGAGTTATCCAATAGTGTCAACATGAAGCAACGGTGACCGGTTGCAAGAACACACATATGGAATCCACCACCGCACCATAGCATCGCCAGCGGACACACCCCACCATATCTAGGCGATGCGTCGTCCCTAGAACCCCTAGCTGGTGGATCGATTAAGGGAGGAAAGCTGCGGGCATCATAAGAACTCGGGCTACGAATTTGTTGGCTCGCA
This sequence comes from Isoetes taiwanensis, assembly GCA_021234155.1. NCBI lineage: Eukaryota > Viridiplantae > Streptophyta > Lycopodiopsida > Isoetales > Isoetaceae > Isoetes > Isoetes taiwanensis. The sequence continues at coordinate 6,191,544 of JAJEKV010000022.1, read as the reverse complement.
TGCCATCGCATACCGGTGACAAGCTTTACCTCACAAGTACCTTTCGTTCTTATTTAGACAAGCCACACTTTCGTCTAGTATCATGCCTGCATAAAACTCCCTTAGGCGGCACTTATTGTGCCGACCCGATTATCTAAAGATCGCAGCGGTGGAGCATAGCTCCACAATGGATCTCTGCTTTCAGCGGCTGTTGGTAGGCATATGAGGTTGTCCCATACCAACACCATAAGCCCTACCTCACCCGGCACTCACAAGGCATCTATAAATAAGCATAAGCTTATACGGGAGGAATGACTTATTTGGAGGCCCGACCTTGTAGTCGCTTGGCTCTTAAGCTATGCTAGTAATCACCAGCCATAGCCAATCGACACTTGTTGAGGGGGAGCCAAACCTATAGCACGGAAGTAGCTTCGGATCATTCTACAAGGTTTTACAAGGAGTGGTTCGGGCGGTTCAAAGGGAGACATCACAAGCATCATTTAAAAAGCAAGCCCTTTATTCATTCCAAGAGGTCCTCTTGCAAAAACCATCTTTGGAACCTCTTTATTTGTCTGGTAATTATTTAAGGCTGTAGTATACAACGGAGCTACCACCATGGCTACGCCATCCCAACCGGATTCAACCAATGCGTGGCTTACGCAATCAAAGCTTGCCTTGCTACCCGGTAGCAAATTTGTTCTTGGATGCTTCCGCAAATCCGTCCACCCTCTTTGCCAAAGCGCCTCCTTTTGTCTTAGGCCTCCTGCAGTGCGTAGCGGCCGCCTTCTGTTGTAACCTCACCTTTCTGGGAACTGGGAGGCTGCCAAATCATGGCCCGACCCCGTGGCACTGCCCGGATGGGCGAGGGTGATTACGCGGGAGGCCATCCAGAGCCCCAATCCCGACCTTCCATCCGGCTATTACAGCTGTGGTCAACCACGTTCAAGCCAGCCCGATTTAGGGGTGCTTACGCTTTATGAAAAGCCAATGGTTCATAAACCATTAAGGGTATTTGTTACCTTAGGTAAATATAATTCCAACACCAATGATTATTCCCAAACCTAATAACCCGATCAGCGTCATATCTAGTCTACCATGCGTGGTGCACGCGACAACTTAGACTAGGTGACATGCGACCATTATACATCTATGGCCATATATACCATATAGCCTTTCGTTATGCCAATCATTTAAATGCATGCATAATTTTCAACAATGGTCTGCAACTTTATTTAGGCATAACATTACTCCCCCCCGGGATTCTTGTCCTCAAGAATCGGCTCCGGTTTCATTGAGCCATAACATCAGGATCTTGAGTCATGAAGCGGCGACTCTCCCGTCGTCTCGGGGAGGCAGTCTATGTTTCCACTTCACGGAAATTTCATCTGGTCTCTTTGGCGGATCCGCACTATCCGGGAATTCAATATTCTTTCAGGGGTAGGAATTCTATCCAACTCCACCATGTGTTCCTGAGAAGGCACAACATTAGCGGCTTTTCGAGGCTGGCCTTGGCTGGCTCACATGGGCTGGATGAATGTCCACATTCGGTGGAAGTTGTAACTTGAAGGCAACATCACTATATTTCTTCAAAATCTTATAAGGACCAATGTATCTTGGGGAGAGCTTTGGTTTCTTTCCTGCAAGCAATGGCAATATTGCTTTTCTCTTGATTGCGGGGAAAGACTACCACGAAGGTACACCATCGACCCTCATGTAGCTCGATCGGGGCTCTAGACAAATTGGCGCGCGCCCTTGCCCGATCCTGGGCCTGTCTCATATGCAATTGACACAACCCAAGTGTCACATCCATGCCTTCAAGCATACTTATAGCAGCATCAGTTTTCAGCCCATCAAAACCAAGCGTCACAGGTCCTCACGGGATTTCTCCCAAACATAGCCACAAAGCGGGCTAGTTTTGATGCTTTCTGTTGGAACCCAATATTGTAAGCAAACTCTACAATTGGCAAATAGTCCTCCCATCACGGATTCTTTGGTGGCCACATAAGATCTCGGCATATCCTCGAATCTGATTCACTCTTTTCGGTTTGCCCATCCGTTTTGGGATGATCTCCACTAGAGAACTGAAGAGTGCATTTCAATCTGCAAGAGAACAATTCACGCCGAGAAATTCCCGGTGAATTTCACATCACGATAAACTTACAATATTGGGTAATCCAAAATAGGAAATACATGCTACATATAAGCCTTGGCCACCGCCAAGCCATCAGCATTCTTTGTCAGAGGTATAAAGCGTGCATACTTCATCAACCTATCCACAATGACAAAGTATCACGAGTAAAAAGTGATGCGCGATCTGAGGCAACTTCACAATGAAATCCATAGAGATTTCCTCCATCTCTCCTCGCAGCACAGGCGGAGAGGTTGCAAAAGCCCCCTGGAGTCTTGCCTCGACTTCGCTTTAACACTTTGACAAGTCTCCGCAGGACTTTCACATATTCTGCACATCTTCCTTCAAGCTAGGCCAATAGAACACACATTCTCTTGAGCGATTCATATGTTTTCCACTCACCTCCATGCCCCAAACATAAGGTGCATCATGAAATTCGCTCAATAATTGCTTTCTCAAAGTGTCCACCGGCGGGAACATAAATCGTCCCTTATGATACGAGTCCATTACGGATATCCCAAGCATCGGTAACTTGGATAGATGCATACTCAAAATATAGGCATCCAAGTCATATGCTTGCTTGTCTGTGACACCAAAGCAATTTCACATTGAACCATCACATTTACTTCGAACCCTAGAAAGAGCATCAGCAGCGGGATTTTTTTTTTCGGGAAGATGTTCAACATGAAAATGAAATTGAGAAAGAAAGTCCAACCATCTTGCTTGCCTTGGACTTACCTCGGCACGGCTTTGCGGGAATTTCAGCGGTTTGTGATCGGTATAGACCACAAACTCACACTTATTCGGAGATAATGTTTCCGGACTTTGGCGCATGAACCATTGCCGGTAACTCCTGCTCATAGGTGGAATAGTTCTTCTCGGCGGCATTGAGTTGGCGACTTTTCGTGCGCCACTACTCTACCATCTGCATGAGAGCGGCACCAATGGCATAACCACATGCATCCGTGTAAACCTCATAAGGTTTACTCATGTGGGGAATCAACGAATAGGCGTAGAGGTCAGCAACCTCTTGATTATATCCATTGCCTGTTGCTTCACCGTCCATTGCCCTTTGGACATTTGTTTTTCAACAACATAGTTAAAGCATTTTGCAATCTTGGCAAACTTCGGACAAATCTGCGGTAATAAGCGGCCAATCCCAAGAAACTCGCCTTTCGGATACATTCTTTTACGGGCCAAGGCTGAATTACCTCCGTCTTCTTGGGATCCACGCCTACACCTTCGTGAGATACAATGTGGCCCAAATATTCCACTGTGCTTTCAAAAATTCACGCCGACATTTTGCATACAACTTATCTTTCATGCGAGCAGAGTTAGCCGCGGTATGCAAATGATTCAAATGCTCATCAAGGTTTTGCTATACACGGGATATCATCTAAAAATACTTCAACAAAAGTATCAAGACATCCTGCAAAAACCTCATTCATCATTGCGGGGAAAAGTAGCGAGGAGCATTCGTTTAGTCCAAAAGGCATCACCAAAATTCAAAATGACCAAAGGTGGTCTGAAGGCGATCTTATGCACATCCGACTCCTTCACCCTTATCGGTGATAACCCGCTGCGCCAAATCCAACTTAGAAAAATACTTAGCTCTGTTAATCTATCCATGATCTCATCAATCCTAGGCAAGGGGTACCTATTCTTGATCGTGATCTTATTCAAGGCACGATAATCAATGCACATCCGCATTGATCCGTCCTTTTTCTTGACTAGAATGACAGGAGCACCATAAGGGGATTTGCTAGGTCTCACAAACCCTTTGGCTAACAGCTCATGAACCTGCTTCTTTACCTCCTCTTGTTCCAATATGGACAATCTATAAGGGCTACGAAACACAGGTTTGGATCCACACAAGACACCCAAAAATTTAACCACTACAATAAATCACTAGGAAACCACTATAGATGTGGTTTTTTATGTCAAAAGTTTAATTCCTAATAAAAACCACATAACATAGTGGTTTTTGTAACTAGTGTGTGGTTATTCAAATTGCTTTTTTAGTATAGCATGGTTTATTAAAACCGATATTGTTTTATTACATAGTTTCTAGCACCAATAGTGGTCATTCATATTGGTTTTCTAATGTCGCATGGTTTATTAAATCGATCGATTTGTGTAGCATGGTTTTTCAGCACAACTTTAATGTGGGAATGGTTGTTTATGTTGGTTTTCTACTGTCACAAAGTTGAAGTACTTTATGGCGTGCTTTTTATACCAACTTAAATGCCATGGTGGTTATTCATGCTAGTTTTTTATTATCACGGTGTATGTTATAAAATGGTTGTGGTATATATCATAATTTCAATACCAAGTTAATTGTCATGGTAATTACTCGTAGATATTCACGTAAGAGGACTTGGCTATCTACAGTGATTACTCATAAGGCACCCAAAAACAGTTATCATGGTTAACCACCAAAACACTATAGATATGGTCTTTTGTATTTTTTGTTTGACATTATCATGAAAAAAGGACAAAGGTCTCTTTTGTAATTTGTCATTGTTTGATCTCTTGTAAATTGTTTTGCATCTTTAGAAAACTAATATATAATGGCGGTTTTCTATTATATGCGGTTTTCCATTCACACTTCTTACATTAACTAGCTGAGGTTTATATCATGATCTTCTATCAGTGTTTATAAACTATAATCGCTACTTACTGACTATAAGATCATTTATTGCTTAGACATTAGAATCAACTACTTTTTCAATGTAATTGTGTGTAACCTAATGCATATACTTGATGCATTAGAAAATATCAAATATAGTATCCGAGTACTTTTTCTTTTGATGCATATGTTCCCTAGCTCGGATTCCTTACTTGTTGCCATTTACACCTGCAGATAATGAGTTGAATGGTAGTGCATTCATACAGTTTACCAAGTTTGGTTCCAAGATACAATCCATCCAATTTCATATTTAGAATTATCTTTAGATGCTTTCTAATGTTGATATCAATATAGGAGCATGCCATACATAGGTAGCTTCATTTGGATTCTTGTTGGAGACACGATCATCACACAGTCATCTACGAATGTATAGTTGGTCAGCAAGCCTGTTACTGCTAAGGTTTTTCCCTCGAAAACTCTTCGAGACAAGGGTTTTTAAACTTGGATAGCAATAAGCCTGTTGTCCTTTGTTTGGATCCCACAGGCCATTTGGTCTTCGGGGATGATACAATCCAATACAGTTCGATTCAATTCTATTTAAGAGGCCAAACCTTCAACAAATGCTAAGAGTATTGAGAAATTTTCAATCGCTCTGAAAACATTTTCCTCCAATTCATAGGTTGAAGGTATTTTCTAATCTATGATTGTATCAAGAATACGACTCTTGGATGTCTGGTCAATTCTGAAAAGGCCTAGCGAGGCTTGAAGAAGACATTTTAGGCCTACCGAGGCCTAACATGCCTAGCAAGGTTAACATGTTATACATATTTTACTTAGGTTGAGACCATATCATTTAATGATTTTTAGGATCTTTCAACCATTTAAGTTAAAAAAATATTGATATGCCAAGCTGAACAGTTTAAATGAAGAAGCAAGGAGCCCCCCCTCCCAGGAGGAGGCCACTCTTGATCTAAGCAAATATAATTTTGGAGTAAAGGAAGGCCAAAACAGAGGTAAACAAGACCACCAAGTGACCATTTAGCCTTGGGGCATGTCCCTTGGCTATACGCCACAACCAAGAAGGTTGGCCATCATGTTGTATATAACAAATAACGAATATGATCTCACACAGCCAACATCACACATATGGGTGGACGCATACCTCTGCCATGGAGAAATACAAAGTATCATGGGGGTCTCTATAGAATAATGCAACCCCAGGCCTCCTCTGGTCTATATCATGGAGAAATCAAATGCTTCAATGCCTGTTTATTTGTAGATACTGCTTTGGTCTCATCGGCGTTCAACCTCCCAGTTAGTAGATCTCCTGCAGGGCCATAGCCATACTTTGAGAAGAATTTCTGGCACTTGGAAGGGGTTCTTTGGCCACTAGACCAGCTGCACGGCCGTAGCCATACTTTGCGAGGAATTTTCGGCCTGGTCACGAATCTTAAAATATATTTTGTACTTACAGTCATGAATTTCATGCTATAGAAGTAGTTGTTGGTGGGTTTATGCTTGCATTGATTTCACTGGGGCGCAACTGCAGTTTGGGCATGTATTTATACATTTTGCTGTACTTATTGTGTATATTTAACATTTCAATAGTTTGTAATCCAATGGTTTTAAATATATGAAAAAGAATACTTAAACCTAAGAGCCGATTCACATGCAATGAACCCTTTTACAAGCATGTGAACCGACTTTTAGTGTAGGCTAGAATTGATCACACTATTGATGCTTGAACAACATAAATAACCATAAGAATAGCTTGAAAACTTGGACAAATCGATCGGCTCTGTAGAATTCTACAGTAATTTTGACCTATTGTTTAGGAACAGGTAATTCTTGCCGGGTCAAAATTTCGGAGCGAAAGCCCTGTCAAGCGGTGGCCGCCGCGAGCCTAGGTGCGCATCTCCAAATTTTGTCCCGACAAAAATTTCGTGATGAAAAAAAGCCTATTGCAGTCCATTCAGTTGGATCCAGACAAGCATGGATATTCACATTCAAGCTTTGTTTCAAGCAATTATGCCATTGAACCAATCGTTATTGTTTCATATGCCATTGAACCAATTGTTATTATTATGCTTTTGACTCTTAAAATTTCCTATCTAGGTGCATGTATCATTGAGAATGAGATCATTCCTTCATTGGCAGTAATGCCTACAGTTATAATTATTATTTGAAGCTTTATGGGGCTATGCATTTCCCCATGGAAGACAATCGTGGTATTTATCAACCACTGTCATGTTTGAACCAGCATGAAACAAAAAAAAACTCCGTGTATTTTTTCTCTCAATGTGGTTTTAACATGACACTCACTAAAAAATTCGTTAAGTCCACAAAAACCTCGTGTATTTTTTTTGGTTTAAACATGACAGTGGTTGATAAATACCACGATTGCATGGAAGATTTCATCCTAATGTTTGCCTTCTGTTCCTTCCCAGCTTGAGGTGACAATGATAACACCACATGCAACAGAGGTAAAACAACTTGAACATGAGATTCATATTCAAACAATTTATCATTGTTTTCAAGTTTACTGTGCATTTTTATTTCAGGTAATAAATGAACTTGTACAAGAATAGCCATGGGTGAGTGCCATTGCCATATTCTGTGTGTCTTTTGTTATTGGTATCTTTTCATGGCAAACCCAGGTCATCTGATGCTTAGAAACTCCTCTCCAGCGGGAGGATGCTAGGGTTAGGTCGCGACTAGGGCGGCGGCAGGCGGCCGCCCATCTCGTGCAGCAGACTGATTTCTCCTTGCTTGCTGGAAGAGTGGCCGATGCTAGGCCACTGGCTTCTACATTCTACTCGTTCTTTTGCAGATGGAGAATAGAGTGCTAAGCATTTCACATCTTGCTACAATCGTTCTTTCTTTGGAGTTCGCCTTAGCTTCTGAAGGAGATCATAAGTGCAGGATTTACGGTCAGAATAGATGCTCGCCTCTTCTTCTGTGATCTAACCAGAATGGATAGCCGTGAAGAAACCCCAGCCAAGTGGTATGCCTTACCCTTGTTTGACGTGTATCTTAGTCAGTTTTCTCAGGTTTAGGAGGCTATGCTGCATCTGCTGTAGCGTTGTAGAGGGCTGCCCTCATTGTAGCCGAATATGCTGCACTCACTGCAGCTCAGGGATTCAAATGTAAGCTGGTTTCGTTTTCATTCCAAAGAAGGTATGGACACAATCAGTTGGCTAGCTTTTTTTCGTACTGAACATGGAGGACAGTTTTTTCTTTTGGGTCCTGAATACGGCTCAACAACAAGCAAAGCTGCATGCCTTATCTACAACGCAGGTCAATACCATCCAATAACATGGGAGATCGACTTGGCTGCAGAGAATAAATCATATTAGCCATCAGGGTTAATTTCAAGTAAGGCATTTGCAAATGAAAATTCAGCTTACTGTATGGCTTTCTATTCATTACATCATTTTGTCTTAATTTCTTGTTTTGATGGAATAGTAGGTCACAACTAACTATCTTTCTTCTGTTCCAAGCGAAAAACTAAATTCAGTTCTGGATTTAAGCAAGTTTGGCCGCGTTATTCACCTTGCAAAGTTTGCATGACTATAAGCTCCAGAAAATGTGCTGGAGCTCAGCGTATTCTGTACTCTATTTTCATGGGTTATTCATTTCTATTAACATTATCTATTAATACTACACTTTGGCAAACTGTTACAGCATAAAGCATTGAATCCTGAATAGGGCTCAGCAACAAACAAAGCTGCATTGCCTTATCTACAACGGAGGTCGACTATGTAGCCATTTCTCATGTTGTAAAAGAACTTCTCTGGCTTTAGCTATTACCTAGAGATATTGGTTGCTTCTGGCTAACTGTATCTTTGCTACTGCTGATCTGGCCAAACGATTTTACATATGCAGGCTGCTTCTGCATGAATCAAGTCATGAAAGAATTAAGTCGCGGAAGACAGGGGTATTCGGCTATGGCAGCGCAGCTACTTTGGTGCCCGAGAAGGTACTCTGTTCTTGCCTTTTTTATTTTTTTTTTGGATCTTTGTTGGCGCTTCATCCCCTGTCCGATGTCATGTTTCCTTCAGATCAATTTTGGGCTGTGCATTCCAGAAAGCCCTTTTCTTAATATAACGGTTCTTCTTAGTCAAGCTTCTTTTGGCTATGGCAAAGCAGCTTCACCAATTCTGGCTGTCACTTGAAAGGTCATTACTTTCTTTTTGGAAGTGCTTTATTTCTTTCTCTCGCATGCAAGAGGTCATTGAGTGAGTATACCACAATAAACCACATCCACAACCATAATGTTATACCATATGGACAAACCGTACACTTAAACACTATAAGTATACCACTTCATTTACCAATATGTAATACCGCTTTGACAAAATCTACAAAAAGACCACCTGCGATTACCATGCCATAATACCACCCTCACAAACCTAACAAGAGAACCCATTAGTTTTGTCACATATGGTTTTTAATGATATCAACCCACAAACACCCATTTGTTTTATAGAATGGTTTTCTAGTCATAACCAAGGAAAAAGCCATGTAGTTTTTTAATTTTGGGTGCCTTGTGCCAGGCTCTAAATCAATCTCATGTTCAATCTCTCTACTAGGTGGAAGGCCTTCAGGCAGTTCCTCAGGGAACACATCCTGAAATTCAGATAACAGATCCTGCAACTCTCTCTGGCCTTTTGAATTCTCAATGACCTCACTATCAGCACTCATATGACAGCACTCAAAAACAGGATAACATTCATCAATGAATAGAAGAAAACATTGATTGGAAGAGTTACATTACCCGGTTTCTTGACACAAGCGATGACACGATCTTGGAAGCTCCGTCAAAGGACTCCCTCGCGGATAGATCTCCGTCCATCGTGCTTCAAAGCATCACACGGTGAGTGTTCCAATCAATTGCGGTGAGGGCTTAACATTTTGCAACCATGTTATCCCCAGTACCACATCATACCGGCCAACATCCAAGAGGTCAAAGTCAAGCTTTTCCTGGTATCCTTGAATACACAAGGGCACCCCAACAGCTTTACGATCCTCCACCTGAGAATCGTTCACAAAAGGCCCATCTACCTTGTACTTATTAGTCTTTACACAAGGTAGGTGCAGTTCTTCCACCAACTTAGAAGATACAAACATGTTAGAAGAGCCACAATCCAGTAACACAACTACGTTTCGGCCCATGATTCTGCCCAAGAATCTAATCACACGTCCAGCAAACATGTCCATGATGTCTTTGCTTGCGGGCTTATCAAGCGCGCACAGCTCTTCCATGGCAATGGCTGAAACCGTCTTAGATTCCAATTCTTCTTCAGCCTTTTCAGTCACGTTTGCTTTCTTGTTATCAGCTTTCTTGTTCTGTGGCTGAGAGCATTCACGACTAATGTGCCCAGGCTCCCCACACTTATAGCAGAAAATTCTCTTCCTGGGACCACCGGACTTAGAGTCCGCCTTACGCTTCTTGGACTCTCCACCTGCAGACTTAGACTTAGGCTGCTCAGACTTTTCAGACTTTTTCTTCTTGAAAAACCTGTTTTTCTTCCTTGAGAACTTCCGGGACGTCTTCTTAAAAGACTCATCCTCTTCCCCAAGCTGACGAGCCAACATCGTTGCCCTCTCAAAATCCTCGGGCTTCAACCCGATTATCTGCTTCTTGAGAGCAACACTGGATAGGCCACCTAGGAAGAAATCAACCTGCCGAGCCTCGGTCAAGTCTCCAACCCTGTGGATATAACCCCGTACCTTATTGATATAAGCGAGAGAACACAATGCGCTTACGGTACCGCTGACTTCTCAAAGCGCATCCACGAGCATCATGCTGAGGTGCATACTCCCCAATAAAGTATTTCCTGAAATCGGACCAGGTATTCACCTCCTTTTTCATGGTAGGACCATTCCACCAACTATAAGCGTCCGATTTCAGCCGCATCTGCGCGATGAACAACTGCGCCTTATCACCTTTATTGGTAGCCTCAAAGAAGGTCTCAAGCTTGTCAATCCAAGCCATCGCCTCCTCAGCAGTGCCTTTCCCATCCCAATCTGGGATCTTTGTGCTTCGAGGCTGCGGATGTCCTCTTTGCTCAATCCGGAACTCTTGATGGCGCTCCCAGCAGACACTAGCACCGGTACATCGGGTCCACCACCACAACTGCTGCGGAGACTTCCCTTTCTCCATGAGACTTCCCTAGGCCATCCGTGCGGCAAAGGGTCTCCAACCACGTTCTCATAGCGATGCATTATTGTATCTAATACGACCTTGAGGCTCTGGCGCACTCGGCAAGTCCTCACCCCCCCGCCGTCTGCATGGTCTCCGGTTCTTCGGGTTTCATGACAGCGGCGGCTAGCCCTCGTACATCGGTTCCTCCCCATAGGAGTCAGCGCTGCCACCCTAAAAGATATGCGCTGCACTAGTCGCGCCGTGCTCCATCTCGGCTACTCAAGGTCCAAGCGCAACTTAGGCTCGATACCATCAGATTTGAACCAAAATTTTAGTACCAAAAAATTTCGATTTGTATTCACATCAAACCATCGAGTACCGCAAGAACAAATCTTGCCTCCACGAGGCTATATACATGAAAGCCATTATCTGAGATAACAAGATGACAACATAAGATAACTATACACCGCATGCTCTCGCCGGCTATCAAACGGCACGCACAAGCTTACGTGTCGGCAACATGCATAAGAGTTATCCAATAGTGTCAACATGAAGCAACGACTGACGGACTGCAAGAACACACATATGGAATCCACCACACGCACCATAGCATGCGCCAAGCGGACACACCCCACCATATCTAGGCGATGCGCCGCCTAGAACCCCGCTATTTGGTGGATCCGATTAAGTAAGGAGAAACCGCGGGCATCATAAGAACTTCGTGCTCACGAGATCGGTGGCTCGCATGCCATCGCATACCAGTGACAAGCTTTACCTCACAAGTACCTTTCGTTCTTATTTAGACAAGCCACACTCGTCTAGTATCATGCCCTGCATAAAACTCCCTTGGGCAGCACTTATTGTGCCGACCCCAGTATCTAAGATACTGCAACAGTGGAGCATAGCTCCACAATGGATGCTCTGCTTTCACTGGCCTGTTGGTAGGCATATGAGGTTGTCCCATACCAACACCATAAGCCTACCTCACCAGCACTCACAAGGCATCTATAAATAAGCATAAGCTTATACACAGGAGGAATGACTTATTTCGGAGGCCCAGCCTTGTAGTCGCTTGGCTCTTAAGCTATGCTAGTAATCACCAGCCATAGCCAATCCTGACACTTGTTCAGGGGAGCCAAGCCTATAGCCTGGAAGTAGCTTCAGATCATTCTACAAGGTTTTACAAGGAGTGGTTCGGCAGTTCAAGGGAGACATCACAAGCATCATTTAAAAGCAAGCCCTTTATTCATTCCAAGAGGTCCTCTGCAAAAACCATGCTGGAACCTCTTTATTTGTACAGGTAATTATTTAAGGCTGTAGTATACAACCGACTACCACCATGGCTCTGCCATCCCAACCGGATTCAGCCGATTCGTGGCTTACCTGCAATCAAAGCTTGCCTTGCTACCCCAGTAGCAACTGTTCTTGGATGCTTCCGCAAATCCGTCCACCCTCTTGCACCGAAACGCCTCCTTTTGTCTTCCGGCCTCCTCTGGTCTGTAACAGACCGCCTTCCTGTTGTAACCTCCTGCTACAGAACCAGGAGGCCTGCCAAATCGTGGCCCGGCCACGTGGCACTGCCCCAGATGGGCAGGTGATTCTGCCGGAGGCCCATCCGGCCCCAATCCGACCTTCCATCCGGCTATTACAGCCTGTGGTCAACCACGTTCAAGCCAGCCCCGATTTAGGGGTGCTTACGCTTTATGAAAAGCCAATGGTTCATAAACCATTAAGGGTATTTGTTACCTTAGGTAAATATAATTCCAACACCAATGATTATTCCCAAACCTAATAACCCGTCAACGTCATATCTAGTCTACCATGCCGTGGTGCACCGCGACAACTTAGACTAGGTGACATGCGACCATTATACATCTATGGCCATATATACCATATAGCCTTTCGTTATGCCAATCATTTAAATGCATGCATAATTTTCAACAATGGTCTGCAACTTTATTTAGGCATAACAACTATTAGAGCTTTTCACTTCTTGAAGCCATTCTCTCAAATTTGTGAGGTGCATACCCCTGGCAACTACCTCATTTAGATTTCCAAGTACTGGTTCAAAGAATGATTGAAGCTCTGGATCCAACAATTTTGCTGCCATTACACTCCTCTGGTCAAGATGCAATGTTTGAGACTTAGATTGGATGCATTGTGCAACTTTAGCAAGCCTCTTCATGATTTTCTTTGTTGCATAACCAAATTTGCAAGTGGCATCAGATGCACCTTTCTGAATCTTGATACCTGCATTCTCATCTGCCCCTTATACTGCTACCATTTTTGCAATCTTACTCTGAAAAAAAAAAAAACACAATAGAGATTACAAAAAGAAGCAGAATCTAAAATTCACAGATTACCTTGAAAACTGCATGAAAGAGAGCTGCACAGATTTTTGTTACAGGCAAAGTTGCACCAAATTTCGTGAAAGATTTCACTGCACATAATTCCGTGAGAGGGAAAAAAGTTATTGATTTGGCATTTTTTGTAATTAGAATTTCCCTCGATGATTTGAGTTTAAGACAATTCAAATGCCTAACTAACTCTTGGTGACGTGGCAATTCAAAATTTACAATTCGTTCCGCACTCCAAGTTCGTACATTTTTTTCATAAATTAAGAAGGAATTTGGCACACCCTTTTGTGCTTCTACTCGGTGATGGGTAAAGTCTCTTAAGCTTAGAAGCCCTAATAGGCATAATGAATTTTGCCCATACTAAGATTGACAAAATGAACACCTAAATAATCACTTCAAGACTAATGGGAAAAAATCGAGATGGTCTCCAAATGAGATTTAGAAGGGATACTAGAGCGATTTTGATTTATAAGGTAGCCTTTCTTCCTCAGGTTTCTTCCCATTCTTAGATTTTTTCGTTCCTCGATTTGTTCATAATTGCAACCCTTTGTGCAATACGGACAAACCTTTGTGTGAAATCTAAGATCTAGCATTGTTAAGGTTTCACAAGCATCTAGCATTTCTACATACAGAGACTAAAGTTGCAGAACATTTGATAATAGCATCTCAGCAGCAACATTGCCTAAAATGCTCCTCCTTGGCAAGAATCTAGATTGAGTAGGAGAGATTGATACAGCGAAGACATCAAATACTTTGTCTGCAAGGGCCTTCGCAGATATTTTATACATGGAAGACAATAATGTGATAGGGTGCTAGTCAGATATCGTTTTCAGCTCTTTACACCTGGGAATAAGAGAAATGCAGCCAGTATTGAGGATCTTATCCAAACTTCTCCTACGAAACTCACAGAAAGCATTGTAGAGATCGCAACCCAACCAATCCCAATATTCCTGGAAAAATTCCACTGGGAGAACCATTTTTTGGATGCTGAGACCCCTCTGCTATTTCTTCCCGCTATAGTTGGAGCCCCATTTTCCCACCTATTTGACCTAGCTCGGAGTGGGTGCAAACTGACCCAAGGTCGATATGGCCCAATTTATTTTTTGCCATATTTCAGTCACATTGTCGCTCCTGACGAAGCTAAAATAGATGGGCCTTGAGCTTTCAATCGCCTTCAATTGACTTTGTACCTTTCTAAGTCACTATTTCCAGTATTTCTAAGCAGCATTTCCAAGCAGGTAAGTCACTGATTCATAAAATCTGTTCAATTTAAATACCGTTTTTAGAGTAAGCAAAGTTCGTCTCATACTAAAAATTGACTCAAGAGAAAAATATGGCTCTTTCTTCAAAAAATCCAACCATATTTTCATTGAATTTGCTCATAAAACAATGAGGCCCAACCCACGTTCTGCCTATTTTTTTTTTTGCATTTAACTCCAATGATTTGAGGAGATAGAGCAGCAACCAGTTACATGCATAGTACCCAGTTACTAGTTTTCTTTAATTTTTCTTGATTACCTATGGCAGATTTGCTACTACTGGCTCTTTTTTTAGATTATGTTCCTTTTGCACGCAGTATTTTTGCGTCAGTATACGAGCATCTATTTTAAGTTTGATCATTTGTTATTGTTAGGAAGAACCTGATTTCGAATTTAAATGGCTCATGTCCAGATTCTTTCTTTAAATGGCTCAAATCTACACCTCTCATTGTTCATAAAATAAACTTAACTCATCTTGTTCACAAATAAACTCAAAATTGTAAAGCAAAAAGAGATAGGATAGGTAACCTCACTTTAAACATAGAACATAATAGAGATGTATACTATTTTGAGTCCAATTAATACGTGGTTTCTGGTCTTCTGGCTTAGAAGCATAGAAGCAAGGACTATATTTCTGATTATAAGGTACTATAGAAGCAAGGACTATAAGGTACCTGATTAGGGACAATGCAGGAGACCTTCAGGGGAAATTGTCTAGTATTGCAATCACCGAGTTAGCAAAATCACACATCCTCATAGGCAGCGGATGGTTTAAAGATGTGGCAAATTGGACCAGAGAAATGGGATTAAACCTGAGCGACCTAATAAATGAAGGGCAGTGGAATGAGGAGTGGGAAGACAGAGCCACAAGAGCATGGCTGCAAAAACACACAGGACCCAAGACAACCTGGCTCATGACAGTTTTCAACCCAGATCAGCAAGTAAGGCACCAGATGTATCAGGATAACATACTGGGAAAAACCAGAAGAGATATCTTGGCTAGATTTAGGATGGGGAGTCATGATCTGAGAATCGAAAAAGACAGGTGGAGAGGAATAGACAAGGAGGATCGGATATGCAGAATATGTGACAATGGGAGAGTAGAGGATGAGAACCACATGATTAATGATTGCCCGATATACGGAGACATCGAGAGATGATATCTGTAAATATAAGATGGGGGGAACCGGTATATATTCTGATGACAATAACAGAATCACTTCGAGATTTGGCAGACGCGATCCAAGGAATGATGACCAGACACATAGAAGTACACAGTGAAAGAGGGTTTGTAATATGATCCGCACAAAAGCGGATCATAAACCCCATACAAATTGCTCAGTTAAAAGCTGATTGATAACGACGCATCACTGCACGGCCACGAAGCCAAAGTAAAGCGGGATGCTGGTAATAATAGGAAAAAGTCAGCCTTCAGAAAAGGCTACATCATAACAGCGTGATGTGCTAGTAGCGCCCTTTTAGGGAGCTCGCCCATGCTACACAAGTCCAGGGGCCTCACGGCACAAGGGACATTAATGTATATTCTATTCTATTCTATTCTATTCTATTCTATTTCAAACTTCCTTTTTGCTTAGTTTCTCCTTTTTTTTGCTTCCTTTTTAAGGCAAGAGGGTTTAATGCCATGTTAATGCAGAATGAAATAAAATTATATGAGAATGTCTAGGGAATGTTAAAAGAACACGATGCACTGCATCATGGAGACCGGTTGAATTTCCAGTCGAATATGTAGCAAAATAACAGGGGGTTCCAGGAGGATTTGATATGGATGTAAAAATAACAATTCCTGAAATCATAGACTATATATCCCTAAAACAATTGAATAAGTTATTATAACAAAAAAACATAGATTCAAGATAAAAAATAATCGCATTAGCTCACTGGGTATATTGGTTAAAGCAGTCTTAGTTAGGACATTGAATTATTATGGTAGATGCTCGAGCTCCCGTATTTCATATATTAAAGTCTTAGGCAAAGTCGTATAGAGGTTCAATATTCCCTCAAAACCTTAGGCGAAATCGTATTTCATATTTCAAAATCATAGCTGCCTCCAATCATAAATGACTATAGGCGAAAACGAGAGGTGCCCAGGGGCCCAACATACGATCTGGGTCATAGGATCAACAAATCCGACGACTGTGGTAGTCCAGGATGCACCTCGTTTAGAATGTGTAGCAAAATAACAGGGGGTTCTAGGGGGATTTGATGTGGATGTAAAAATAACAATTCCTGAAACTATAGACAATATATCCCTAAAACAATTGAATAAGTTGTTATTAAAAAAAACATAGATTCAAGATAAAAAATAATCGCATTAGCTCACTGGGTATATTGGTTAATGTAGTCTTAGTTAGGACATTGAATTATTTTGGTAGACATTCAAGCTCCCGTATTTCATATTCTAAAATCTTAGGCAAAGTCGTATAGAGGTTCAATATTCCCTCAAAACCTTAGGCGAAATTGTATTTCATATTTCAAAATCATAGGTGCCTCCAATCATAAATGACTATAGGCGAAACGAGAGGTGCCCCGAGGCTCCAACATACGATCTGAGTCGTAGGATCAACGAATCTGACGACTGTGGTAGTCCAGGGTGCACCTCGTTTAGAATACGGGGGGTTCCAGGGGGATTTGATATGGATGTAAAAATAACAATTCCTGAAGCCATAGACCATATATCCCTAAAACAATTGAATAAATTGTTGTAAAAAGAAACATAGATTCAAGATAAAAAATAATCGCATTAGCTCACTGGGTATATTGGTTAAAGTAGTCTTAGTTAGGACATTGAATTATTTTGGTAGACGTTCGAGCTCCCATATTTCATATTCTAAAATCTTAGGCAAAGTCGTATAGAGGTTCAATATTCCCTCAAAACCTTAGGCAAAATCGTATTTTATATTTCAAAATCATAGGTGTCTCCAATCATAAATGAACTATTTTGGTAGACGTTCGAGCTCCCGTATTTCATATTCTAAAATCTTAGGCAAAGTCGTATAGAGGTTCAATATTCCCTCAAAACCTTAGGCGAAATCGTATTTTATATTTCAAAATCATAGGTGTCTCCAATCATAAATGACTATAGGCGAAACGAGAGGTGCCCAGGGGTCCCAACATACGACCTGGGTCCAGGGTGCAATCACTAGAGGACCGTATGTGAATACCGTAAACGAGTCTTTAAACTGAAGAACAGTTCCTTGAGATATTTTATTCAAAATTGAGTGTATAAGGCCTATTGCCTCATGGAAATCTTGACAACTGGGTTTATCTACTAATTGACACCATTTCCTTCTTCCTTTTTTACTCCATGAACATCATAAAAGCGAAATCTATTATGCATTGTTAGAAAATATTTTCACTAATGCCCTTCAGGGCATGGTCTAGTTGCAGGACCTTGAACTGCCACACACGATGTTACGGGTTCAAACATGGCTAACATCAATCTAGTAATGGGACCTTAAAAATCCATCGCCTCGAGATCACGGGTTCAAGTACAACTAACCGGTCATATAGACTAGATAATAATCACATGAAAAATATAGTCCCTCAGGATGATGTGGTGGTGCAGGTTTGGAAGGTTCATCCGGATGTTGCATCTTCTTGTTTTGTGGGGTCTTGTTACCGGCGGCTATTCATGACACACCTTGCCCCCGTGCAAGTGGTCTCTGCGGCTTTCGGGTTCTCGATGGCTTTCGGTTTGGGCGTGGACATGGAGCTCACTTCCCCACCGAAGCATAGGTGTGGCGAGGTGGTGCACCGTATATCGTGGTGAATGCCCTTGTGAGTCGGTTTAGGCGGGTGTGAGCCCTCTCGCCCTTGTTGTGACCTTCATCATTGAGACCGTGGAGCATTGCCCTCACTTGCGGTGCACGCCGGGATTGGGTGAGGGCTCTGTTTGAGGCGAGATTGACTAGCCATCGATTCTTTCTTCACGTGTATCACGGTGCTTGGCGCTCTTGCGGCAAGCAAGCTGCATCACATGGCGTGGCTTGGTTGGTGTGGTTGATTTGGAAGCGGGCGGCGGTTGTGGATCTTCGGGGGATTCAACGACTGCGGCCCTCTCGATTCCTTGACTGGTACAAGCTATTTCAAAGCTTTCTGATGTTCCCGGGATTAGTTGAGCGGAAGTTTGCCATTTGGCGGGACTTCTTGGGTATTGTAGATGGTGATGGTCGGTTTGTACAGCAGTACAATTGCAGTTTTTCTGTGAGTTTGTTGTGGAGTGTCGAGGTATCGCTGTCTCTTTGGGGCAGTTCTCCTTCCTCCTCACTTGCTTTGTAACATTACCATTCTTTTAATATATTGATGACACAGTTCAAAAAAAAAAAAAAAAAAAAAAAAATCACATGAAAAGCAGCTCCTAGCATATCGTGCCTAGGTCATGGATTGGCTTCCATTTAATATATAGATAAACTTGTCATATGTATTAGATAATCACATTAAAAGCAGCTCCTAGCATATCATGCCTAGGTAGTGGATTGGCTTCCATAAGATATATAGAATGTGATGTAGAATGTACTCATGATGTGATCAATAGAATGGCGTCCTTCAATCAAGGAAAAAAAAAAGAATCTTCACTAACTAGGTGTTTTATAATAGCAACAATTGTTAACATGTACTTTATCTCATGTTTTTTCAATTTGTTGTCCGTTTGTAGGTACAAGTTCAAAATTCTAGGAGAGTAAAGGAAAGGTGCTATTTAAAAGGTATCTTTGTCTAGATGTTTAGATTTCCTTGCACTATAACTAGTAAACGATTAATTGCAAACATTAGGCAGCAGAGGTATATGTGCATTTATTTTCAAAAATTTCACCTTTTATAGCTCGTTTCATGCAATGCAACGTTCTGTTTTTTTTAAACATAATGGCAATACGTGCTCTTTACCAAGCATGCGAGTCGCTGTATTGGGCAACCCATGAATTGATGATGGATCAGGGCCAGACATGCAGCATTCAAGAACAAAGGGAGAAAGTTATATTTAATACTTGCTTTTTGCTCATTTCTATTGAAGAATCTGAAGCATTTGCACACGGAAGCCGTCTACATTGACATCATCAAAAGTGAGGAATAGGTACAAAGCATTTATATTCAATCGTCCAGAGAATGGTTGGAACTGGCAGCCTTCTTTACCATATTCTCAACATCTGCCTTTTAAAAATTCTTTGCAGAATCATAAGATTTTGCCCCTAATTTGAAAGACTCTAGAATATCTTAGCAAATCTATTGTTTAAATTTGGTTTTTCCGACATTCCAAAAATTTTTTGGATTTTTTTCCAGGTTGCTTTGTCTAAGGTTCTGGGATTTTTTAACGCCGGAAATATTTTCTGATCATCCAAAAATCGAAAATTTTAGAAAGGTATGATTTCTGGAGTTTTCCCTGCGATGCTTTATTTTTTGAAATCTTTTGGTGAAAACCGAGCATGGAAGACACCTATTTCCTAGCCTACAAGGACGTGCATCGCTGATGGTTTCTCAAACTTGGCCAAGATAGATATTGTTTGTTTATTGTCTATCCCAAAGAATTCTCTGCAGGCAAATTTGCGTGACTTCGTCCAGCTTAATGCTTTAATTTCTTTGCTCCTTTGCCAAGCATTCTACGGGTCTGTGCAGGAACAAAAACATCTAAGAAGGGTCAAAAGCGAAATGGGGAACATGGTTTAAGGCAGGTAATTCCTTTGCCTCAGATAGTTTCATTTTTGCCGTCTTTGCCTGCATCGGCCACCAGGTTTCCTTGGGGCTTAGATTTGAATAAAGACTGTTACTAGATTTTGCTCATGAAGTTGTCCAAAACGGTAGCCCCATATGTCATACACCTGAACCATTTCCGACGCTGTGCTGCATTTGGTATGCTGCTCACCTTCTAGGACTGGGTAGTCTCCAAAATTCGAACATGGGTAGTCCTCATTCTGAAAAGTCTTTCTTCCAGGGGCTCGACAATACGCCGAAAGGAAGGTTAGTTTTACTACATTTTGATTCTCATCTTTCCTTTCCAAGTTCCCAAAGCTTTGCAGATTTCGGATAGCCCAGTTTATTAGCATGGCATCAGGATGAATATGTTTTTCAAGTTTCCACTTGGCTTCCGCAGGAAAAGTTGGCTTATTAGGCCATGGCGAGATAGCACTACTGTCTTTATCAACGGAGCTTATTTCCTGTAAGGTACTTTCGCTTTTGCCATGCTTTTCAACTAAAGGTTCATGTGCTTTAGAAAGACTTTCCTCTTCTGTTGGTACTTTCTTCTGCCCTAATATTGGTGAGTGTGCAGGAGAAACATTTTCTTCCTTTGTACTGCATGAGCTATCTTTTTTTCTGTTTGGGTTGGGTCTGCAATGCAATCATGCCTTTTATGGCCCGAGAGCATCATGCTTTTTATGGTTGGAGACCTGAGACCTTAATTGATGTATGTACTGCTTATGCTCTCAAGCATTTTGGTTTGTGATATGTAAGGCCTGCCAGAGGTTTATTTTTTCCAGCCAATGGTTTTCTTAGGTATGAAATTTATGCAGGAACATAAGCTTTTCATGATTCTATTCTCTTTCATCTTAGTGATGTGTATT
This sequence comes from Isoetes taiwanensis, assembly GCA_021234155.1. Taxonomy (NCBI): domain Eukaryota; kingdom Viridiplantae; phylum Streptophyta; class Lycopodiopsida; order Isoetales; family Isoetaceae; genus Isoetes; species Isoetes taiwanensis. Next base: position 6,170,472 of record JAJEKV010000022.1, on the reverse strand, counting down.
GCCTATTTGCAGAACATTATCATTATTTCCAGAGCCTTTTCATATGTTGTAAACTAAGGAAGGTTGAGATTGATTTCTTTTCAGGTCATTGTTTCTCTGGGATCATCTTTAGACCACAGTTTCTTGAGCAGGTTCTTGCATAATAGGTGTTCTATAGTAGGATCCTAAGCTTCGGTGGATGCAAGCATATACCGAATCATGGAGTGATCTCCCCACCTTTCTCTTCTCCCATTCTATAAATTAATATTCCAGTAAGGATCCATAAACGACTATAGCAAGAAGGTATTTCATCTGTTATGATTGACATTTATTTATTCTTTGCATTTGGCAGGTGCAGATAAACACAATGTTTTAACACTGGAGCTATATCAGACATATCCGAATTCTTGCCTTATTGTTTGATATGTGTATTGTAATTTAGGCAAGATGACTCACTTTACTTTGTGAGATTTATACAGAGTACTGGAGTATATGGTTATAGAGTAATAGAGTTATATTTGATCCCTCAACACCATCTGCAGGTCATGTTTGAGAAATTGAAAGGTGCTATTCGATGTAGATTATGGAGATCCAGACATATTGACTAGCATAACTGTATTTTAGATCTTGAATACCCTTAGATTTTTTAATATCTTTTATCCATCCACTGCCTCATTGTCATAGATGCCACATTTTGAAACTGTATCCTTCCTCGAATGTGTTTCTATTGAAATTTCTTGGATTAGAATCTCAATCTCCTTAGGAGGCTTATTGTATTTGAAGTCTCCTTAGCAGGCTTATTGTATTCGAATCAGGTTTTCTGGCTGTTACATTCTATTTTAAACATTTTTAAACATTCATGGGGCATTCAGCAATTGGCCATATCCAAAAGCATACAATCATATGCTACATTTTGTGCTACATATCATGATTAGAAGAGGCAATTATTAGACGGGAGAAGCATAGCAGAACTGTTGGAGCACGTTGTAGACATTTTTGAATTTCTTATGAACATGAGCACAGGGCATTCTACATCTCTCATAGGTTCGAGTTGATATTGGAATAAAGTTTATGGAAAAACTCTCAGGTAACATGTCCTCCGCGCATTCACGTCTCTATGAGGCCAATGTTTTTCCTGTCAGGCCAATGAAATACGTTTGCTAAGTGTATTGTCCTTTATTTTTATTTTTCCAGTTCAAGCTCTCATGCACTGCGTCTCTAATTCAAAGGGCTGTTACGAGCCAAAATTTTAGTACCAAAAATTTCGATTTGTATTCACATCAAACCATCAGAGTACACAGAACAAGTACTGCCTCCCACGAGGCTATATACATGAAAACCACGTATACAGATAACAAAATGACAACACAAGATAACTATATGCACACGTACGCCCCGCCAGCTATCAAGCAGCCTGCACAAGCTTCCACGTGTCAGTAACATGCATAAGAGTTATCCAGTATGTCAACATGAAGCAATGACTGCGGACTGCAAGTACACACATATGGAATCCACCACACGCACCATAGCATCTGCCAAGCAGACACACCCCACCATATCTAGACAGTACGTCGTCTAGAACCCCCGCGCTGGTGGATCCAATGTCAGGGAGAAACTGCAGGCAACATAAGGCCCTAGGCTGTTAGACTGTTGGTTCCACCCGTCACCGTCCCATACCAGTGACGAGGTTCACCTCACCAACACCGGTGGTCCTTATTCGATAAGTTACACTTATCTATACCATTGCCATGCATAAAACTCTCACAGATAGATACTCAAGGCACCTATCCCCGTATCACCGAGACACATTCACAGGACCCTTGCTTTCACTAGACTGTTGATGTTAATATAGTGTCGTCCCATACCAACACCATATCACATCGCACTAGCACTCACAAGATCCCTTTAAAACGAGCGTTACACTATGGCAACACTCACAGAGGGTATTCAAAGGAGAAGTTTAGCAGTTTTAGAATAACTGCCATGACAAGCAGCACCCTCACGGTTGCTATTGCAACCAACTGCTTTGTCACAACAGGGTAAGGCTCTCAGCTTCCTTGGATTAAAGACCAGATTTCCAGAAAGGGACGGTTAAGCAATTCTTAAGATAGGGAACGAGTTCCTGGCGTTCCCAGATTCTGGCTGTTCCAGTTTATCATGGAGCTTATTAATCGCTAGTAGTTATTTCTCTACCATAATCCCTGTAGCATATCTGCCCAAAGGCAATACCGGAATACACCCAGCTCAGGCTTACCAGGTATAAGCTCTCTGCCGCAAGTCCAGTACAGCAGCGTCTCCACCAGAACTCTCCTTTCGGATTGTCCCCACCTTTATTCTTAATTCCGTCCACTTTCTCACGGTCTACTCTTGTTGCTTCATGCAGCAAGATCCGATTAATTTGTAATCCTTCCCTAGTCAAGCATTACTTGGTTCCCGGACCAAAATCCGGCCTCCTTCTCCTTCTGTTCCGCCCTTCCAACAGGGGCCATACGATTTTGTTGAAGGCCCCTGCCCACATGGCAGGGCCACGTGGCGGCATACAGCAGCAGGCCGATCCTGCCAGATTAGTTTCAATGGCCCCCGGGTCTCCTCCCCGGCCAGCCTGCTACACCATCGGGCAAGACATAGGTGGCATCCCCCGATTTTGGGGTGCTCACCATTTGCAGTCAATGGTTTATAAAACCATTATTAAAGGTATCACCTTAGCTTAATATAACATAAGCCCAACCTTTATTTCATGGGTTGCCTAACCATTGAGGCATTGTCCTTCTTATGCATTATTTTCATAATGCACTTAGGCAACCCGCAACTAATCCAACATTTATAATTAGTTGCGCCCCTAGTCTAGAATCTACTAGGTGCACCATACCCTAGGCTAGAGAACAACATGCGACCACAACATTAATGCCAACCGCATTAATTCAATTGTCCGTCCACAACAAGTTTGCATGCAATTTACTTACAATGGTGCGCAATATATTTTGGGGTAACAGCCCCCCCACGGGATTCTTGTCCTCAAGAATCGCCCCGGTTTCATTGAGCCATAACATCAGGATATTGAGTCATGAAGCGGCGACTCTCCCCACGCCTACGAGGGACAGTCTATGTTTCCACTTCACCGTAAATTCCATCCGGTCTCTTTGGCGGATCCGCACTATCCGGAATTCAATATTCTTTCGGGGGTAGGGATTCTATCCAACTCCACCATGTGTTCTGTGAAGGCACAACATTAGCAGCTTTCCCAGCTGGTCTGAATCGCTCACATGGAAAACCGGATGAATGTCACATTCGATTGGAAGTTGCAACTTGAAGGCAACATCACTATATTTCTTCAAAATCTTATAAGGACCCTCGTATCTTGGGAGAGCTTTGGTTTCTTTCCCGCAAGCAATGGCAATATTGCTTTTCTTTTCAGATTTGCGGGGAAGACCACCAAGGTACACCATCGACCTTCCCCAGTAGCTCGATCGGGGCTCTTGACAAATTGGGCGCCCTTGCCCGATCTCGGGCCTGTCTCATATGCAATTGACACAATCCAAGTGTCACATCCATGCCTTCAAGCATATTTATAGCAGCAAGGTTTTCAGCCCATCAAAACCAAGCGTCACAGGTCCTCGGGATTTCTCCCAAACATAGCCACAAATGGGCTAGTTTTGATGCTCTGTTGGAACCCATTATTGTAAGCAAACTCACAATTGGCAAATAGTCCTCCCATCCGGATTGCCGAGTGGCCACATAAGATCTCAAAGATATCCTCCAATTTGATTCACTCTTTTCGGTTTGCCCATCCGCTTTTAGGATGATCTCCACTAGAGAACTCAAGAGTGCATTTCAATGCAGAGAACACCACGCCCGAGAAATTCCCGGTGAATTTCACATCGATCGCCACAATAGCTTTGGGTAATCCAAAAATAGGAAATACATGTTGCATATAAGCCTTGGCCAACGCCAAGCCATCGACATTCTTTGTCAGAGGTATAAAGCGTGCATGCGCCGTCAACCTATCCACAATGACAAGTATCGAGTATAGTGATGCACAAGATCTGAGGCAACTTCACAATGAAATCCATAGAGATTTCACTCCACCTCTCCTCCGCGCGCAGCAGAGGTTGCAAAAGCCCCGGAGTCTTGCCTCGACTCGCTTTAACTTTGCTGACAAGTCTCGCGGACTTTCACATATTCCCGCACATCCTCTTTCAAGCTAGGCAAGAAACATTCTCTTGAGCGATTCATAGGTTTTCCATTCACCTCCATGCCCAAAGATAAGGTGCATCATGGAATTCGGCTCAATAATTGCTTTCTCAAAGTGTCCACAAAGCCGGGAACATAAATACGCCCTTATGATACCGAGTCCATTACGGATATCCCAAGCATCGGTAACTTGGATAGATGCCGATACTCAAAAATATAGGCATCCAAGTCATATGCTTGCTTGTCTGGTGACACCAAAGCAATTTCACATTGAACCATTACATTTACTTCGAACCCTAGAAAGAGCATCAGCAGCGGGATTCTTTTTTCCGGGAAGATGTTCAACATGAAAATGAAATTGAGAAAGAAAGTCCAACCATCTAGCTTGCCTTGGACTTACCTCGGCCTGGCTTTGCAGGAATTTCAATGGTTTATGATCGGTATAGACCACAAACTCACATTTATTGCGGAGATAATGTTTCCAGACTTTGAGCGCATGAACCATTGCTAGTAACTCCTACTCATAGGTGGAATAGTTCTTCTCAGCAGCATTGAGTTGGCGACTTTCGTACGCCACTACTCTACCATCCTGCATGAACAGCACCAATGGCATAACCACAAGCATCAGTGTAAACCTCATAAGGTTTACTCATGTCTGGAATCAACAGAATAGGCGCCGAGGTTAACAACCTCTTCAGCATATCCATTGCCTGCTGCTGCTTCACCGTCCATTGCCACTGGACATTAGTTTTCAACAACATAGTTAAAGCAGCTGCAATCTTGGCAAACTTCCAGACAAATCTGCGATAATAGCTGGCCAATCCCAAGAAACTACGCAACTCAGATACATTCTTTGGTACAGGCCAAGACTGAATTGCCTCCGTCTTCTTGGGATCCACAGCTACACCTTCAGCAGATACAATGTGGCCCAAATATTCCACCTGTGCTTTCAAAAATTCACACTTTGACATCTTTGCATACAACTTATCTTTGTCGGCGAGTTAACACGAGCCAAATGATTCAAATGCTCATCCAAGGTTTTGCTATACACCAGGATATCATCTAAAAATACTTCAACAAAAGTATCAAGGCATCCTGCAAAAACCTCATTCATCATTACGGAAAAAGTAGGGAGCATTCGTCAGTCAAAAGGCATCACCAAAAACTCAAAATGACCAAAAGTGGTCCTGAAGGCAGTCTTATGTACATCTGACTCCTTCACCCTTATCTGGTGATAACCACTGCGCAAATCCAACTTAGAAAAATATTTAGCTCCTGTTAATCTATCCATAATCTCGTCAATCCTAGGCAAAGGATACCTATTCTTGATCGTGATCTTATTCAAGGCACGATAATCAATGCACATCCGCATTGATCCGTCCTTTTTCTTGACTAGAATGACAGGAGCACCATAAGGGGATTTGCTAGGTCTTACAAACCCTTTGGCTAACAGCTCATGAACCTGCTTCTTTACCTCCTCTTGTTCCAATATGGACAATCTATAAGGGCTACGAAACACAGGTTTGGATCCAGGCTCTAAATCAATCTCATGTTCAATCTCTCTATTAGGTGGAAGACCTTCAGGCAGTTCCTCTGGGAACACATCCTGAAATTCATTCAACAGATCCTGCAACTCTCTTTGGCCTTTGGAATTCTCAATGACCTCACTATCAGCACTCATATGACAGTACTCAAAAGCAGGATAACATTCATCAATGAATAGAAGAAAACATTGATTGGAAGATTTACGTACCAGTTTCTTGACCTGAAGCGACGACCGCGATCTTGGAAGCTCCGTCAAAGGACTCCCCGCAGATAGATCTCCACGTCCATCGTGCTTCAAATCACGGTGAGTGTTCCAATCTATTGCGATGGAGGCTTAACCGCTGCAACCATGTTATCCCCAAAGCACCACATCATACCGGCCAACATCCAAGAGGTCAAAATCAAGCTTTTCTTGGTATCCTTGAATACACAAGGGCACCCCAACAGCTTTACGGTCCTCCACCTGAGAATCGTTCACAAAAGGCCCATCTACCTTGTACTTATTAGTCTTCATACAAGGTAGGTGCAGTTCTTCCACCAACTTAGAAGATACAAACATGTCAGAAGAGCCACAATCCAATAACACAACAACGTTTCGGCCCATGATTCTGCCCTAAGAATCTAATCACCGCGTCCAACAAACATATATCCATGATGTCCTTGCTTGCGGGCTTATCCAGTGGCCCTGACTCTTCCATGGCAATGGCTGAAACCGTCTTAGATTCCAATTCTTCTTCAACCTTTTGAGTCCGCGTTTGCTTTCTTGTTATCGGCTTTCTTGTTACGTGGCTGAGAGCATTCCACGACTAATGTGCCCGGGCTCCCCACACCTATAGCGAGAAAATCCTCTTCACGGGACCCTTTGGACTTAGAGTCCGCTTACGCTTCTTGGACTCTCCACTGGGACTTAGACTTAGGCCGTTCCGGACTTTTCGGACTTTTCTTCTTGAACCATCTGTTCTTCTTCTTTGAGAACTTCGACGCGTCCTCTTAAAGGACTCATCCTCTTCCCAAGGCGGCGAGCCAACATCGTTGCTCTCTCAAAATCTTCGGGCTTCAACTCGCAGCTTGAGAGCAACCTTTGGATAGACCACCTAGAAAGAAATCAACCCGGAGCCTCGGTCAAGTCTCCAACCCCGTGGATATAACCCGTACCTTATTGATATAAGCGAGAGAGAACAATGCGCTACGATGCTGACTTCTCAAGCGCATCACGAGCATCATCCGAGGCGCATACTCCCCAATAAAGTATTTCTGAAATCGGACCCGGTATTCACCTCTTTTTTCATGGTAGGACCATTCCACCAACTATAGGCGTCCGATTTCAGCCGCGATCTAGCATAATAAACAATCGCGCCTTATCACCTTTATTGGTAGCCTCAAAGAAGGTCTCAAGCTTGTCAATCCAAGCCATCGCCTCTCTTGATTGCCCTTCCCATCCCAATCCGGGATCTTTGTGCTTCGAGACTGCGCGGATGTCCTCCTTGCTCAATCCGGGAACTCTTTGATGGCCTCGCTCCCGCGAAAGCACTAGCTCTGTGTACATCGGGTCCACCACCACAACTGCCGGGGAGACTTCCCTTTCTCCATGGGACTTCCCTAGGCCATCCGTGCCCGGCAAGGGTCTCCAAAGCGGTTCTCATAGCGATGCGAGTATCCAATACGCCTTTGAGGCTCTGGCGCACACCCGGCAAGTCCTCGCCCCGCCGTGCGCATGGTCTCCGGGTTCTTTCGGGTTTTCACATGCAGCGGCTAGCCCTCATTACATCGGGTTCCTCCTCCATAGGAATTAAGCCTGCCGCTTATTAGGTGTCGCCTGCACTAGTCTCGCCGTGCTCCATCTCAGCTACTCAAGGTCCAAGCCGCAACTTAGGCTCTGATACCACTGTTACGAGCCAAAATTTTAGTACCAAAAATTTCGATTTGTATTCACATCAAACCATCAGAGTACACAGAACAAGTACTGCCTCCCACGAGGCTATATACATGAAAACCACGTATACAGATAACAAAATGACAACACAAGATAACTATATGCACACGTACGCCCCGCCAGCTATCAAGCAGCCTGCACAAGCTTCCACGTGTCAGTAACATGCATAAGAGTTATCCAGTATGTCAACATGAAGCAATGACTGCGGACTGCAAGTACACACATATGGAATCCACCACACGCACCATAGCATCTGCCAAGCAGACACACCCCACCATATCTAGACGATGCGCCGCCTAGAACCCCTATGTTGGTGGATCCAATGTCGGGGAGAAACTGCGGGCAACATAAGGCCCTAGGGTCGCTAGGATTTGTTGGTTCCACGCCACCGCCCCATACCAGTGCCGAGGTTCACCTCACCAACACGGTGGTCCTTATTCGATAAGTTACACTTATCTATACCATTGCCATGCATAAACTCTCCTCACCGGATAGATACTCAAGGCACCTATCCCGTATCACCGAGACACATTCCACCGGGACCCTTGCTTTCACTAGATATGTTGATGTTAATATAGTGTCGTCCCATACCAACACCATATCACATCGCACTAGCACTCACAAGATCCCTTTAAAGCGGCGCGTTACACTATGGCAACACTCACGGAGGGTATTCAAAGGAGAAGTTTAGCGGTTTTAGAATAAGCGCCATGACAAGCAACACCCTCGCGGTTGCTATTGCAACCAAGCTGCTGTCACAACCATTAAGGCTCTCGGCTTCCTTGGATTAAAGACCGGATTTCGAAGGGGCGGTTAAGCAATTCTTAAGATAGGGAGCGAGTTCTGGCGTTCCCGGTACGGCTGTTTCGGTTTATCATGGAGCTTATTAATCGCTAGTAGTTATTTCTCTACCATAATCCCTGTAGCATATCTGCCCAAAGGCAATAGGAATACACCGGCTCGGGCTTACGGTATAAGCTCTCGCCAAGTCGTCTGGCGGCGTCTCCACCAGAACTCTCCTTTCGGATTGTCCCCACCTTTATTCTTAATTCCGTCCACTTTCTCACGGTCTACTCTTGTTGCTTCCTTCTGCAACAAGATCCGGTGGCTGTAATCCTTCCCTAGCTGCTTACTTGGTTCCCAGACCAAATCCGGCCTCCTTCTCCTTCCTGTTCTGGTCTGCCCTTCCAACAGGCCGCCTTATGTTTTGTTGAAGGCCCCTGCCCACATGGCAGGGCCACATGGTGACATCGCCGGCCCGATCTGCGGATTAGTTTCAATGGCCCCCGGGTCTCCTCCCCGGCCAGCCTGCTACACCATCGGGCAAGACATAGGTGGCATCCCCCGATTTTGGGGTGCTCACCATTTGCAGTCAATGGTTTATAAAACCATTATTAAAGGTATCACCTTAGCTTAATATAACATAAGCCCAACCTTTATTTCATGGGTTGCCTAACCATTGAGGCATTGTCCTTCTTATGCATTATTTTCATAATGCACTTAGGCAACCCGCAACTAATCCAACATTTATAATTAGTTGCGCCCCTAGTCTAGAATCTACTAGGTGCACCATACCCTAGGCTAGAGAACAACATGCGACCACAACATTAATGCCAACCGCATTAATTCAATTGTCCGTCCACAACAAGTTTGCATGCAATTTACTTACAATGGTCTGCAATATATTTTGGGCGTAACAAGGGCATTCATGACTATTTCAACATTTTGTTGAGTTTTTTTCTTGCATTGTAGCTCAATCATGATGCAAGTTGATATGAGCAAATATCTGCCACTAACAAAGTGTAAGTATAAAATGTTCATTTTAAGGCATGATCATCCCGCTCTCAAAACACAAGGTAAGGATGCTTTAATGCTTAATTTTTATTTTATTTTATTTTTGCTTAATTTCCTTAGCTTCAGCCATGCTCTCTTATGTTTATGGAGATTCCTAGGGGTTTCGAGGTCAAAGACTTCTGAAATTTCTACTAGATTTCAAGTTTGTATTTCCTGTGACAGGTTTAGCAGCATTACAGTTTGCATATGATACTCGCATTAAAGCTCAATCATGATTCAATATGAGCAAACATATGCCATCATTAGAATGCAAGCATAGAATGTTGATTCTATGGCATGCAAGTTACTGCTGCTTCTAGCAGATTGGTCATTCTTGCTCTTCAAACACAGGATGAGGATCTTGAATGTCTTTAATGCTCCTTAATTTCCCTAGCTTCAATAATATTCTCTTATGTTTATAGAGTTTCTTAGGGTTTTTGAGGTAACGGACCTCTCTAACATTTGTGTTCGATTTCGGATGGCTGTTTCCTGCACAGGTTCAATTGCATCACAGTTTTTAACATGATGCTCAGACGCAAATAACAGGTATATATCAAATATTTTGCTGCTCATAGTTTGCATCTGATGCTCAAGAGACAATGCTTGCTGCTCATAGTTTGCATATGATGCTCAAGAGACAATGCAACTACAGCGTGGATCGATAAGATGGAAATGTTCTATGCAAACCAGGAACATCTTTAAGAGTAGAGAGCACCATATTGTATCATTTTCACTAAATATTTCAAAATTTTCATCTTTGTGGATAATCTATGCCTTCATAGTAATGTTGGAAAAATAAAAAAATAATTTGTTAAAAAAATCTCCTTGAAATGTCTGCTTAACCACATTCTTTACCGCTTCTAATCAATGCGGCCTTGGAGAGATGGTTTAGAATCTCTCCCATTGTTTATTAGGGCAATAGAATCTATGATGGTAAGCCAAGATTATGCTTCCTCACAGTTTTTGTATTTTACTCATTTGCAAACAATGACTTGAATAATATTTATAGAGCTCTCTAAAAAGTTGTCCTTGCTATTCTTATGTAACTTAGACCGATTAGATAGGTATAACATATGTTGTTCATTCTAATAATCGCAAGAAGATTGTTGAACATTGTTCATATTAATAATAGCAAGAAGATTTTTGAGAATGAGCCACAAAAGACAACTGATCCACAAACGACTACTGCTATATGTTGAACAAACCATACTGTATATTGAACAACCCATAAACGAATTATAATAGCAAGAAGATTTTTGAGAATGAGCCACATCGCTTAAATACAAACTATAATAGCAAGAAGAGTTTCGAGAATAAGCCACATCTCTTAAATACAACTGATCCACAAACAACTACCTGTATCTTGAACAACCCACAGACGTACTTACGATTAGTTATAAACCATCAACAAAGGCATAAACCAAATGTATCTAAGTAATCACAACAGAAAAACATCACTCAATATTATAGACCATCTCTAACATGGACTACTAACATTGGTAGATATTCCCACCTAAACAACCTCAAGTCCTATTGAAAGTTAGAAATTTGAATATCTACAATGTCACCTTGAAACAATGATTACCTCCTCATAGGCCAACACGGCAATTAAACAAACACTTCCATTGGAATTTAAACACCATTCTATGCATAACATGTTGTAGCTAAAGCCCAACAATGCCAAGAGATGCCAGTCACCATACTTCATCTTTCAGAAGGTGGAACATCAAACCGCAGGTGAGACATGTGCTCTTATCTCTTCATGTAATGTCTACAAGTTAGTATGATCCCCTTTTTCAACCTTTCATGGCAAACGTCTTTTGCCCTTTTATGTTTGATGCACAACTCTTATCGAAGCTTACCAGTAAGTTTAATGCCCACGAATAACTTTGAATAATGGGAGTCAATCTTGCAACCTTGGGAACTCATGCTACAAAATTGACCCTAGAAAAAATTCAAGCTTTAATAATTTTTTTTTTTTTTTTTTTTTTTTTTTTTTTTTTTGTGTGTTTTTTGTTATTATTAATAATACAAAATGGTAATTATTGCATCATTGCACTATACGTGGATGATTGCATTATGATTTCAAACTCTATGGAGTGTCTAAATTGCAGCAAAGCTATGCTAAAGGAGAAATTCAAAATGACTGACCTAGGTGAATTAAAGAAGTTTTTGGGAATTGAAGTGCAAAGAAACAGAGCAAACAGGATACTTACACTCACACAAACTGCAAATATTCAAGGCATATTGGAAAGATTTGGAATGAATGAGTGCAAGACTGTGAACATAAAGATACAGAGAGTCCCCAATGGGACAAATAGGAAGCATTAGGGCTATTATATGGGTTCTCTATGCATCATGATGTGCGTACTAAGGGAAGTCCTATTCCACAACAACATAATGGTAGAGAGACCCTATCTGGTCAGTTACTCAGATTGCTTTCTCCACTAAACTCAAACTGTTCCACCATTAGACCTATCATGAAAGTCTGGGTCCTCAGAGCTCATCCAATAGCACTTAAAGTAGTTATAAAATCCTTCAATCTTACCAATTCTGTCCAATCCCCTATTGTAACTCATCCCCATTTTCCTGTGGTGGGACAATGCCATCAAAGCAACTTCCTTATTAAAAAGACTCTTAAGTTTCTCAATAGAGATAGATTGCCCCCAAAGTGACATCGCTTAGATGTCGCCATATAATCGAGAGAGCCACACTAACTTGGGGAGGCGTCAATGCAATCTACATGCGAGATCATAACAACATTCGGCCATCGCCGAAGTTGATGCATATGCGATCTCATAATAGGGCATACCCAAAACCCGAACTTCGGTAATTCTTGAATGAGGAAGAAGAGGTGTGAAAGAGATTCGCTAGCTTTGGCACCCCGGAGGACATAGGTGCGAAGACACAATTCCTCTATGGACCAGCTTCACTTTAGTGTTGAGACCTCCTTGGAGAGCCTCCCATCTAAAAATTGTATTCTCCTAGAGCATAAGGTTTTTCGGGGAGTTTGCTAAGAGGAGCTTAGCCAGCATTCCATTCACTTGAAGCCTAGCCTCTGCTTTAAGGGGAGTCATCACAAAAGGGCCCGATATATACTTGCAACATTGTATGTCTCCTTACACTTACGGGACCACTTTTCCTCGGGGACCAGTAGACCACGAGAGAAGCTTAACATTACCTAGAATCTTTTCGTAGTATCTTTCTATCACCCTCCCTGCTCTATGCACTTTGAGTCTAAATTCCATCGGAGATCCATCTATCGTTTTCCCAAAGATCTTTGCAATTTTAAGATCCCATGGTCTCGCCATTTCTTAAAGATCACGAGGATGAACTAATGCCAAGGGGCGTCCATTCTCTTCCCATACATGAGTGTTCGGAATATCTTGACTTTTCCGGCCTCTCGAGGTATAGTCATGGGGGAGCATCTTGTTTGCACCTCCCTCAAGCATGAAAAAAGCGCCTCATATTTGGGGAGGTGCGGGGCCACCTTAAAATTACAAAAAAAGGCTCCTAGTTCATCCCTAGGAAGAGATGGTTTACCATGAATCTTGCCTGAGATCAAACCGATTGCTTAACAAATGCGAGGAGCGGGAGATGTATCCCCTTGTAAAACTTCGCCCGGACAAATCTAGCGCCGGAGCTTGAGCTTGAGCCGTGAAAGGGTCCTTACATCCAATCCCTCCATCCCTTTTATCCCTACATAGCTCGGACCAAGCAACATTAGCCATACCCCCCCAAATGAACTTTCTAATGATAACCTGTATTTGATTATATATTCCTTTTACGGGCTACCCCAAGACGGCGAGGAATATATGTGAGAGCTGGCCAGAACAACATTAGCAACTGTTACTCTTCCTGCTACAAATAATCCTTTAGATGACCATAACCCAACCTTTTTTCTAAGTTTGTCTAAAATAGGATCCCAGAGACCCTTCATATTATCGAGGAGCGAAGGGGCAAACCCAATAGCTTAATTGTTTCCCCAGACCCGATACATTTGGGAAGCCCAATCCATTAGCACGAGGGTCAATATCTCCCTCTAAAGCCCATAAAACGGTACATTTGGTGGCATTTAGCCCTATGCCTGATATAACCTCAAAAGCAATCAATATCTCACGAAAGGAATGAAAGGCGCCATCGTCATACACGAGGAACATAAAGGTGTCATCCATATTGCATGATTGTGAGTTTTTAAACGATTCGGTAAAACCGGACCATTGATACACCCTTCCAATACTTTGAGATTAACCATCCTTGTGAGAAGGTTGGCCATAATTAGAAAAAGGTATGGGGCAAGCGGGCAGCCACTGCCTAATACCCTTCACGAGGTCAAAGAGAGGAAGGTTCACCATTAACCAAAGCGGATCTGCGGAGGCAAATTTGTTCATTCCCATTGAGATGTCGATGAGCTGCTTATTGAAACCCATGTGGCTCATCACTTCTTCATGAGCCATCCCACCTAAGGGAATCATAGGCCTTTCTAAAATCCATCTTAACAAGTACACAATTTTGCCATGTAGATCTGCACCAATGCATACCTTCTCTAGCCGCTAGGTGATTGTCCAAAATATACCTACCTGGCAGAAAAGCTGATTGCTCCCTTCCAATAACCCTGTTCAAGATAGGCTTAAGACGGTTGGCGATGCCTTTCATGATTACCTTATATAAGACATTTGTTATTGCAATGGGGCGCCACTCCCCAAGTGATTGAGGTCTAGAGACTTTTTGGGATCAAGGTGATGAATCTGCGCTAGAGTTGGATGTAGCGAGCAAGAGGACCAAGCCCCCAAACAGCCTCCACAAAGTCTGGTCCAAGGCGTCCCAAAACTCCACAAAAGAATTCAGGAGGGAAGCCATCGGGGCTGGGGGACTTACGAAGCCGAGAGAGCATAGTACTTTAAATATCTCCTCTTCGCCCGGCTGATGATGAGAGAGTGTGGTTGTCATCTGCGGTAATCTTATGTGCCCAATCAATGCGGGCCAACCAAAGAGATTTGGGATTGATAAGAAGATGGGAGATTATGCCTTTGAATTGAGCTGAAAGCTGTCGAATAAACGCCTTGATAGCCGGGATCAGAAAGTATATTTTGTGATTATCTTTAATTGAAGTAATCTTGTTCTCGCTAATCGGCCCTGCCATTCTAAAGAAGCACTTAGAGTTTTCATGATCGACTCTGCGTACCACTTTGTTTTAGAGCGAACCGCATGCCCCCTAGCTTCCTCCTCCTCAATAGCTTTGGCTTTTGTTTCCAGTTCCTCCTCTAAGGATTGTTTGTCTCTGTTATAGGGATCAAGTAATGAGATCTGCTTGGCCTTATAGAAGGTTGTACCACGACATTTTTTTCTTTCTTAAATTTCAAGCATTCCTCCTTGCCCCATTTCTTGATCCACATCTTCATAAGGCTGATCTTTTTAACCCAAGCCTTCATGGAAGGTAGGCATTCCGTATTAGTTAGAGAAGCCGGGGAAAGTCCTAAAGGGTGCAGGAATGCCTCCTTCCCTAATAGGGAGGTATTGAACTTGAAAGGCACATTCCCTCCTCTTCTTTTAGTAGGGATGCTCTCCAACACTAACTTTTGTGGCACATGGTGCGAATGAGAGAGCATAAGCTCTCCTTCAACATAACATCATCCATGAAGGAGGCTGTCCTATTAGCCATGTAGAACTTTGTCTAGTAGTAAGCGATTATACTCTGTCATGCCCCTTACATTTTATTAGACCGGGGAAAATGCGGCGTTAGATGGAGGAATTAGGGAGAAGCCATTATTTGTTTAGAAGTGAGTTCCACGTAACTTCCTCCTCTTGTAGCAAATTCTGTGCAGCCCAATTTTTTGATCCCATACATCTGTCATATTCGGATCCCCTCAAGGATCAATTTTCAACTCCAAAACCACGATGAGTTATCGAGCTCAATCTCTCTCCACATAGCTGCCCTTTTTACGGGTATATTAGAGGCATAAATGTTAATGAGCCCCACATACAATTATTTGTTTCAAAAATTACAACCTGCCATCTACCACTTCCCCTGCATATTGGTACTTTTGGACTTGTCCCTTCCATAAGATACAGGTGCCTCCTTTAGTTCCTTCAGCCGCACAACTAAAGGAGGAGTAATTACCTCCAATCCAACTGCCAATGGACCTGGCCTCAAAGTCGGAAGTCTATGCTCACGAAGAAGGATGACATCCGCCTTCATAGACCTAATATTTTGCTAACACTTTCGACCACGCTTAAGAACACCCTTGATGCCACGCAAATTCCATGAGACAATAATCATGAGTTGAAAGTTGTGGGACAGCCAGCTATACCATTGCCATCAGCGGAGTTGCTAAAGGAAGAGGTCGAAGCTTTCTTCCTTTTCATCTCACCTGAGTTATCTGGACTCATACTTGCATCCAGCTTATTTTTCTTACCAAGTAGAGCAAATGGATTCTCTAGCATCTCCACGTCATCTATTGTATCTGTTTCATTATCTGCCCAGTTGGAGTCGCCTTTATGATTCCCCAGAGCCGGTTCAAGAAGCCTTGCTCCTCGAATATTCTTGGTTATCAAACCTGCGAGAGCCCCCTTCTCAGTAGAAGAAACCTCTGAGATATATTTAGACAAAGCTGACATTACATGTGGAGAGTCTGCACATTTTGAGTTCACCATGTCATGAGAGCCTCTGGATTTCCTGGCCAAATTTCTGGCTCTTATACCATGTTTGGAGGCCACCACTTGCCATTGAGTCTCCCCACCCAGGGTGTCCACTTTAGAACATGGCACACTTTCGGGTCGGCGTTTCGAGGCACACCGGATGAAGAAGGGGTAGCAAAGGCAGTGGTGGGGGGCGGGAGTAAATGGGGAGTGACCGCAACCTGGAGGGGAACATGTGTCCCTTGAGGGGCTTCCTCCTGTGTGTCGTCTTCAGTCACATGCACATGTTCTCTGTCATTGTCCTCGGAGGCATTTTGATCATTGACGTTTGCCTGGCTTGGTTTGATCACTTCTTCTAGTTCCACATTTGGGAACATCCTCCTTATTTCCCATCCATTTAATAGCTTGAGTAAGAACTTAAAGCAACACATACCACTTTTCGATCCTCCTTTGGGGATCTGCGTGTTGGTACGTGATGGCAACCTGATTCTAGGCCCTTTGGCGATAGAGTGAGATACATATGAGCCTGGCGTGTTGGCAATAGACTTTAGGAACTCGGGACTAGTAGGTCTGGTGGAAGATACTCTATTTCAAACCGGCAAAGGGATTTTGATAGCGAAAGCTTATTAGAGAAAGCACGGTGTAGAACTGGTATAAAATGAAGCCTCCTGCAAATGGGTCTGCTTTGCACGGGCAACTAGTCTATCCACGGTGCTTCAGCATCCAAACATGATGAGAAAAAAGTTGTTACCCGGTGCCTTTAGCGATTGGTGTTGGGGCAAACCTAACCTCTTGGTGGTGATAGCCATGAGTTTAACTTCGAGTCCGTCAGGAAACCCCGAAAAAGCCCCTCTTGGGCGAGATCGGACTTTCGGATACCTTTTTGTGCATCTCGTGATCAATTTCAGCCCTTTGGGAAATTATCTTAAATGCGCACATTAGTGCCATTGACCAATCCGGGCTCATTATTTGTAGTTACTACCCGGGATTACGAGCAAGACCTTTACGTAGCGGCTTGGAGAGCCTCAGGTGACTCTTGTTTACTACGTTAGTAGCATGGGTTTGCTTTTGAATCCACTCAGGAATCTCGGCTTGTTCACTATTCTCTTTGAATCTGTCCATTCAAAAGCTGTACCCTTTGGATGATTCACCACATTTTTTGTGTAAAATTCCTTGGCTAGCATCATTCCCATCATTATGAAGCTCGATCCAATATTCTTTCCCTGTTTCTTGCCACGCTTTCTAGAGATGAGTAGTCCACCTCGGTTTCTTTCTTATTTACTTCGGTTTCTACTTCTTCCATAGGTGAAGCTTCCATGGATGATTCTGACCTGCTAGATTGTATGGGTATTCCCTGTCCACATGCTCTGCCTCCTATCCCTGCCCCTAACATTCCATCTTTCACTTTACGGATAGCTCAGGATAAATGGCGCTTGCCTTGGCGCCGGATCATCCCTGCCGGTTGCTTTACCTACTCCATTGTATTGTGCTCCCTTTTGGGAATGGTCTTTACCTGGTGGAAAGGGGCGGCGACAAAAGGCCTGGAATTATATCAGACGGATTAGGGAGATGAGTTACCTTGCACTGGGCAGAAGCCCCAATTACTGGATAAGGATTTATGGAAGCCCCATCCTCTGGGGACGATTTTCCGGCCCCTAAATCCGTCCATTTGGCTGTTGTGCAGTCTGAACTAATGCTAGCAGGGCGAGTAGGAGGCCATGGGGCCCCGTTGTGCACTCCTGAGTCGAGAACCAGTCGGTTCGGCTGACCACCAAGACTGCCTGCTTTGCATCTTGACACTGCACCATATTCTTTACACCGTATTCTTGGCCATCAGTCTGTCTCCCAGCAACTATAGCATCAACTTGGGCTGCAGATTTTCGCCTGAGCTCAGCCAGCTTATTATGTAGAGCCCCATTCTTCTCATTCCTTCCTACACTATTATTCCTTTCTGTCTCAGCATTTTTCCTTATCTGGAGCTCACACCTAGCATCGATTCCGCTCAATCCCTCCCCAAAAGTTGGGGCTTTTGCCTCATTTGCATGTGTTACGGGTCTTAGCGGGTAGGCGATCTTCCACGATGTCGCTTCACCAAGACTTTGCCATTTTGCTCTATTTGGGAGTGATCGTATTTTGTGGTTGAGGCGACTAATGATGGACCTAGAATCTTATCAGACAAGCAGGGGAGCTGATTTACCTTGTGCAGGGCAAAAGCCCCAATATTTGGATCCGATTTGTTGGAAGTCCCAGCGATTGGGGGCGATTTGAAAGCCTCTGAAACCAGTCGGTTGCAGCCTGATCCAACAGTTGCAGCATAAATCGGGGGCCCTGGGCCACCATCGTGAGTGCCTGGGTCCTTCCCAGGTCGGATTCCGGCAGCCGCCAAAGCGGCCGTCTGAGCGACTTGTTCGAGCGACATTTTTTTCATTTTCCAGCTTTAATAAAATTGTGCCATACAATGGAATGTAAAAATTGAACTATATGGATATTAATGCCAATTCTTAAATATCGAGCCCTTATATCCCAATCAATGGGCCTAACATGGACTACTAAGATTGGTTGATGTTTGCAACATCATCCCACCTAAACAACCTCAAGTCCTGTTGAAATTTAAAAATTTGAATATCTACAATGTCATCTTGAAACAATGATTACCTCCTCCACATAGGCCAACACATCAATTAAACAAACACTTCCATTGGAATTTAAACACCATTCTATGCATAACATGTTGTAGCTAAGGCCCAACAATGCCAAGAGATGCCAGTCACCATACTTTGTCTTTGGGAGGTGGAACATCATACCATAGGTGAGATGTGTGCTCTTATCACTTCATGTAATCTCTACAAATTACTATTCCCTTTTTCAACCTTTCATGGCAAACGTTTTCTGCCCTTTTATGTTTGATGCACAACTCTCATTCAAGCTTACCAGTAAGTTTAATGCCCACCAATACGTTTGAATAATGGGAATCAATCTTGCAACCTTGCGAACTCATGCTACAAAATTGACCCTAGAAAAAATTCGACCTTTGATACAATTTTGCCGTGCAATGGAATGTAAAAATTGAACTATGGATATTAATGCCAATTCTTAAATATCGAGTCCTTAAATATTCCAATAAATGGCCCATGAGCAAAAGCATTATTCTTAATGCAAAAATTCAAGATGCACAATCATTGCTCAAATTCAAAGTTCCACTCACTCAACTCATACTCTCATAAACGTTTTTCAAACGTATACACTAATCTTTAAATGATACACTTTAACAAGGTGTCTACAACTTCATGGCTACCTACACTATTGTATTTATGCCCGGCAACGCCGGGCACCCGTTTCTAGTTCTATATATATATTATGGCTCAGAAAGCCTCTGACCGCCTATTTTCCTTGCAATTGTTAAAGGGTAGTTTTCGAAGGTCATGATTTTTATTCTAAGGTTTGTACATGTGATTTTTGTTCTCATTTTTCTTTCCCATAACAGGTTCTCCTATTTTCCCTTAAGTGTTTATATATGCCTTATTCCATGGATATTTATATATTTATTCTAGCCTTGTCTATACAATGATTTCTTCAATGGAAATGAAAAATATTTGGATTTCACATTTCATGTTTAACATCTGTATTTCTTGCAACTCTAAATTACACTAGAATAATGTTTCATATAACTTCTTCCTTTTCCTATATAGATAGAGCTCTCATGTGATGAGCCCAAACCTGGAATACAAAGCAAGAAAAGCAAACCAAACTTTGCAAACTCCAGAATGCAGGAAATATCATTCTGATGCAAAGATTTGCAAGATAATGGTGAGAATGAAGCATTTGTTTTTCGCCCGAGCTATGCAGGCAACTTTAGCAAGTTGTAGTCTTGAGTCACTGTTTCTCAAGCTCAAGCGTATGCCAGAAGGACTACAGGAGAGGTTTGGGTTCTTTAACCTTAACGCATCTTATGCGATGCCTTTGATTAACATGTCAAACGGAAAAAAGGCATGGCAGATACTGGTCCAGCAGCACAGAGCAATCCATGTTCTTAAATCTAGGCAGGAACTGTATACGTCTGTATGTCATATAATTTTTTTTATTTTTGAAATTTTATCTGTGGTATGTTATGGGATTCTAGATTTTTTGCCTTTTTATTGTAAACAAGATCTTCCATAACACACCATAACTAAAAATGGTGTGTTATAAACAGGTTACTATAAACAGGTATGATGTGCAGACCAGTTTATATAGTTCCTGCCAGTTTTCACATATTACAATCTACTCCCTTAAGCATTCCGCTCTGGCCAGCAGTATAGAGCTTGCAAAGAATCTATTTTGACTAAACCTAACCCCATCTTGCAAAAGTCTAGATGTGGCCATAGCAGTATAGAGCTTGTATGAAAGCGATCTGCACGCTCTAAGTGCATGAACAAATATCTGTTTGTCATTTGAAGTCCGCACAATCAAAATACACCACAACCGTAAAAATGCACCTTTTTTTTAATTACAAATTTCAATAGCTTATGTCGTATATATGCAAATGTCCTACATAACATATTCTTTTTGAATACTAGATGACAAAGGGCTTCCACCATTCTAACTTGTACTTTATAACCTTCTAATCTAAAGGAGCAAAACCCATTATAGACCGTTCAAACAACTCAGAATGGGATCTTAGTATAAAAAATAAGAAATGCCATCTAGTATTTTGAGGTAAATTAAGAAGATTTTGAGATGAGTCTTATAGGTTTCCCATTTGCTCTTAGGTAGGGTGTTTTGGCAAATTTTATTTTGGATATCCAATAATATCTAGAATATTTCTTTGGCCCAAGCCAAGTACGCAATATTCCGTACAACATAACCTCTTGATTTCCTTTCTTGCCTTCTTCTTTGCCACATTATTCAAAGTGTCACATGGCAAGAAACTCTTTACGTCATTCTTCTCAATGTCCTCACTGACATTTGCTTATGGTTTTGTGAACTTTTGGCCTCTTGCATGCAGATTGTTGAGTTTGTGAACCTTGGATTTCTCTTGGCATTTATGGCTGGAATAATTATTTCTCGATATAAATCTCAAGATTCTTCCAACAAATAATAAATATATAGAATAATACCGAAAAGAAGAGGAATGAAAAGGGCCAAATCACTCTCTAAAGAATAATAAGGTTCTTAGCAATTTAATGGGTGCAGAGATGCTAAATGCAAACAAGAAAGCAATAAAACAACATTGTGTTAGACAATTTGAGGGCAATTGGCTTGATATGTTAGAATGATTGATGCCGGCATTGATATCTGATCTATATCTGTTCTTATGTTTCGCGCTTATCCGACCGTCCGTTCGAGATCCGACGGCTCACGCGGGTTTGGGACGTATCCTACGGCCCAGATGGCCTGGGAGTTTACATATAATATGTGTACCATGGTCCTACGGTCGGTCAGTTGATCGATCGACCGTCGGTCCGAGATCCAAACGACCACGAGCTTGGGGACACATCCTACGGTCCACGTGGCTTTGGGAATTATATGTAATAGATCCTACGGCTCATATTGCTTTTATATGGTGAGATCTTGATCGTTGATCAAGTCTAAGATCCTAAGGCTCATATTGAATGCTCGTTCCTTAAGGAAAGGATTCGAACCCTGGTCCTCAACCCCCCAAACCCCCCACTCTAACCACTAGACCAAGCATTAATTCTACGAATAATTTATGTTTCAAATATACTTAAGGGTAAGATAAAATAGACTATAATTGTTCCAGAAAGTTCTAAAATGTTCTAGAAATTTCTAGAATGTAAGGGAGTCCAGGAGAATTAAAGGGAATATAAGGACATGCTAAAACTGGAACAATGCGCCGTAGGACGTATTAATTTTCTTGTATATGTACATGTATGTTGGTATGTATCCTGATTTGCAGTATGTATCTAGTTAAAGGTTTGTCAAGCTATATATACTTTATTCACGTGGTCTTTGCAGATCAATTCAATTATGAAAACCATAATCTTCAGGGGCATGATTGTTAGAAATATATCCTAGACCCAATTTAAAATTTTGCTCGTTTAGTCCAAGCTTTTATGATGTCTTTAACAACAAAAAGTCATAATTAGAAGAAATATATTATTTTAATCCCACAAAGTCCATGTAGGGTCATCGGACGGAACTATACATAGTGCAACTCTGCCAGTCTCAAATTCGAGACACATTTGTCCTAGGACTAGTGGATTAACACTAGACCAAAGAACCAGGTGCATTGTATTGAACTAACCTAATACTTATACTAATTCAACAAGTGAAGTAAACACAGTTGTATCATGTAGCATCATTGATCCACAATATGAATAGTGTGAGGCAAGTTTGATGCCCCACAAATGACATTTTCAATTGGTGCCAAAAGAATTTTCTTAGCCTGACATAGGAATTGCTGCTATTATTCTGGTAGTTAAACATGCACTTTTGAAACATGTAATTGACAACCATTTGATTGACAAAAAATGTTCATTTAACACGATTCGCACGTTTATGTCCAGGGCAACTGGATCACTTGGAAAAAAAATGTTATCACAAAAGAATCAATTGGAGAAGACCTATTGCCAAAGGAAAACTTATGTTCCTCTGAGGGATCATAAGCATTGATTTGTAAAAGAGCCATTCTGCATTTCTCAACTGTTTCACCGACTTCAGTCTCGTCTTCAAAATTTGCTCTAGATTGTACCATACATTAAACCTGATTTTCTGGGTATTTTTTTATTTTTTAAACAATATTTATGGCTAGAATGAGTGTTTCCACTCTAATCTTTTGATGATCTTTCAAGCAGCACAAAAGGTAGTGTTCACAAGTTATCAAGGAGAACCGAAAGGAAGAAGAAGAACCAAATACCTTTATATGGAACATTAATGTCACTTGGCAACATTAAGCTAATGTAAAGTTAGATCACAACCAAGACAACACCAAAACTCGACTGTGAAATTTGATGCCAACAAGACATGTCAAAATGACCAAATGCCTAACAACTTTGGCATTTCAAGTAATTTATGTGCACCAATCCAATAAAATTTGCTTGTTAGTTTATCCCAAGCCCAAGTCCACATACGTCTCCAATTAGGAGGTGAAAGCTGAAGGGACCACCTAAAACTACTCCATCCTAAGGTGGCGGTGCTTTGGTGGCAGATTCTTCACAGATGCCCTCGTGTGAACGTGCTTGTCCACAGATTTGATCCTCGAGTGTCAGCACTCTGCCCACTGTGCAAGCAAAGGGACGAGACCATTGCGTATTGTTTCTTTTTATGTGTTCATCTCCAGCTTGTTTGGTCTTGGCTGTTTTCTCTTTTCCATGTGACATTGACAAGTTAGCAAGTGCTTCTGGCTATTTATCCGGATGCTTGGAATAAGTTGCGGAGCCAAGCATTTCATTTAGCATCAGGATGGTTATTGTGGTCTATCTGGAAGCGCAGAAGACTGTGTATCTTTCAGGGTTTGGATATTCCTCCTGCAGTCGTCCTCCAGGACGCACAAGCTAGAATCGCTAAGGCATACCATTGTTCTTCGCTTGTTCCTGCCAAGCGACAGTTGATATTTGAGTCATATTTGAGTGTGCTGTCTTATGCATAGGCTGGTGGTTCTACTCAGTGGATCATGATTATCCTCTGAGACTTTATTCCCGCCTCTGCATTTGTATTTTGCTTTTGGCTTGGAGTTTCAATAAAGTTTGTCGTTCTTCAAATTTAAAATTTGCTTGTTAGTTTAACCATTGACTATAATCTTGATGGGCATGATTAAATGCAACATCATCTCATAGGAAAACTTCTTTATTTGGTCACACTTCTTATGATCATCCTTTTAACCACTTGAAATCAAAATCTAAAGGGGAAAGGAAAAAAAAACAACTACGAGAATGAGACAATTGAGTTTACTATTGTTGTAGTATTTGGGTAACGTACAAAGCTCTTGTATTATTCAACAAATACAATTATATCATTCGACATCAATGATGGACAATTTGTATAGTGTGTGAGCCAAATTTGATGCCCCACAATTGACATGACATCCCCACTTCAGTTGGCCTTGTTAGATTGTATGTCCAAGTGTGAAGAACGCGGCAGGAAAGTTTCTTCCTGCAATCCGACACTGTGATTGCTGCTGATTAAAGTGGTCAAACACACGCTTTCGAAACATGTAGTCATTCAAATCATTTGAATGACACAAATTGTCCATTTAACATCAATTTCACCACACATGTGATGTTAATAACCTAGACACATTTTACTTATGTTAGCGACAACTGGCAAAAGGACTCATCAAGTTGTCACATAAGAATCAATTAAGGAAGAGCATGGATCCCCAAAGGAAAATTCTGTTCCTTCGAAGGATACAAGCTCATTTATTCGAGGTAAGGGGGCAAACTTTGGATAGCTCAAAACTGACATCTTATCTTCAAAAACCGGGGCAAGATTCTAGGCAAGCAACCTAAGGGCATGACACGTGGAGGTGACAAGCAGGTGGCATGTCCACTTCGGGACAGTCTGGCAATGCAATGGCTTTTCTGGAGCATACGTGTCAGACTGCAGCTGTGATAAGCCCCAAATATTTGGCCAAAGGAAGCATGATACATGCTAGGGGGGCAAGGAATTTATTTATTTTTTTCCATTTTTTTTTTCCGAGAGACAGATCTGGCTGCGCAGAGATCCAAGCAAGCAAAGAAGGAAAAAGAGAAAGAGGTGGTGGATTTGGGGAGTCGTTATCACCACATGCTCTAAGTAAGCAGATCCTAATCCCAATCTAGGCCTCACACCTTTGATCCGCATAAGCCAAAATAAAGGGCAATAAATGGAAAGCAGGTGCAAGTGACAGGAGGTGGGCTGGATCGAACAGAAAGGAACACCCCCTACGCCAGCAAACAGCTTTGATCCTTCTTCTACTTACGCCTGACTAAAAAAACTGACTGGAAAAAAAAACTGACTGATTTGATCCCCAGTGTAGTTATTAGTAGTAGGTAAATGGTCCTCTGTTCATCAGCAGCAGTACTAGATTCTGACCATCGAAAATGCCTGCCACGCCAGCCCTAATTTGGGCCTGCCAGCTCAGCGCTGAGGCGGGCCACATGTCAGCACAGCTTTCGGGCCTGTTTTTTTCTCTCCTGAATGCGTAGTGTTTGTACTTGTGATGTGCATGTTGTTCAGGCTCTCTCTTTCAAGGGTGTTTTCTTAGGTCTTGTACCTTGTGCATTGCTTGCGATCTAATGGCGAAAAAGTAAAGCGCTGCCTCGCCTTGCTGCACCATGGGTGCCGAGAATCTAAGTACGACAGTGATGCCCTCTTCCTGTTGTCTTAGTGCAAGTTTTCTCCCACTAAATAATCGCTTACGTATCGCATATAAGAGTGGCTTTTAGACCCCTTGGAATGCCTTCACGGTCAGAAGCATAAGTTCTTTGAGCCTATTCTAAACGACGAAAGAAAAGGGACCCTGAAATTACAGGGCCAAACAGCAGGTTTTTTCAAGTAGAAAAACACAGTCGATTCAAACCCTGCTGTCCCAAACCTCCGTCGGCCCCTGCCGTCCCCTTCCTACCTGCGCCGCCAACATTCCCGTCGAAGAAATGCCGGAAAAGTAAGAAAAGGAAGAAATGCCGAAATTACACCTTCCAAAAAGTGATTACACAATTCATGCTTAAAGATTAGGACATTCTAAGCTTGTTGATATAGGCCTCAGATCAAATGGCCTCAGCCTAACCATTTCTTCAAAATGAACATGCCTTGTATGCAAACTAATTGGAACAATAGATCGAAAATAGTGTGAACCTAATCATTTCTTCAAAAGATGAACATGACTGGAGGGCATAACATTTCTTATGAATGATCCAAGGCAAGATGAGCACTATAGCGTAGGTGCAATAGAAATTTCAAGAGAAGAACAAAGGATCAAGTTTTGTGTTTTAGTAATGGATGCACGAATGCAGACTTTTGAGTGTGATCATGATAGAACAATAAAGTTAAAGGACCATTTCTTCAATATGAAGAGTACAAAACTCTCATGTGATTAGAAGAAAAAGGAGGGTTGTACAAGTGTTTAAGAAGAGGAGTACATAGGAGGGAACAAGAACAAGGCCTTAAGAAAAAAGATCAAGGGAAGGATTAAGTTTTCTATTATGATAAATGGTAAACCAATGGAAAGTTTTGATTGTGATCATGATGAAGGGGTTAAACACCCCTTACTTGCCCCTTACAGCAAATAAATGGTTGCCCCTTACAGCTGTTCATTTGCTGTAAGGGGCAAGTAGGGATGTTTAACCCCTTCAACTGGCAGGCATATTCGATCACACCTAGAGCAAGGTTATCAATCAGAGCCTAGATTACCAGCATCAAATGCTTGATTAGCAATGCTCAAGGTTGAATCCAGACCAGGATAGCATTCCATAATAAGACTACCAATAATCTGAGGCTACGCATTAGTTTATCATCCTCCTTGTGTAGATTCTACCATGTCACAGTATTGCAACTAAGGGCTAGGATCGAATAGATAAAAAAGGCTGCGAGTTAAAGGTAGAACAAGTGTCAAGTTAAAAGACAAACTTCTTCAATGAAGAATAATACGAAGAGAACAAAAAATCTCAAGTGAAAGGTTCAAACTTCGAAGCCAAACACTAGAGTAGGGCTTACTAGAAAAAAAAGGAGCTTGTACAAGGGTTTAAGAAGAGGAGTACATAGGAAGGATTAGGGTTTAGGAAGGGAATTTTTTTTTGTGACGAATGGGTTGACAGATATTTGTCTTATGCAGGGGGATCAAACAACGTGTGGGATACAAAATGGGGAGAATGATTTTTTTTTTTCTGTTAGTAATTTTAGAGACAATCATTTAATATCAAGGTGCAAAGGGTCTTTCATTTTTTCCTTCTAAGACACAACTAGTTCTTCTTCTGCCACCGGATCTTTGCTCTCTGTAAGAAGCACAGAGACGGGGAGGCCCTGCCTCATTTATAAACACAGTTCATTTCGTCTCCGCACAGGCAAACGAAATCAAGGCAAAAGGGTCGGATTTCTTCTGGTTCTGCTGCAGTGCTGCTTGCTTCTTCAAAGCAAATATAAAAATTGCTACCATGTCAACATCTGTCTCATCAAGCCGAAGCAATTTGTAAAAGCTTGGCCCACTGACGAGAAATCTGTCGATTCAAGCCAGAAAGGGACACGGATTTGGGCCTATTCTTCGCTCCAGGAACAGGGATTGGCGGCTTCTGCCGGATCGATGCATTTTATAATCCGGCTAATGGTTTGATGCCGGTTTTGGAGTACCAGAAATCATGCCCCTCTTTTCTCGACCACTTGATTATTCCGGGATTTTGACACTGGACTCCTTTCATATGTAAGAACCCTAACGTGGGTTTTCTTCCTTCTTTCTGCCTTTCTGCCATATCCATTTGACCTTCTGGGTTCTCTTTTACGCACCATTTCATCCCCTTTTTCGCCAGTTTTTTGTTCCTCCCTCCATCGCCGGACCTCGGCTCCGGTTTTTTGCATTTGGGTCTCTTCCTGTTGTTTTTTTTTTTTTGCCTCCATATCTCGCCCGTTTTCATGTTCCCACAATGTTTCGCACACACAAACCGTTTCATTCACTAATTTTGATCATTTTCTTTATCGCTCTTCATATCGGAGTTGCCGCACAAGCTCACAGATATCATCTTGGTAATGTATGAGCTATTTTTTGCTCCAGTTTTTTTTTTCTAAGTTATCATTCTTCTGAGTTTTTAATCTAACGTAGAACCCGCAAGAAACTGTTGCAGATATGTCTTACTTTAAGTACTTACTTAAACCTTGGTATCTATATGTTTTTTTTCTTTTCTTCTGCTCAGGTGCTAAATCGTCGGAGCAGGATACACAAGACCAGACCGTTAGCTCCAGACCGATCAGGCAGGTAAATTTTTATATAAAACCTACGGAAACAGTGCAGCATGCAGTGAATGAATAAAAAATGAGCATTTGATAGGCTGAGAACGGGAAAAAAAAAAAGGATAGACCTGTTATAAGATTATGATACTGAGCATGAAATTCTGGCCCCAGATCGGCTATGGACGGAACCGAGACTTGGCAGTTATGGCAAACAGGATCGGATCGAGGCCTCCAAGCTGCTTAAACAAATGCGATCACTGTACACCCTGTCAAGCTGTTCAACACGGCCAGAGTTTGGCTGAAATGAGCATAGAGATCGGATCGAGGCCGCCCAGCTGCAGAAACAAGTGTAATTCGTGTAATCCTTGCCGGGCAGTTCAAGTTCCGACCCCCCTAGACAAACCCACAAGGCCGATCGACGAGCCCGCCGTTCGCCATAGCCACGCCACCGCCGCTGCAGCACGAAAACACCAGCCTTCCACGGACCCTTCCGACATCAGTATCCAGTACTCCAACTACAAGCCCGAAGGCTGGAAATGCAAATGCGGCAACAAGCTTTTCAATCCATAACGGATTCTCTTATCGGATCAAATCCAAATTTACAGGCTTCAATCCGTCTAAGCTTATATACTACCTCTGTGTAGTTTTGTTTTCTCTTGCTCCAGCATAAAACTCTTGTACTATACATAGCCTGAAAGAGCTACTACAGAATAGATTTTGCAGTGTATATTATTTCGATTATGAATTGATATGCTTTGGCCTAGCTGTATATATTCTGGTTTAAATTGTTTGCTGTTATGATTGGCTGGCTCCTTGAATTCTTAAAGTACGGCCATTTTGTTGGGCTGTAAAGATTCAACTGTCAGATCTTGGTCTTATTGCTTTTGGGTTTGGTCTAGACCTGCAGATTTGATGATCCATTTGCAGTTCCGGTCTTTTGGATCGGATCTGAGGTGGGATTTTATGATTCTTACGTTAACGGAGGTGCTTTGCAGGAATTGTTTTTTTATAAAATTGTGTAGTAGTCAGCTTGAAATTCGTGAAGCTGCTGCAGCATGACAGATATAGTAACTCGTTTAGTTGATTGACTTAAGGCGTATGAGAATGAATAAACAATTATCCTGTTGTGTCTGATCGTTGGAAAAAGGCATAGTTTGAACATAAATCGACCAGTTTAGCATCAAGCGTAAAACGAAATGTGGCTTAAAGAAATTTATTCTGATAATGACCCTGGTTTGAGATGTTTTTTAATCTCTTAAGTCCTAACGTGGATCTTTACCTACCACCATTGATTGTGTTGGCGTAGCTGAGACAAGGACGTGCATGTGCCTTGCTCGCACAAATTTTTGCTCTGAATTATTTAGAGGATCTGTTTGATTGAACAGACTAAGGGTTTTGAAGAGGTCTACAGATTCTCATACTTTTAATCAGCCCTTTTGTCTGTTTTGATATACACTGTTAGTACCCTTTGATCGAGAATGTATTCTGTCATCCAACCAGATGGTACTTGTTTTGATTCATAACTTTGCAAATTTGTTCTTCCAGCACAGGCAGTACATTACTCATTTGCTGATTCAAAGGTTTCCATATATGATTTTTTCTGGTAGACAGATCTCTGTGTGTATATGAGTTCTTCTTCTTTTATAACTATCAGATAGTTTAGTACAAGTGTGAGTATCAGATGGAAGTTCTTCTTTTTCCTTGATCCACAAACCAAAACCAGAAGGGTTGATTCTGTTAAGATCAAACGAGAAAATAAAAGTACTATCTATCTAAACCCAATGCAAGTGATAAGACAAGCAGAAAATCAAGTACTAAGGCAAGGGACACACGTGCCGACAAGATTAAGCAACAGGCAGGCCTGGAGAGTGTTTGGATTAGTGATGCGTTCTACATGAAAAGAAAAAAAAAAACTCACAGAAGCCAAAAAAGGGGCCATAAACCAGAAGAGAAAAAAAAAGAGCAAAAGACTTAGAGCTTATATGATACTGAACTGAATCAATAAACGAATCCCTGGGCAGTCAAATCCTGCAGCCCCATGCATTGTACCATTCTGGGCGTGTTGGGAGTCGGGCTGAAAAAAGAGGAGAGGGGCCCCAATTCACAGTGCACAAAATGAGAGGGTACCTTGGGCCTTTGAATGCGTTGCACCCTGCACGGTTCTGATCTAACCATGCCCCCCCTGCGCACCAACATGCCTGTTTTTTCCACACATTTCTCTCCCTCCAGCCCCTCCCATAATTCCTTCCATCTCATCAGATGAAAAAGTTGGCCACCTTAAACCCTCTGCCCTAACTAAACCCTTGTTTATCCACATATATTCTACATCCCTTGCTAGAACTATACACATGCATATACCCCATTGCCTTCCATACCTTCTTTAGAACGTTGCATTGAGTTCCAATAGGCAACCGTTCCAACGAGACATTTGCTTGTCATGATCCTACTGAGTATAATATGATCGTCACATTACCCCATCTGAATTCAAGCCGGCCGTGCCGCTTCTCAGCAGCCCAGTTTCAATGTGCTGCTGCTCAATCCTAGTAGCAACAATAGATGTAATGGATTTCTACTGAAATGCTGATGGCAGTGCTTTATATGTAAAAAAATCGCATGAAATCCAGAGATGCTTTCAAATTCTACATGAGTATATAGGACATGAAACACTTAGGAGAGGAGCTATAAAGCACGTTCTAAAGCCAGGATCCTTACCCAACTTTTTCTTCAAATCCAAGTTTATGGTTCCAACGTCATATGTATATAGTATTCTTCATTCCTCGTTATGAGTATGTATACATTCTTGGTAATCATTTTACTATTCTCTTTAACTCTTTTACCTATGTTACCTACAATAATATTTGGTACATTCTTCGTTGTACTTTCTACACTAGTCCGTAGCTTCCCTCTCTTCTTACACCTCTTTTATATTTATTTTGAAATCCATTCCATTCTTTTTTCGAGGAGTGTGCGTTCTAAGTTGTACTTGCCTACATTTATTTACTACTTTTGCGTAAGGGAGGAAGTTCCAACTTTCAAGATGCTCCTACCTTTTTGTCTTTTCTTCGAAGCATTATTTATTGATTATATACAAAGCCCCAATATTTGCAGGGCGGACATTTTCCCGAAATTGAGGCCCTTTTTTCACGGCAGGCATAAAATACGACTGCCGCAATGCAATAAGACAGCATATAAGACTCCATGTCATCTCCACGTCATGTCTCAGATAGAAACCTTTCCCACTAATTTTTATGCGACATGTCCTTAATATATAAGACACTTATATTTTTTGCTTTTCCACTGCGCTGCATCAAAAACGAAGAACAACAAGAACACGAAGATCTCTGTGGAGAAATCGGAGGGACCTGAAAATGTGAATCTGCGAAAAATGGGAAGAATGGCCTTCCGGAAACTCAAACTTTTGTAGCACTGTTATCTGCAAAAACTGGCAAAATGAACTTACCCATCTGCGTCCAACCAATAATAACCAGCCACAGGCTTAAACTTTTGATTGGTACCAGCTCTAATAAATTCTCCATTCAGACAAGGCTGCATCATCAAACTGACACAATGTTTGCCTGTAAAATCCAGCCCAAATTTGGGGTGAAATGAATGGAGAAGGATGCCTAACCAAACAAATTTGATGATGCCATGCAGAATAAGACCGGACTTTCAAGATTTTCCAGAACTGTTAATCCGAAATTTCCCATCAGAACTGCCAAAAAATGACATGCCTTAAGAAACGACACGCCTTTCTCTGTGAATATGCCTGCCTCTGTTAAGAAAAGGGCAGTGGCTTTTTGATTCAAAGATTCGCTAGCAAAGGATCTGCCTGCTAAGAAAATTGTTTCAAATATTCGCCAACAAAGGGTTCACAGTTTGATTCCACAGAGTTCCGGCGATTGCAGTCCAGTGCCCTGTCCAGTTTGTTTTTTCTTTTTTTTTTCTTTTTTTTTTCTTTTTTGCGACATCCTAAGTTTTTGGAAAAGGATGTCTCTGATTGGATAGGTCTTCATGTCTTATTTCCTGGCGGGGGGTTTCCCCCTGAAGAAAATAAGACTTCAAAGTTGTACGGCCCTCATATATGACATGTCTTAAAAGTTCCAATGGAAAGGCTAGCTTGTCTTATATGCTTAGGTGGCCCAATAGTATCTTGATAAATATAAGACAGGCATGTCGTGGAAAAAGGGCCTGAAACCAGGGTAGCCCTTAAGGACGAAAGTTCGCCAAAAGGCTATTTTTTAAGGGTATCGAGAAATTTTGACGCTATGGCTTAGTAGGGCCCGTTATAGATGAAAAAAATAAAATTAGCCAACTTTTCTACAAACAAATCTCACTCCACTTGAAAATTCGCCACATTCACTAAGTGTCATAACTATGGATTCGCCTTATCCGCTACCCTCTTTCTTGAAGATTTCTTAAGGAATCGCCTAATATTTTAGGCTTCCTTCATAACTTAATCTATTCTCCATATCCATCCAGGTACATATGATAATTTTAAGAGTTATTTTTGTAGCTATTGTATTTCAAATACTTCTAAGGATGCACTGGAGAGCATTTTTTTATAGACCTCCCCTTTAATAGATTTGTTTTATCTACAAGGATAAGCCATGTTCTCATTTGCAAAGGTTAAGTTGTGGTATTGCATCATGCAACTATAGTTATAATGTGTTTGTGTCCTTGATTAAATATGGATGCCGGTGAATAAAATTTCACCACAGAAATTGCACTTGGAAAATAAAGGCGCTTAAATTTTGGCAAAATAATATTAGCTATGATGATTCGCATAGATTTCTATAAAAGACATTCATGTCTGGAAAACATTCGCCAACATAACTAATCTTGCAACTCTATTATTCGCCCAACCTTCTAAATTATGCTTAGACGAATTTGGCCTTAAGGGCAACCCTGCCTGAAACTAAAGTTTTTTTGCTCCATAATC
Source organism: Isoetes taiwanensis (assembly GCA_021234155.1). Taxonomy (NCBI): domain Eukaryota; kingdom Viridiplantae; phylum Streptophyta; class Lycopodiopsida; order Isoetales; family Isoetaceae; genus Isoetes; species Isoetes taiwanensis. The sequence continues at coordinate 6,137,557 of JAJEKV010000022.1, read as the reverse complement.
CTTACATAAATTACATAGTTAGAGTTGGGCAGGACCTTTAGAATTACTCCAAGTTTCTCTTCGGCAAAGAAAAAGATTGACCAAAGCATTGCACTAAAATTTCAACCTAAATTGCATTGTAGTACAGGAAAAAAAAAAAATTTAGTGGAAGGACACCTCAGTGGAAGAAAATATTTCACTTGAGCATAACCATCTGCCTATATAATAAACACAATGAATTCAATACTTTAGAATATTCAATTAGATCAAAGCCTGAGAGATTTTTCATAGATATTTTGGCCATTGGAAGCTTCTAATAGTCCGTTCCAGAGTCTGAGGAACAAAAAAATCTGAGAATGGGAAGAAACCTGAGGAAGAAAGGCTACGTTATAAATCAAAACCGCTCTAGTATCCCTTCAAAATCTCATTTGGAGACCATCTCGATTTTTTTCCATTAATCCTGAAGTGATTATTTTGTCATTCTTAGTGTGGGCAAAGTTAATTATGCCTATTAGGGCTTCTAACAGGGTTCGGGAAACTTTTTAGTATCAAAGGGAAAATTTCTCGTAACTTTAAAGAGAACTTGCTAATTGCTTAATCTTGCCTACCATTTCCTGTAACATAAAAACCAGCAAGTTTTTTTTCCTATAACCATAAAATGTAAACGGAAACATGGTTTTTTATATTGAATTATATTCCCATTGACATCAAATAAAGAGTAGAGTAAATTCAAGAACAAATCTGCAGCAATATTTTCATAACAGAAATTATTATAGTGCCAAAAGTTCATTCGAATTCACTCCATTTCTTCAATGTCACTTTCAAAGCCAATATTGGCATTAGTTTGGACTGCACTAGTGCTTGAACATCCTGAAAATATGTGTCTATATTTTTTACCAGCTTTTCAATGACGGATAGAGTCATCAAATTTAAATTCATCAATTGCTTCCATTGGTGGACCTTCAACTGCAACCCTCAATAATGCATCAAGTCCTGTTATCTGTAATCTATTCCTATATTTATCCTTGATATGATTCATATGGTTGAATCCTCTTTCACAGATAGCTAATTCAGCATACTTATCTTCTCTCAGCATCTTTTGAGACAGAATAATTGACCAAGTGTCCAGAAGGTTTTTTCCTTGCCATTCCTTACTTACTTGTATTTTAAACTTTCTGAATTCCATCTTAACTTTATCTTCTGAAATAAGACTATCAAATGTAATTCCACCAACAACACGAGGTTTCCCATAAAATTTTAGTAACTGGTTGAGCTCTTCTAACCCAAATTCCTTTAATTTCCTTGCAGCCCGCGGAACATATGCTGGTGAAAGGATCTTAAAGCACGATAGAATTTCTTGCTCAGCAAACCTTTCATCTAAATCATCTAAGACACATAACAATGTTTAAAATGAAACGCACTTATTTAAGAAGTGTGTTTGAAAGATTCCTTTAAAAATTTTGGAAAACTACAAAATGAGGCAAAATAGGGGGCAATCAAGGTTTTTGGACGCAATTTGTTCAAAACTGTCCTTAAAAACAGCTTTTTTAGAGTGACATAATTTAAATACGAAGACCCTTAAAAAAAAATATGTCGTTTTGGGGGTCAAACGAGCATTTACGAGAGCACAAAGATTTCTACGACAAAAATAAATGTAAATACAATAGGTTCTCTTTGTATATTGTTGTGTAAAATTCTTTGTGATAGCAGTTGCAAAGGAAAAAAAAATATATTGTTACGCAACAAAAGAAAGATCACATGGATATCATAACATAATCTGTGAAGGAACAATTACACGGACAACATATGCAGGTATTTCATCATATATGTTATAGTTATTGAATATGGTTGTACTTTCATTTGCTTGATGCATGCCATTAGTATAGATACTAGTAATAGTGCCCAGCATTGCTGGGATAATGTTGGGAACCTAGAAATAATAAGCCCGTGTAATGTTACAATATACATTAGCTACACTCTTATAACATGAGTAGGTTGAAATTTGTGTAGGATTTGAACCATCATTAAAGTTTCGGTCCACTTATAATTTATATAAGTTGTAATTTGTGTAGCCAATGGCATTTTAAATCCCTACCAAGATTTTGGTTCATGATGACATCACCAAGATTTTGGTTTATGATAACCTATAAACGGCCTGACAAACATGTATATGTTCAGGATTGCTGTAAGCAAAGAATCTTATGCCTGACAAACATGTATATGTTTATGATTGTTGTAGGCAAAGAATCTTATGCACTGCATTTTAAAATGGCATTTGTATGTTTAGGTATGTTTAGGAATTCTATGTTCACTCATCTATTTCATTTTTCTATGTGCTCTGAAGGCATATTGCAGGTGATATAAATAGACTATTGCAGGATAAATAGACTAAGTACACTTGAACCCTATGTTCAACAATCCATTTCATTCTTCTCTATTCTTTGAAGGCATATTACAGGTGAGGTATGTAGTAATAACAATGTTTGCTTCTTGGTATTGCACTGTGCTTTGAATATTATGATTATATTGACATTTGCTACAAAACCACCATAATACAGGCATGTACGCATACATGCATAGCCTTAAATGCATGGTCTTAAAAAATGATAGTGCCAAGCAGTTTTTGAAGGTGTCATTCACCACTTTCATCTATTATTCTCCACTTTCATGTGCTTGAGTAATTGTATGATTAATAATTACATATTCTTGCCAACCAACCTCATATTGATGCTTGCAAATGTCTCAAAATAGTCTGGTTACAACGATGAAGGTTTCACCAAAATTCCATGATCCATAGATAATGTCCTATTGCTTTAGAGACTGCAAAATGATAAAGATAAATCCCTTGTTGCTTTGAAAGAGTAGACTGTAGCATTGCAGAGTAGACTGTAGCATTGCAAATGATTATAGGCTCTTGGCTCTTAGGCTTTTGCAAATTGCAGAGTAGATTGTAGCATTGCAAATGATTATAGGACTATTATCTTGTTGCATCATGTTTGCACTCAGTATACTGTATCAGCAAGATCAGCTTACCATGAACAAAATCCCAATCCACAACTTTGCAATTTTCGTTGCTGAAGCACTGCAACATAACATTGCACTGCAGTTGAACTTTGCCACCTATTGTATTTTATCAAACATCCAGCAGTTTCTACTAAAATGAGCTAAAATAGAAGTGTATCTGTGCTTTAACATTGTGGAACATGGACAAGAGTGACATCAATATTTGGATTACCTGACGAAATGAATTACGAAATGGTCCATTGCATGGATGTCTGCCAGGTAGACCGGATGTAATTTTTTGCAACTTTGGAGCAAACTGGCTATCATCTTTGGAGCAACTGGCTATCAAGCACTCCTCTCTAGAGGCCCTGCCCACGAACCTTCCGGTTGCTTTTAATCATTCACGTCAACAATCGTTTTTTATTCTCCTAGCAACTACAGTGAACAGATCTTCAGGATCCTATTTTGAAGGTCTATCCTTTTCCAGCATAGAACCGATCTGTTTGTTCTACTCTTTCCATGAACATCAAAGTAATAACCCTTTTGCCTGAATAGGCCCATCAAATTGCTTAGAGTTTGAGTTGAATATTCACTTACAGAATGGGAGGCATGCCTTATTATCTAGAGGACCCCATCATTCCAGGTCTTCCAGATGATGTTGCCACGCTGTGCCTTGCCCGTGTTCCCCTCGAGAAATTTCTAACTATGGGGCTTGTGTCTAACCAGACAAGAATTGAGGCAGCAGCTTTACGTGCATCCTTACCACCAGATGTTATCGGAAGATGTTCAGAATACCAGATGGCGTGCATATATTCCTTCAGAAGGCAGATGGGTTAGTCTTCCTCCTATGCCTGGAGGACCTAAGAACGGCTTCAACTATGTTGTGATTGCTATTGGAAACTCGGCCCTAAAAACAAAATTCTGGAAGAGCTACGGCCATGAAGAACTAAGCAGCTCTTTGCTATTGGAAACTCGGCCATGAACTACGGAAGAACTCGGCCATGAACTATTGGAACTCGGCCCTAAAAACAAAATTCTGGAAGAACTATGGCCATGAAGAACCCTATTTTTTTTTTCTTCCTTCTCCGAAGCCTAGAAGTCCCATGCATCATCCAGAAATTCTGTGCATCATCTAGAAACCCTGGCATCGTGAGATCTCAAAACCCTAAAATTTTTCTTTCACAGATTTTTCCTAGCCTCGGTATAAATTTATACCGTCAAAAGCATCTGCCATGTTTTTGCCAGATGATTATCATGTTATATCTGCGTCCTGTCACGTTATAACCAACAATAAATATCCATCAAATAAAATTTCCTTGTTTTATATTGTATTGGATTTATAACAAAACGTATTTAAAGAGAACTTCCGTATAAATTTATACCGTGGCTTCCTTTGTAAAATAATTCCGATATAAATTTATACTGCTCCCGCCCTTTTCATGAGGGGTGATGGTATAAACTTATACCGCTTAAGCTCGCAAGCGGTATAAATTTATACCACTCGCTTGAACTCAAGTGGTATAAATTTATACCGCTTAAGCTCATTCTGTATAAATTTATACCACTTGAGCTCCTACCGTTTGATACAATGCCTCCTAAGCTCCCGCATGGTATAAATTTATACCGTCCAATAACGTGGGAAAAATCAAAGCCTACAAACTAAAGCTAAAAAATGTGAAGCCATATTGTATGGTTACCTGGCCATCATTTGGCGGGTCGGAAACACATTTTAGGGCTCAAATGACAACATCTGTGTTGGGTGAAACTGCCAAAAATTTTATTACAGATGATGATGAAGTTTCATTAGTAGACAGTGCTGAGGAACATCCCTTTTGATGGTGGGGCAGAGGACACGAATAGCTCTGATGATCATGGTCTGAACGAGTCAGAGGATGAGATGCATCACGAATTGCTGCAAAATATAAGTTTGTCTAATAAGGCATATATGTAATTAGGTTAAAGCTTCAGAGCTCGGGCAAAGTCAATACGTGTTGCAATTTTGACTGTCTTGTTCATAATTTTGTAAAGAATCCGAACACTTTGAATGAGATACCTTTTTGTTAGTCCAATGCACTTGCTGTTTTCTTCAATGTCTAGTTTTTTTAGTCCTTGAACTTTCTACTAATTTTGTAAACCAAATTAGGGGGATGAAACGTGGTAACGAACATTTTTTCATGGCATCTAAGTTCAATTACCCCCTCAAAAAGGTCACCTCAAATGTCAAAATTGTCACACTTGTCACGCAGAGACCGCAAAAATGGGCGTTTTTGAGGGAATTTTAGGGAATTTTTTAAAGATTCCTTTTAAAGTGCGTTTCGAGCAAATAAGTGCGGTTTAATTTAAACTTTGTTACATTTACAAAATACCTTCTGAAATTCAATGGCATCCAGTAAATCATTTCCTTCAACATCTCTAATTAATTCAATGCTTCGATACATGTTTCCTTTGATGGCACCTCTAAGTGCTCCAAGATATCCTTTCGGGGTGCCAAAATCAGGAATGACTGGATAGCCTTTGCTGTCTTTCAAATACCCATTTAAATCTAAAATGCTTACCTCATCTAGAAATTCCAATTCAATATACTTCTTTGTTGTCTTCACGAGGCTGCCAATTGCTGTCACATCCATCCAATCTTTCTGAAAATCCAAACTCAAGATGGATAAATGCTTCAAAATGTCATCCAAAAAATGTAATATATAAACAACTTTGAATTCTCTGAGCTCTTGATAGATATTAACAGAATTGTCTTTGAATACCAACATAACAGGTTCAAATACTCACATAGCTTTTGGACAATGTTATGTCTTCTGAGCCATCTAGTTGTGCTGATATTCTCAAGTTTGAGTGTGGAATATACAAGCTCCTCCTCAAGTTCTCTTAGATAACGTCCCCTTAGACTGCTATTTGAGAAATAGGTGGCTGCTCCATTGATAAGCTTGTCGATCTTCTCACAAATCAGCTTGAAGCTTGGATGCTTGGCAATTGAAGCAACACATAAATTGGTTCTGTGCGCTACACGATGAATGGATGTCATGTAAGGATGCTGCTCCTTCAATCTAGTCGCCACTCCAGTTCTGCAACCAATCATAACAGCAGCTCCATCAGACTCAAAGGCAACCATTTTCAGCAAATCTAAGTTGCTTTTGTTAAGTTTATCATGAATGGCTGCTACAATAGTCTTTGCATCAGCTTGTGGCAGGGACAACATGCCTAAGAAATCCTTCTTTGGCTAGAATTCATCTAGATAAGTAGCATAAAGAATTAAGTTTTGAGTCACAGACTCACGCTAATATCAGTGGACTCATCCACCATTATGCCATTATCACTCTTCGACAATTTCTCTTGTAATGATTTACTAATGCAGTTCAAGGAATCGCTGCAAGCTTTATCATCATTGTACAGTAATGGAGCAGCCAATCCACAACCTCGAAGTAAATGTACTATGGGTACAAACTATCTATAAACCAAGCTCTCTTTTCCTATGAAATAAGCACATTTAAATAGATTAACCAGCTCTTTGTCAACAGATTCCTTCTTCTTTTTCTCCACTTTATGCAATGCATTTTTTCCTGATGTTGCCACTCAAGAAGCATGCCTGTGCTGGTCACTCTCAGCATGTTCTCTGACGATAAAACCATATTCTATTCTATTCTATTCTAAAAGCAGATGTCCTTAAGTTAGTAGAACCTTCCTTACCAAATGCACTTCGACATTTTCGATCTTCCTTACAACATATGCAGTAAGCTCTACCATTGCCATGGTTAAACTGCAACCAATCATTATCATCTAACCAAGACTCCTTCCACAATTTTCTAGCTTGTTTTATCCTTTTATGTTCAGCATTAAGCTCTTGACTGTGAGCTGACATAGTACTAGCAGCATCAACAAGGTGTATGAACTATTTCCATGGCCTGAACCTCTCGTTTAAATCCTATCATTTGCAAAAGAGATGTTTGAGTCTTCTTTCTGGCAGTTCCATGTTGCTGTTCCATTGAAGAATATTCTGAAACAAAAAAAAAAACATATGCCATTACTTTGACAAATCAGATGCCATTAATCAATTAATACTGTTCATTCTTTTTCTAGAATGACAGTTATGTGCCTGGAAGATTACAAATGTATAAATACAAGATTACAGAAATGAGTAGTATCTATCAGCTAAAAAATGTAAAGTAGAACTGCGCAGCATCCACGAATGTTTACTGTTCTAGCACTAAAATATAAAGTAGAAATGCATAGCATACCCTTGTTGATGATAGGAATCGTGAAGCAGATTGCAACATGAAAGATTCTGGATTTTGCTGACAGTAGTTGCTTATACTTGTTGTAAACTGATAGTTATCTGCCTGCAAAATCAGATATGTAAAAATATAAGAATATAGAAAAATGAGCAATGCCTATGAGCAAGCATCCGCGGTTTTACCATTCTTGCATTCAAATGCAATACACAAATGCATAGCATCACGATTTTTTACTGTTGCACTAAAAATGTAAAGTAGCAATATACCATGTTGATGATAGAAATTGTGAAGCAGATAGGCAGAATAAAAGAATGTTCAGGATTTTTGAACACTGGTATTGACTTGAGAGCAGCATGTAGCAGAGAGAGTATCAACAAAAATCCCACTCCATATTGCTCTCAAATAAACATCATTGCGCAAAAACCACAGTTTAGCATCAGATCCGGCGCCGCCCTTCATCATAGAGATGATCTCCTCTATCTCTGCCGTTGCTCCAAAACATCAAGAAAGAAAAACTAAAAAACCTAAGAAGTAAAAACGTTTTACCTAAAGGAAAAATAAAAAATTAGCCTACCATAAGTATTTTCGTCATTTCCCCCTGGCTCCAGCTCTTTTTCCGCCCAAAAAATTCTCGCCCATTAGATTTCTGTGAAACCCAAAAATAAAAGAGGAAGGGGATCCGACTATTCTAATGATAAGGTGTTTTTTTTTTAATATTTAAACGGATACTTACAATGGTTCCTCGGAATTTCCCGAACTCTGGCTTCTAAGCTTAAGAGACTTTACCCATCACCAAATAGAAGCACAAAAGGGTGTGTCAAATTCCTTCTTAATATATGAAAAAAATGCACGAATTTGGAGTGCAGAACAAATTGTAAATTTTGAATTGCCATGTCACCAAGAGTTAGTTAGGCATTTGAATTGTATTAAACTCAAATCATCGAGGGAAATTCTAATTACAAAAAATGCCAAATCAATAAATGTTTTCCCTCTCACGGAATTATGTGCAGCAAAATTTCTCACGAAATTCGATGCACCTTTGCTTGTAACAAAAATCTGTGTAGCTTTCTTTCATGCGGTTTTCAAGGTAATCTGTGAATTTTAGATTATGCTTCTTTTTGTAATCTCTATTGTGGGTTTTTTTTTTCCCTTCAAGAGTAGGATTGCAAAAATGGTAGCAGTATAAGGGGCAGATGAGAATGCAGGTATCAAGATTCAGAAAGGTGCATCTGATTCCACTTGCAAATTTGGTTATGCAACAAAGAAAATCATGAAGAGGCTTGCTAAAGTTGCACAATGCATCTAGTCTACGTCTCAAGCATTGCATCCTAACCAGAGGAGTGTAATGGCAGCAAAATTCTTGGATCCAGAGCTTCAATCACTCTTTTGAATCAGTACTTGAAAATCTAAATGGGGCAGTTGCCAGAGGTATGTGCCTCACAAATTTGAGAGCAAGAAGTGAAAAGCTCTAATAGTAGCGACAAATTAGCAGTTAAACATGCTCCACTCTCTATGGTTGTAAGAAAGAATGGTGCCCTCAAACAAAAGGAATTGGCATCAAAAATATTAGGCTTGCAACCAAGAAATATTAGGTCTGCTGTCAAAAGAAGGTGAATGATTATGCCAGGTAGGCAATTGTGGGCTTTTGGAGAAAGATAAGATAAGATAAGATGAATTTTTACGTCCACGGGAACCCAACGGGTTATGGGACGACACATGCAAGGGCAACAGCCCATCTAAAACTTGGGGACTAGGCCCCATCACCAAACACAATAACCAAGAAGAAATAGAATAAGAATAAGAATAAGAATAAGAATAGATTTTTAGCGTCCACGGAGACCAATTGGCCTATGGGACCCAAACCAAAAAGAGAGCAGCAAGCCTATTACTGACAGGATTAAAAAACCCCCGCCCCGAAGGGTTTTCGAGGGAAAAACCTTAGCAGTAATAAGTATGCTGGAACGCTGTACAGTTGTATAGGACAGTTTCAATGCCGTCCCGGAGGACACAACTGAGTCCGTGCATCCATAACCTCCTGGAGGTATGACGCCAACAAACCCACTGACGCCGTAGTCAATAACTGATGCAACGGCTGGCCAGGCACTAGTAATCGAGCATATCGCTCTCGGATATGAGCAAATGCTGGGCAGATCTGGAGGACATGACATTCATCCTCAATAGCACCCTGGTGGCAACACTGGCAAACCCAGGAAATGAAAGAAAAAGTTCGAGATTTTTGGCTGAGGCATATGGAAGTTTCACCCAATGTGAGGGATTTGAGGAAGAAAAGAACTGAAGCAATTCGTTACCTTGATATTCCTCAGGTATATGAAGGTTAAGAACTCTTTTAATTTTATGCTTTTGTGCTTTCTTACTACATAGATTTATCATTGTTTTTAAGTTTACATGCTCTTTTTTTTTCTATGCATAAGCAGCAAAGTGTACGTGTGGTACTATCCATGACTTTGGTGTTTTTTTTTTGAAGTTAAGAATTGTTTTTTCCATTAATTAATAAAAGCCATACATATATGTTACTAATGAGGGAAAAGACATCCCCATTAGTTACATCTTAAGGGTAAAATTGTCAAGTAGTAACAAAAAAGTACATAATGTTTTCCCAATATAGTAACTGCATAAGAACAACCAGAAAATGCTGGAAGTCTTTCATAAGAAAGTGTCCAAAATAATGCTTTGCACCACTTGATGGAGCTGATAACTTAGCATAGAACAAGTATCCCTCCAGGCCATCCGAGATCCCAATTCCTGCAAGGACAAAATTGATCTCCAAGTACATGTGTGAAGTGTTAGACAAGAGCAAGATTAATTACTGAGCAACAGAGATTATGACAAAAAGGAAGAAAGGTGGCCGAGCTGGATTTTATAGGGATTTCATGACTTGGTCAAAAATGGAATTGTAGACCCAATAAAAGCCTGAGTCAGTTCCAAACTTGTAGCTGTTATGCTCAGATCCATTCTCCATGAGCAGCTGATGAATGTTTTCTTTAGCCATTAGCAGGAGCAGAGTGCCATAGAGATCAGACAGCATTTTATGAGAGTAATATAACTCCCTATACCTGCTGAGCTGCCTTTCTGTCAAAGAGAAGTGGTACATGAATAGGAAGCTGAACAAACAGTACATCTGCACCACTTCCCTGCAGTATATCTTTGCCCAAGTGGATTCATTGCTATTACTTCTGACCTTGTACAACATAATGTCATCCGAGCTTGCTTGTGGCCCTGGTGGTTCTAAATTTGAGACACCTGTGCTATTGCAGTAGAGAGTAGCCTCTTGGTATGTCAACATTGTATCAAACTTATTCCTGCCCTCCCCCTTCAGGAATTCCAGGTATTCTATCAAGAAAGTCAGAAAAAGGAGCATTAGAATTAATGACATTGAGACAGGAAATATATAAGTTGAAAACACCTATGAATTTACCAACAGAATCCCATTTCTTGTCATAGTTGTCTCCCAATTTACTTTTGTGAGCAGTTGCATCCTAATCCTCCATTAGACTTAGTTCTTGTGACAGTATCCCAATTCACAGAATGATTTCCTCCCCATATAAAGTTCCTGACGGTTTTCTCTAGCTCATTATAGATGGATTTGGGAGCCACTAGAGCAGAAAAAAAGTAGATATGGGAAGCTGCAAGGACAGAGTTTGCAATGATAGTTCGACCTGCCATTGATAAAGAGCTTCTAAAAGAATTTAACTTCTTCCTAATTCTTTGAAGAATTGGATCCCACAACCCTTTAATATTAGGATTGAGAGACAAAGGCATTCCCAGAAGCTTAGTTGCTTGCATGGTGTTGAGAACCTTAATATCACAAATGTAATTCTCACTTGTGTCCCCAACAATCACACTCTTTGCAATGTTGAGGTGAATTCCTGAGGCTGCAGAGAATAACTCTATAATGCCTAAGAATTTGGCAATGTTATCAGAATTAGAATCCAGAAAAGCAAAGGTGTCATCAGCATATTGAGAAATAATAAGACTACCTTTATTATCAGGGAGATATAGACCTTTAATGTTACCACATCCTTGATGGAAATCAACAGCCCTTGTGAGTAATTCAGCAACCACAAGAAAGAGATAAGGAGCTAAAGGGCAACCCTGCCTTACCCTTCGAGATAGATTAAAGAAATTTGAGGGGGAGCCATTTATTAGAACAGCAGAACTTGCTTTAGAGTTTAACCCCATAATTAGAGAAATAATTTTAGGATTGAAGCCAATTTTATGCATGGCAAATTCAAGAAAATCCCAGTTTACTGAGTCAAAGGCCCTTTTGAAATCCAATTTTAATAGAATGCAATCTTGGTCAGACACTCTATTCCAGTGTAATCCCTCCATAGCAACAATGTAATTATCCAAAATAAATCTATTGAGGAGGAAAGCAGATTGCTTGATATTGATATTCTCCTGAAGGAAAGGTTTGATCCTGTTGGCTATTATTTTGGCACACAGCTTATATGTGGAATTGGTCAAAGAGATTGGCCTCCAATCCGAAAAAGATGATGGCATATCAATCTTAGGGGCAAGAGTTATAAAGCCAACAGAAATAGAGGGATGTAAATGATCTGCCTTCCAAAAGCCATGCACCAAATTAACAATGTCATCCTTTAAAATATCCCAAAAGCACATGTAAAATTTAGGAGGTATGCCATCTGGCCCAGGGGATTTGCCCTTACTGAAGCTCATGATGACCTTAACAATTTCCTGCTCAGAAGGGATGGCAGCAATGGAATCATTCATCAAATTACCAGAGTTAGGAATAATTTGATTAATCAAGGAGATGAATTCATCCTTTTTTAAGGGAGAGCTAGGTATATTAATATCCCTGCCATTAAACAAAGAGGCATATTTCTCTTGAAGGAAGTGCTTAATATCCTTGGGAGAGTCTATGCTTGAACCATTTTCTGTTTGCACCTGAAGAATAGAATTATTTAGCAACCTGTCCTTGGCAGTTCTGTAGAAAAATCTAGAACTCCCAAGGTCCATCTCTCTGTTAAATTTCATCTTGCATTTAATAGCATAACTCCTGGCTTCCATTTCTTCAATGGATTTTATCTTCTTTTCCAGCACTTCCTCACCAATTTGAAGATTTAGATCATGGGGATGATCTTGAAGTTGACCTCTAATTTTCCTCATTTGCTCCAAGTAGTTTTCTTTAAGCTTATTCTTCTCTTTGCAAATTCTGTGAGACCAATTCTTAATCCAGGATTTGGCTTGCTTGATCTTAGAGTAGAAGGATTTCATAGAAAGATGATCTTTAGATCCGATAGCAGTGTTTTGATTATCTTGCAGAGAGAGATAAAAGTTCCTGAAGTCCATGCAGAACTGCTCATTGCCAAGGAGAGAACAATTTAATTTGAATGGAATGTTGCCATCCCTAGGAAGTTGCAATAGGTGCTTGGAATGTAAGAATTGTGGTTGATGATCAGAGATGGAAATTGACTCATCACTTACCACATAACAATTGTCCCAGGAGCAGGAGGAACTGGAAACATAGAACCTGTCTAAAGCACATAAAACTCTATTTGAGTTTTTTTGCTTGTTTAACCAGGTATAATTTGCAGTGGAGGAGGGGACATGAATCAAATTAAGGTCAGAGATCAAAGAGTCCCAGTTGATTCTCTCATTTCTTGACATGTTAATTCTGTTCCCCAGTTTCATGTCCCAATTTGGAGTGTTGTTGAAGTCTCCAGAGACAATCCAGTCAACTCGAGGTTGGGAAGACATCCAAGGTAAAATTTCAGGCCATAACTTTTCTCTATCCTTTGGACAAGTGGGAGCATAGATATTGATAACTCCAAAATTGGAATTATTAATGGAAAAGACAACTGTCTGCCAACATTTACTAAGGCTGTTATAAAAGGAAACATGAGACAAAGCTTTCCAAATCATGACAAGCCCCCCACAGGTACCAGAAGACTCAATCCAAACAGAAGATGCACCTGGGTAAATCCAATCAGCAAGACAAGAACTTTCAAACTTGGGGAGTTTAGTTTCCTGAAGCAAAATGAGGTCAGCCTTGTAAAGCCTTAATTGAGAAATGATCCTCCTTCTTTTAATAGGGCCTTTCATTCCCCTCACATTCCATGTCATAATCTTCATGGTGGAGAACAAGGGAGAAAAGAATGACAAGCAAATTATCTATTTCTCCTTTTTTTTTGCTTCTTCTATTTCCAGCAGGAGTCTTATGTAAGTAGGTAGAAATATCAGGTTTGGAAGAAATTTTTTTCTTTTTAGATTTTGATTCCTTCCTAGATTTATTAGCAGTAGAGTTATCAGAGAGAAAGTTCTCATTTCCCCAATTCTCTTTGTCACTACCATAATCATTGTCAGAACACCCCCCAGGAATGAATTCAAAACATATTTAAGGCATCATCTTTAGAAACCATTTCATTGCAATTATAAAAGAGAGGTACTTGCCTATTTGAGAAGTCTGCCATGTTGCCTTCAGGTTGAGAATTTGAGATGTGAGAGTCCGAGCAGTCAATGTTGTCTGGTCCCCCTTGAATTCCAATCCAACTGCCAGAGGCCCATGATCTTGAGTTTCTATTACAGTTCTTTGATTCTCTATGACCTTATCTGCATGATCCCCAGTTGGCACACAGTCCTTATTGCTCGAATCTTGGACCATACCATTCTGCAAAGTGGCAAGCTGCTCTACAATTTCCTTGGATATAGGAGAAGAGGAGTTTGGCAAATAAGAAGGCATGTTATGAAGGTCAATTAAAGGGTAAGATTGTGTGTGGCAGGAGGGATGGGTGGTAACTTTAGGGGGCAAAGGGGTATCATGATAATGATCTGCATTATTGCTCAGTAATAAATCAGACTCCTGTTCAACACTTAAACTAGCAAGTACCTGAAATTGATTAGAACAATCAATTTCGTCTAGCATGTTATCTTGAGAATCTTCCTGCAGGTTCCCATTCACTATGTCTGCTGCTGATGATGCTAGTTCATAGACAGTCTTGTCTTGATTTGCTTGTGGTAGATCTGCAGGGATATTATGAGTTGGAGTAGCTGAAGTACCTGGAATATTGGATATTGTGTTGAGTTTGATAGACTTGTCCACATGAGTGTTCAACTGAAGTGAGTTACTGTCCAGAGCTGACTTTTTTTATTGAGCCATTTTTTGTGGCACAAGTTGCTTATCAGCTTTATCAACCTTGAATCTCTCTGCCAGAACTTTGTCACATAATTTCAATATTTTGAGTATGGCAGGTTGTTGAGTAGCATGGCTTTTACTAATTAATGGAACATTCTTAACTTTTGCATGTCCCAGGTGGTCAACCATGTCATGTGGCTACATTTTGTAATTTTCTCATGAGTCTGCAATCACTTGATCTAATAGGTCATGGAGCTTTTTTGTTTGCATTCCATTATGCAGAATTGGAGCTTTCCCCTTATCTTTGAATTTTTCATAATTCTGTAAAACTTTGACTCCAGTAGAGTTGTAGACATCAAAAGTTTTGTTGGAATATTGGGAGCCCTTGTCATTGTTGGGAAAGTGAGATATCTTATCCAATCTTTTGATTTGATTATTCTTGATCCTCTTTTTGCTCCCATTAACCCTATTCCATTGGAACTTTTGGTCAAGGTCCTGTGAAGTCAAGCTCGAGTTGACTGACTTTCCTGATAAGAGCTTGCCATTGACTTTTTTTACAGTATCATTATTTAGAGCTAATCCAGGATTCTGAGTATCAACTTCAGCTCTGCTCAAGATTGCTTCCCTTTGAGGACACTCTGCATACCAAAAATGTCTCTTCGAGCAACTTTGAGAATGAGGAGGTAGGCCCGACCATCTCAATGATAGACAGGAGCTTTGGCCAAAAGCATCACAGATGGGAATTGAGGTAGGAATGGGAAAGATCCAATTGGATGAAAGCTCTTGGGGATCTTGAGGGAGAGTATTCAGTACAGATATAATTCTCAATGGAATTAAACAGAAGTTGTAAGCATTCTTCACTCCAGCAAATAGGGTTTAATCCCTGCAGTGTTGTAGAGGCCACACATAAACTTTCCATACCCTCAGAGTTAAGTTTAGGGTCCCATTTAAGAAAGGAGATCTGATAGGCTTCAAAGGTTTGAACTCCCAGCTTAAGAAGGAAATTGGCAGTTCTCTGACTCCCACATTCTACCATTATATATGGATAGTTCAACCAGTAAATGGCATTTATAATGATTCCCTTTTGAAGGTTAAGACAAAAAGCCCATAATTTATCCAATTGAATACCCGATCTAGAGACTTTTATAATAACAGCAGTGTCTCTAAGGGAGGACATTTTAGAATGAACTGAGGGTAGATTAAGAGAAATACCATGGTAAAGCTTCTGCTTACTCCCTTCAATAGGTCGGAGCTCCTTCAATGCAGCATCATAATTTTCATCAGGTTGGATTTCAGCATTAGGTCTCGGGACACCATATGGCAGAGGGATTTGAGAGGCAGGATCCAGAGCAGGAAGTCGTCCCCACATGTCGGGACCTTTAGAAAAATTATTCCACACTGGAGTTTTGAAGGTTTTTGGATCCATGCCCTGGTTTTGATCTGCAGGGTTAGCGAAATTGCCAAAGAGAATGAATTGATTTGGATTCTTATGAAAAAAGCTTAACTGGTGAAGAAGAGCTGCTTGATCCTCGGTCGACAGCAGCAAAGATAAAGATTTAGGGCTAAAATGATTTTTATTTTCCATAAGAAGAGAGCAGGAGAAAACAACAAAGGGCAAAATGAACGGAAAGCAAAGCAGATGGAGATCGAAATTGGAAAAGAAAGGAGAAGCAGGCTAAGAATAAGACAAGATCCTATCTATAAGAAAGAAGATCAAGATTACTCCTCAAAGCCAGAATTATCGAAGAGGACATCAAAAAATTATTTCAATTTGCAGAGAAATCCTCTAATTCCACTTCAGAATACAATTTGATGGTGATTTTGGAGTCAATCTGTTCACTGTAGGCTCTTATAGTAGCAGTAGCTTCAATGTTTTTAGATCCCAGAAACTCTTCAAGCCAAGAATCAATAATTTGAATCTCAAATTCCTCACACCCCGGGACAAATGAGCACTCAAATTGAAATGAGTTATGAGGAAAAAGACTCTTGTAGATCAGTGAATTCCACAGATCAGAAGGCTGTCCAACAAGAAAACCACAGATCAGTCTGTCTCCCTGCTTTCAAATTGCAAAGATTTTAGTATCCATGTGAAGATCTTTGCATTCTAAATCTGATGAGATGCTAGCCCCTACAAGGTTAGCTCATGATTCAAGGAAATTCGGGTGACAATCAGGCTGGATCGAGCAAGTTTTCAGCAAATACACCCATCCATTTGTACTAACCAACATTTATGTTTGATAGCAGTGCATTGTAAGATATTTCTATGCACCATCACACTCACTTATACAAGAGGTAGATGACATCATAAAGGTACATGCATGAACATGAATTTCCAAATGTATGAGAAGGAACAAAATGTACGCTAGTGATCATCCTTCATGATATCACATATATTCATGAACATGAATTTGCACATGCACATGAAAAAACATAATGTAATTTGATTATCATCCTTTATGACATGTGGTACAATTTTACATGAGTTCACATATATATAGTTCTTAGACAATTCTAATCTATATTTCCTTTTCCTTCAGACTGAACTATACAGGGCATTCAAGGACATGAGCAAATGGATTTGTTCAGAAAAGCTTTCAACAGAATGAGATCAAAGTTGCACGAGAATTGTACTTGCAATTGCTCGGTCTGCATGATAAGTTGCTCAGGCCATGGTAAGAGGGAGCATGATGCAGAGTCTGCCAAGGCAAAGAATGCTCTATATGGTGAGCAACTTAAGGAAAAAGGTCTGCCAATAAATGGTGCTACCACAGCTTGAGCATCCTTGAAGAGGAAATTCCCACCATCAAAAAGTGGTCCATCCACATAGGCTGTTTGGGGAGGTCAAGGAGGAAATTGGCAGAAATGTGCCATATGGCTGCAAGACATTCTCAGGGACATTAGCCTTACATTCTATAATGGCTCTTGACAAGTTAAATAACCCTATGGTAATGACTAGATCACTTTCTTGTTTCTGTCCTGCTTGCAGGATAATGCAATGGGAAAGTTGTGAAAATCTACTCCATGTTGGTACTTGGGATATCAAAGTTTTGTTTCCAACAGATAATAGTGCATCTAATGAAGAAGAAGAACAGACTGAAGATGCATTGCTAGAATAGAAATTTTGACACACCTACCAGCACCTAATCCACTTTTCTATACAAGGTCTCAAGCCATGTTTTTCAGTTTCTAAGAATATGTTCAAACATCAAGTAAGAGATACTTTTCATACCATTTATGAAGCTTTTGAGGAATTCGTTGACATAACATAATTTTCTCATACAATTGGCAAAGATTGATGAGATGTGTGAATATAAAAGTCTTAAATTCAGATTTCAGTAGCAAGTTTAGGACTTAAAGAGGTAAACTTGCATATTTCTCGGGTTTGTTAACATGTTATCATGTTCCTGCATATGAGAATGAAGAGTAACTGCTCGATCATATAAATGTGAGTTTGGATATCTTTGTTGATGAATCCTTGCCAGAGTATAAGACCTTTGAGACTATTAAAGAATGTCTAATTTACAAGACAAGACACTTCTCCCAACAGGCCAATTTGTATGCTGTGGTATTATCACAAAGTTAAAAATTTGTGTTTCTGCAGAGGAGTACATCTCCAAGATCAAGGCAGCAGCATTGTAGTTGAAAGAGATGGAGAAGGGCCTAGATGATGGTCTGATTATAGGTGCATTGCTCCTGGGATTGCCCGTGTCTTACAACAATGTTAAGAATGTGATGGATCTGCAGAACATGTAAGGTTGAATGGGCTTGTCAATGGATACTAATGGAAGAATGCAATCAAGCTAGAGGGAAAAAGGCCTTAACGAAGAGGGACAAGCATTTATGACATGAATTGAAGGGGCCATGAATAGGAAATGCTTTAATTGCAATAAGTTTGGGCATATTGCTAAAGATTGCCCAAAACCAGATAGAAGGAAAAGGAAAACAAAGGTCTCAAAGAAGGAGGAATTCAAGAAAAGAAAAGGACATGCTCAGGGGCATAAAGCATCCCAAACCATAGAATATAGTGAATCTGAACATAGTTCCAGTAGTGATTCAATGGTTTCTACAACTAGGGCCTTTTTTGGAGCACAAATGGAGTATAAGAGGGTCTCCAGACTATCTTTCAAATGGGAGTTCAAATGTTCATTGATGATGATCCTTGGATCAACAAACATGTCTTTACCACAAGTTTTGTTGCCAATCTTACTCAAAGAATATGGTGCCTGGACTCAGAAGCCAATGACCATATGATAAGCCAGTGAGAATTGTTTGAAAGTGTTGTGAATATTCTGGGGAACCACAAGGTGAAAACACGAAAGGGGCTCCTCATTATCTCAGAATTGCTTGAAAGCGTTGTGAATATTCCGGGAAACGCAAGGTGAAAATAGGAAAGGGGCTCCTCACCATCTCAAGAAAGTGCACGATTGGCTTGAAGTTATCTACAAGTACAGTAGGCCTTCTATGTCCCTGATTTGGAGCCCAACCTTATTTCAGTCTCAAAACGGGACGATGCCAGCTTGATTGCAACCTTTGGAAATGGCAGATGCATCATCAAAGACAGTCATAGTAATGTTTTGGCACAGGGTGAAAGAGAAGAAGCATTGTATAAGCTGAGTTAGTGCAGGGGGCAGTGCACTGCTCTAAGTTTGGCATGAGAGGCTAGGACACGCCAACTTTCAGTTCTTGAAAAGAATGAGGGAACAAAACTATGTTTGTGGACTTCCCAAAATAACGCTTCCCTCGGGATTATGTGAAGGAAAGGCATACGAGAAGCAACCAAGCACACAAGCTGCATCACCTTTAGATATGGTGCACATGGACTTTTGAGGTGCATCAAGAGTAACCTCTTTGGGAGACTCCAAGTATTTTTTGTTGGTGATTGATGATTTTACCAGGAAAAATTGGATCTTTTTCCTTGTGTACAAGTCAGAGGCATTTGAGTACTTCAAATAATGGAAGAATACCGTTGAAAACTTCAAAGGTTAGAAAGTCAAAGCTATTCCAATAGACCAAGGGGGTGAATTCCTTAGTAAAGAATTCATAGAATATCTACAATCGTGCGGAATAAAGCACGAGACCTCCATTGCCATGAACATTAACAAAACAGGGTTATGGAGCGTAAGAACTAAACTGTCATTGGATGTGCATGGGCTCTGATTCTATCCAAAGGCATTGACTTCATGTTTTGTGCAAAAGCTGCCCACACAGTAGTATACAGCATAAACAGAGTACCAACTAAGGCTCTGGATGGTTGTGTACCAGAAGAAGCATGGACGGGAAAAAAACCAAGCGTGGAAGCTTTTACAATTTTTTGTTGTAAGTATGATTTATCTGCGTTTCGAGATAAGCAGATAAATCCGCTTCTTGAGGCTAGTTGATGGGTTCCCTTTAGAGTATTTAAGTCCATTTCCACCTCCTTTCTCGCCATCAGCCGTTCTTGTGACGTTCCACATATTTATACGCCTTTTTAAGTATAAATACGTGACACGTCACTATGAATAATTAATGGCACATTAATTATTCATAAGCTAAGGTTAGCTATGTTAATAATTAAATTATAAAGGTGGAAACCTAACCTTAAACCCTAATTCGAATTTAGGGCTTAATCTAATATTAAAAGGGCCTAAAATACCAAATTAGTTAATATTAGCCAACCTGGAGCTGCCACCTGGCCCAAATCGATTGGGCAAGGGAGAGTTACTAACTTGGGACCCAATCTGGGGTTTTGCACCTCCATTTGCCCCAATTCGAATTAGGAGCAATTGGAGATGGAGGAGGAGGAGCAGCAGCCAGGCACCCTTCAGCAAATCGAGATGGAGCCATCCCAAGCCCGATTTGACGGAGGAGCAGCTGCTGAGCGTCCCAGTTTGCTGAGCGCCCAAGTCCAGGGAAGATGGAGTTACCGAACGATAATGGATCTAGCAGGAACTCAGGTGGGTGGTTAGTATAGCTTCATGTTCTAGAGTAGCGCCCCTGTTGGGCACTTGTTGTGTTCATTTCTTCTGTTCTCTCTATGCTTTACCTGTAGGAACTAACCCTTGATTGCAAAGGTGAGTTCTCTTTATCTCTGATTCTGGTCTTGCTCTTAAAGGATGGATTGATAGTTCTTTGCATAGTATTACTCTTGAAATGGGGGAATTAAGGGGGGTAGAGACCTCTGAGCCATGTTTATTAGTATGCTCCTAGGTAGATCCCTGTATTTCCCATTAAATGCGGCCTGTGTACAAGAGACCACCGAGTCGTGGATGCTATGGAGTGACTTAGCACCAAACAAGGGACTGATGGTGAAGTGGGGGTGGGGTCTTGCACGAACATAAAAGGCTCCCCGAGACTCCTGGTGGGCTAGGCCCGAGCCGGTCCACGTAGAGGGCCTGGGTATGGGTCCCGACACTCGGGTGTAGAGGTGTGATCCATTATGGAGCATCTTGCACTTTGAGTAGATTTAGGGTGAGTAAGTCGGCACGGATGCGGGGGTCGGGATGCGGCATCGATTCTCTAGCTCACCCATGGAACCACTGTGATCCTGGAAGGGGACGCTTCCCCGACCTGCCTCATCGGACGGGGCTTCATGAACCCTGTAGTAGGCTCGTAGGGTGATACCTTGAGTCTGCGTGTCCGGAAGGCTATAGTGACGCCATAGCGTGATTGGACTCATCCGCAAAGTGTGCACAGGAGGGGCGGATGGAGTGGACAACCCTAGCCGACGTTCTATGCCAGCCAACGCCATGTCAAGATTCGATCTGGCCGATCTCTTGAGACCAGCCGATTCGATCCTCCTTGGAGTCTGAGCCGGGGTAGAACCATGGGTTTGGGGTGTTTTCCTTAGGATTAAATGCATATTCTTTGCCGTTAGTACTTGGATGGATGTGCCACCCTTCGTGGTGGTTATTTATATATATATTTATGCTGTGTGCTAACATGTATTCACGCTTCCGCGACTTAGGAGCCCCATTGAAGGCGTGGGCCGAATGACACCTCCGTGTCCTTCACCCGGACATCTTTCTATAGATGGTCCGAGTTAGACGGAGGGCCCTGCTCATGGTGAGCTGATTGCCATGGGAGGGGGAAGTCCCCGTATGTATACGCCCCGAGTGCCGATATATTCGAGGGGCGTCCATAGTGGTATCAGAGCATGATCTTGGTAGACCAAATCATTGCACTGGCCATGTACTAACACGCTAGACCGATAAGTAGAGAGGATAGCTCTAGAGTACTTTTAGATCTCTTGAGTAGTATCGTTGATGTGTCGTCGGGCGCGCAAGGGCAAGGTGCCGTCGACTCCGGGACCTCGGGAATGACCTACGGACGACATGGGACGGTCAAGCCAAAGGAGTGTGGACCCCACAAATCTGATTGAAACCCTAAGTGGCGGGCAGGGGGGTACCCCGTTTGGCATCGGTGGGGAGGGGGGGGGCTGCTCGCCACCCTCAAAAAAAAAAAAAAAAAAAAAAAAAAAAAAAAAAAGGTAAAGTTTTTATCTTTCCCCCCATTTCAAACCAGTGACCTCCCACTTCTAACCCAACAGTCTTTCCATTTTGCCAACTCTCCTGATGTAGGATATAATGTTCTCTCTCTTTATTATACACATCTATAATCTGTTTTGCCTAGTTAAACATCCTTTTGAGCAAAAAGGTACATCCTGGGATTGAACCCCTGACCTTCTGCACGCAAGCCAAACACCTTTACCAATGAGCCAACTTTCTTTTTATGTAATGCTTATGTTTTATAACTATTCTTATACATATCTAATGTTTTATTTCTAGACCACCACTCTTTTTAAAAGAAAAGGGCATATTGTGGGATTGAACCCTTGACCTCCTACAACCAAGTCAGCCCCTTTACCAATGGGCTAAGTTCCTCTATCAAGGAATATAATAGTTCTCTTTCTATTTATAGTGGCTCTGTTTTCTATTTAAATTAGAAGACTGCCTTCCATAGACCCACGTTGTGGAGGCAACAACTCCACCGGAGCAAGCTCTTTTCACCATAGCCGCCGGAGCAAGCTCTCTTGCCATAGCCGCCAGAGTAAGCAGTCTTGCCATAGCCACGGGAGTCGGCCTCTCTCTGTCATAGTCGACCGGATAACTGTTAACCATACATAACGCTAGTATCCCCTATGAACAAACCGACCAAATGAAACGACGTAATCTAGCAAGTCCGGCCAACTTGTTATGATAACATCAACTCACTTGGTGGGACTAATTCCGGAATTTAATTAACAACGACGGGGCAATTCTCTAGAATAGCAGCATGTGTTATATCCTTGGATATCCCTTAAGCGACGATAATAATATCTAGTTATCGGCGTTCCTCGACCTATATTTTTCCTTTGGTAGATGCCTTGATAACACAATTTCTTCGGGCCTTGCCATGATTCAATCCATACTACATTCACATGCTTTATATTAGACCTTATTCGACGTTATACAAGTAATGTTTTATAGACATAATCTCTAGTGTCTAAACCTTGACTCGTCTTATTCTCCCAGAGAAAGGATCTCTTTGTTGTCTAACCGACTAGGGACTGCCATGCAGCACCCCTCTAGACCATGGGTTTGGATTTCTTTCATCCTACCATCCTTCAATAGTTCTTCTCATGCATCATGTTCCTTTTATGGATCACTCCCCCTCAAATCATGATACATACTCTGTAACGTGTAATGAGTGCTTGTATTAGACCCCTATAATAGTGTTAACACCTTCCTTCTAATCAATCCCGGCTACAAACTTTGGTATTATTTTGTGCCAAACCTCACCGCCTATATGGCTGTGATTAATTATCTGCACCACACACCGTCAAATTGACAGCAGCCTACCCTCTTTTGGGGTTCTTCCACTGTAAGGGTCCAATGACATCCAACTATTGTTGGCTATCCTCCTTTTAGGATATCTAGATATGATCCGGGCAAAGTATTTCCAACCATTATTTTAATGCCTAAACGTCCTGAAGTCCGCAAATGAACTTACATATTCCAAGGGATTATGTGACTATCCCGAAGGACAATACCACCCAAAGACCTCGCAAGCTAGGCCTCCTCTATCCAGAGATCTTGTCTTCAAGTCTCTGAGGGTTCCTCATATGTCCTTATGGACGATGCCAATATGGCCTGATGTACAAATGCTGTCTACCTATCTATCTATTTATTAAAAATGTCCTTGGTGAACTCAATTCACCATGTTGTCCTAGGACATGCAAGTCTTCTTCCCTAAGCCATACACCAAATCTTTAAAGAGTTTTTCAGCTCTTGCTGCCTTTCAAGCCGCAGGTATACCTTTGCATGTTGGCAAAGACTACCCTTCATGTTAGGGAATAACCTTCCTATCCAGATTGCTAAATATCATTCATAAGGGTCCTTTATTCCTTCTCTTCTTCAATATGTTTTCTACGTCTATGATCGATTTCAGTATTCCCACCCTTACGCCTGCCACAGCGTACACATTTCACCCTTTGGTTGTGACCTTTATTCAATAGAGTCACCAATCCATTTACTCCTTTACGTATTCATTAATCGTCTTGTGGCTTCTAAGCCGCTATTATATGTTCCCTATATTGTTGACCCACCTATCATTGGGGGTTATGATTCAACGTTGTCCTACATCCTCCAAATGTTAGTTATTACATTTCTCTGTCCTGATGTTATGCTGTTGTTCTGGCATTCCAAATGACTTGGCATCCTCATTTAAGCCATAGTCATGGCCTAAGAGCGGGTGAGCCTTCGTACTAATCCTAAATTACCTGGAGTCATCAAGGTGCCTACCTGGTATTTTATGAGTCTTCCTACAATACCGACATTTGATATAACCTGGACTTGTATCCATGTTCGAGTCCTGTATATTCTGACTTACACCTCCATGTAACCCATGCTTTTCACCTCTGCCTGATCCAGGTATGGATCATGTGGGAAAGATACTCTTAAGTGTCTATGCAAAACACATTTGAACTTCTAGCAAGTAACTGCTATTTGCTACTCATCCTGGAATTGTACTATTGTACTATTCAACTCCATCATCTTGACCTTTATTTTGTGGGCCCTTGACATTTATTTCAAGTGCCAACTACCCTAGCATGCAACGGATTGGCGGTCCTTTGCACATTTCGAATATATCTCCATACCCTTTAGTAGTAACTTTGGAGTACACTCATTTTTCTCTCCTTGTATGGCTACTTGGATTACTTCTCCAAGATGTTTATCATATGTGTACATGGTATGTACATAATAAACATATATCCTCATCCCACAATGCTAGAGCTCTGCTCTAACTTAGCTAAAGTGTCACCTTGGTAGTTCTTTCAACTTAAGCCCACTGCCTATATACCTTCATGATGTTGCTAAGCCACAGAGTTCCCAAATGGACAGTAGTTCCTTTAGTGCCTTATGATACATTAACCCCGTACATAAACTATTATTTCCCCACGGGATTATGCCATAATTCGCCTTTTCTAAAGGTTCCTTAAGTTAAATATCCTTTGTGTTCCGCCATGCTTAGTCACAATTAACCTATTTTTCTTAAGTTATCTTGTGAACTTCAGTTTTTGATCAGCTTCAAATGTTGTTCCTTTTGGCACCCTTATAATGAAGTGGAGGCACTAAAACCTCTTGGTCTCTTAATAGGAAAACCCAATGTTTCAATTTTCGTTAGTAACCGCCATGTAGTCATCCGATTCCTTACCCTCTTTAGGAGTTTCAAAGTACAATCTCTAAGGGGTCGATGCCTCAAGGCAACGGATCCTCCACCTTCTACTTCAGTATCTAGAATTCTTCCCCGCGAGTAGGGTAACTCTTACGATATATGGGCTACTGGTCTATATAATCTCACCCCTTCTGATCTATACCTCTCGTCTTGATTTTTATCGGGACATGGAATTCCTATCTATTGCCCTCTTCTCAGTTACCCCTAAAGATGTAATCACCAAAGTCGTCGTACTCCTCTTCTATCAGGGGAACGCGATTTGATCCATCTTTTTATTCCCAAAACCAAATAAATGCTCTCAGCTTATAACCTTGAAGTAATTCATTCGTATCTGGAACCCTTGAGTAGTTAACCTCTCATTATCGGTTATTCCAATACCGTTCCAACCATCCTCGGGATGTTCTTCAATGTGATGTCACCATATATGCTAGACTTACTCTACCTATTTTCACTGATTCAACCTCTTCTCATCTCCCCAATATCTTCGTATATAAGCATATCGTATTCTTTACACCTTGTCAAGTAATGTTTCACTCCCCTTGTACAGTTATTCTACTATCTTTTAATATGATATACATCTCAATATCACAATTAACATCTTCGATCTCCTAACTAGTGTAGTATGTAATACTACTACATCCTTCAAACATCCGAAACCACTACGTTGTTATTATGAGATATAGTAACATGTGTGCACCAACCCTAACTCTAGACTCATATGTAATTCGTTGACATATCCACCTACCTATGTTCATCCTTCCCGCAATCGTATTTCCTCAACTCGTTTAGCTTGTGCTATATGTGCTGTGGTTTTCACACCACACCTTCTAGACTCTCTAGCCTTAGTTTGCCTTGGTCCCCAACCTCTAGTCATAGCTTCCACAGGGGCAAATGCCACCCTAAGTTCCTAGTGGACACGTTTGACATCTAGTATAAGAACTCTTATCTTCATTACTTCCGTATTCATATGGAATGTGAACTAAAAGTTCTAGTACATATATCCTATCTTCTTCTAGTTATGTTTTACTATTAAATGGTCCTCCTACGCGGACCTACTTCTCAAGATACACACACGATACCAAGTCCAGAACACATTCTCCTAGCTGAGATGTTCATTGGGCACCCACCTTGTCCATACTCCAGATTTTGGTCTATTCAAAGTCTCCCTCCAAATTCTCTATATTTGAAACGTTGTTACAACAACTTTCAAGTCCCTCTTGTTACCCACTTGTCGTGTGGGTACATTACTTGCCTTCCTAATATACCATTAGTTGACGGGTAACTTTCCTTAATAATCTAGCTCCACCAAAGTTCTAACATACCTTGCAGCCTTTAGATGGTTGCGCCTGGTCCTACCAATTATCGTCTTCTTTTGACCTTGTGTGGGGTACGTTCCACACTATTGTCCAGTCTCTTATACGGCATCTCGATACTCCCAGCAGACATCAGATGTGTCCATTTCCTTAATTTCTATCATGCATAATCGTCATGCAATTCACCGACGCCATTAAGCGTATCCACGGGGCTACGTAGTCTTCCTAGTCATCTATACGCTTGCATCTTTCATGCCTCAGGAACACCATGTATATGCAAGTTTATAATCCATATTGTATGGATCGATATCCTCATACAACATTATTCTCCACTGTTCCACGAATCATACCTCGATTCAAGTAGCATTAGCTATAAAATCTCGGGTCGACATTCTATGCCTGCACCATCATGATCGAACCCTACACTTCTAAAGTGGTTTCCCTCTCAGGAGCTGGGTACTCATAATCCAGTTTCCACCTTAGCATAGTACCTCTCTAACGTGGTCTATGGTAGATAATCATAGACCACTTCTTCCTCGTATGTATGGTGTATGCCAATATATATGCCGCATACTAAATCAATCTTCGTAATTATTAGGTCCAGTGTTTCAATCGGATACCAATTTCTCTAGTATCCATCCAATATAGGGATACCTTAACACTCACTATGCCCAACGTTTAGCACTTCTGCTTCAAGTAAGAGCCCAGGACCTGCTCAGTCATCGCCACATAACAGGCTCAGGACACACCAGGCATGGTTTCGATGCTTCCGCCATGGACACCATAGTCACAACTGGCCTTCTGTCATACAGGCCGATTGCATAGCCATACCACTACCGGATAGCGACCGGGGCGGTACCAATTACGTCGAATGTATATGTCAGCTGTACCTGTGCCCTGTAAATATAACCGTGTCTGTATGTGCCATAAATTTACGAAAATAGCAATAAAATAAATACGTAATTCAAATGAAAGAATATCGGCACGTCTGATAAATGTATAAACATAACCAATGAATTAATATGTGTCCTCATGTGACTGTAATCTATGCTAAAGATAGAGAGTGTGAGTGTGGAAACATTAAAGACAATCGAAAGCAGCAAGCTATTTAAACACATAATCAAATATAATAGAAGGAGATAATTATGTATGTCTTACACAAACTTCTGAGAGAATAACGAGACTTAGATTATCTTAGAAGGTTATGAATAGTAATTGATGAAGAGCGTGTCCCCGTAGTTCATATTAGAGTATAGGCGTAAAAGTGTCAGATACAGTACGATATAACTGTATTAAAGGGTAAGTCTAAATGTGAGGGGCATGTCAAATACTGAGGATAGGACCTTATGAGTTGTCAGAACTATAACAAAATAGGAAAATAAAATTCTGGTACAAAATTAAATTAGCGCTGGCAGTAATTAAATGGATTGCAAAGCGACGGGAGAATATAATACATATAAACAGAAGTTAATATCATTAGAATCACTTTCTACTAAACAGTGCGAGCTTAATAACTCCGCCTTATAATATAAGAACAAATAGAAGTTGCTTGTGTCTATACCTGTCCATAATATATAATCAATTACACGTGTGTATAGAAAGAATGAATTCAAAATTAGCTCTACTCTGAAAACAGTGAGACTTCCACACGCCTTGACTGTTCACTTTTGACAGTCCTAGGCAATCATCAGGTCTAATCTATACCTCTACCTTCTATATTCCAGAGTTATAAATTGCACATTACAAGTCATTTCAAACTTAACCACTTTGAACATGACAAAGTTTGTGTGACCTATAATCTCACGCTATCTCTTTAAGGAGGGGAGACTTCCTTCCAATGTACGATGTATTGCCCACAAAGCAAAGTACACTTGATGCCGAGGACAAAGATCACTTTTAGGTAGAGGGAGAATGTGACGTTCCATATTTATATCGCCTTTTAAGTATAAATATTGACCGTCACACTATGAATAATTAATGGCACATTAATTATTCATAAGCTAAGGTTAGCTATGTTAATGCTTCGGTTCTATTGCGCTAGCAATAGAACCGCCATTCCTTGGATGGGGACGCCACCTCAGCTCCTTTCCCTTTTTATAGTCCATTTTCCCTCCTTTTTGGTCATCGGCGTTCTCCTTGGGCTTGTTTTCCTATTTGCGAGCGCCTCTACCTGGTTTCCTACCATAAGAAGCCTATCGTACCCAAAGAGCTCAACTGTGTGCCTACCGCCTACATTCCTACTCAAGAAAGTTTTCTCGAGGTACGATGATTGTGATTTTTCTTGATTTTAATTCTGTTTTTGTCGGTGGGTTTGGTGTTTGGGATGCATCTCGGAGTCTTGGGTATCGGTCCCGTTCCGGTTATGGCATGGTCAAGGCGTTTTTCTTGAGCGATTTGGGTTAGTTGGTTGTTTTTTCGCTTTGTTCTTTGTTTTGTTGGATTCAGTTGCATCCGGCTTGCTTGCCAGTAGCCTCCTGGGTCTTCTTGCTTCCGGGACCCCTTGCTAGTCTGTTTCTTCGAGCCTCTGCCCATGAATTTGGGCGATCCGGCCGTTCACCTCACCCCCGCCGGTTGGCAGTGGGGCATGTATTTCGGCTGCCATGGCCCGAGCTTACTGCTCCGGTTCTCAGTCTAGCTCTGGCCACTCTCCCTGGCTCCTCTCAAACCTTTTTTCCAGGTCCGATTTCCTGTGTTTTCCGATCTGATTGCTTAAGTTCCTTCCCGTTTTTGCTTTCGGTTCTTGTTGGCTCGAAATCGGCTTCCTTTGTTTACCCGGATCGCCCTTACTCTTCTATTCAGGCTCTATTTGGCCCTCCATCCATCTCCTCTCTGCCACCTTACGTGTTTGCCCTCCTCGGCTCTTTCCCGCTCGTCCCCTACTATCTCTTCATCATCGGCTCTTTCCGCTCTGTGTTTTCCTCTCTTCCACCTTCCGTCCGGCGGTTCACGTTTTGCCCTTCGCCACTTTGAAAGCGAGGGTTGCGGGCCATCGACCGGGTTTACCCGAGTTTTTGGTTGAGTTTCAAGGTCCGGTTTCCCACAGGGCTATTATCTTTTTTCTTTTTGGGTTGTTTTTCGTTTTTTCGTGCCCTAGTTGCTGAAGGTTATTGTTTCTAGTTTGCTTTTTGTGTTGGTGTTGTTTTACCGTTTCTTGCTCTAGTATTCTTTCCGGTTGGCATTATTTTGTTTCTTGCTCTAGTATTCTTTCCGGTTGGCATTATTTTGGTTACTGCTGTGGGTTCTATTTTCTTGCTTCTTTGCCTTTTTTCGCCAATTACATTTTTCTCGTCGTTTTTTCATTATATAGTTATGTTTGGTTGGTGTGTTGCAAACTCGTTTCGGGCTTAGTGTTATTGTTGCCATGGATCTCGTAAAGCGTGTTGATTTTTTCCATTGTTTGTACTAACATTTGTGAATTGTGTGTTTAGACATTTTCACGATATGGCAGATCAAAACATTCCTAGCACCTCTCAGGTTTCTTTGCGGGCTCGGAGGGCTAAACGGGTCGCGGCAAGCACTGCCCCATCCACTCCACCTATGCGACGTGCCCGCACCACTGGAGTTTCTATTGCCTCTGAGGTGTCTGCTGTGCATACCCCCGCAGCTTCTCTTGAGCCTGTCCATCCAGTTTTTTCTACTATCAGATGCACAGGCATCGCTTCTCACTCTGGCTCAGCTGGTCCTTCACTCTGACATTAATACAAATTTTGGTCCTTTTTTCAGAATTGTTGGTTTTCTTGTGATATAAATTTGTTTGAATTGAGTTTTGTGCTACCGATCAGCTGTGGTTGTTTTTTCTTGTCATGTTGAGTTTTTTGCTGCAAAACTTGATATTTTTGGGTTGCCGCTAGGGGGGGCAAACCCTTGTTTATG
The DNA here is from genome assembly GCA_021234155.1 of Isoetes taiwanensis. Classification (NCBI taxonomy): domain Eukaryota; kingdom Viridiplantae; phylum Streptophyta; class Lycopodiopsida; order Isoetales; family Isoetaceae; genus Isoetes; species Isoetes taiwanensis. Next base: position 6,107,342 of record JAJEKV010000022.1, on the reverse strand, counting down.
TGGGTTTGTGGCATATCCAGGTATATTCTGGCATATGCCTAGAATATCCTCGTGACTGCTAAAAACTGGTTGTTGCCAGTAAATGTTAGGTCAGACTTGTTGCGGGTTGGGGCTGTTGGAACCGCCTAACCGGAATGAAATAGAACCGATCCAATCAACTGAAGATTAAGCAGACATTCAGACATAAATGCGGACTTGATTTACTGAATAAGCTCCCCAATCAAATGCAAAGTCGGATTTGATGAAGAAAGAAATAGGATCCAAAAATACGGAGTAATTTGTTATGAACAGGCAATAGAACTCAAATGCATAGATTTGGGTCAGATTTAGAGGGTTTTAAGCAGAACCCAAATCGTTTATAGAATCAGAACAGAAAATTCGATGAAAAAACGAATTTATGGGCATGCATGCATGAGGTGTGGATGGGGATTTGCATTTTTGGCCACGTCTGGAAATTTAGTGGTGTCTCTAGAGGAGCTTGATGGAATTGCCCATGCCATTTGGAACTATTTGTTCCAGTCTCTGTAGCCAAAGGTGCATGACCCTTTTGATCAGGTTCGAATCAAAATTCATTTTTAATTTTCCACATATTTGCCTTATGTTTCTTTTTATTCGTGTTTATATTCTTACAGGAAGCTTTGGATAGTTGAAGCTAACACCTAAACTGAAGCCAAAGAGCTTCTACTCTCCAGGTAATTTTTGTGAAACTGTTTCTTTCTCTGCATGTTTTGCCACTACTTAAACAGACATTCTTTTGATTTATTCCATGAGATGGGCTCGTTCTTTGGCACATCTTTACTTGAAGAAAGTTGCTTAAAAGCGAGGTTAGAATGCTTGGCTTTTTTGTTGCATTGTTTCTTTGTTGCTTTACGTTATTGTTGTATGAATGCATTTTTGTGATTAGCATGTCAAAAGAGGAGCAAGGCACTTTCATTCACACTTTCTTGCTCTCATAGCCATGCTCAAATCCCAAGCGGAATTGCAAAAGCAGACAAAGTATATATGCCTTTACTCATGTTGGATGCTTTGTAACTGTGAATCCAAGGTCACCTATATTGATCACCTTCAATGCCTGGGATGCAAATACAATCTTCACTGATCTTAGCAAAAGATCCTTGAAATTCTAAGTGGCTTGGTTATGAGCATGGAGAATATTGTCCAGAATTAGTGTTTTATCAACAATGAATCATGTGCTTATTTTCAATTGATGTTGATGGAGACAGAGCACTAGTGCTATTGGATGCCTACAAGTAATGTTCCTCATCTCACCCAACTGCGACTTACAATAGCCTTGTGTAGTTATTTGTCTTGCTGAGATAGGCTCATTGTTGGCACGCGCTGCTACTTGAAGAAAGCTTGGCTTTTTGTTGCATTGTTTCTATGTTTCTTCTCAAATGCCTTCTACTGGCATTTAGAATTTTAGAGGCAAAATTGCAGCAGAGATAGACACTGCAACAAGAATTACTAGGGCCCACGGAACAAGCCTACTTTTAGAGAAGAAATACAAAGTAGAACAAATATGAATTCTTCATTTAAATAATTTGAGGATATGGACTTAGGAGGACATAAGATCACATGCAATGTCCTTGGATGTATTGAAGGCATGAAATGACAATAGAGCCTTACAACAAGGCTGAGTTATACATAACCAGATTATGACGGACTGAATATAATTTGATGCCATCGTTGACAATCATCTAGTTGGAATGTGTGCTAAATATCACATCTTGGAGGCCCCTCACAAAATCCTTGAGAACCTTCATGTTTGGAACTTAACTCCATGGAATGGAGCAACTGCAACATTCCAGCAATACAATACAATGCAGAGGAGGCACACAATCTTTGAGAACTTTCATGTAAGTTGCATAACTCATGCAATGCAGCAATTGCAAGAGTTATCCCCCATGCTTCAAGGGCATGCAACAAGAAGGCACAGTGCCAGATGATAGCTATGTGTTGGGAGCTGTGTATTCATGGAGCCTATGGTTTTCTACCTAGAAGGAAAGTATTATGAAAATGCTAAAGCTCGGCTGAAATCGATTATAAAGTATGATGAAGCTAATAAAGAATAGTGTGTCTTTGATAATAAGACTTTGCAAATGCATGTAGGGGTTCAGGCTTGTTAGGCCTTATACTTACTTCCTACCGATTCTTATTGTAACAGAGACATTCTAGTTTGGAAGTTTGATCTGCCATGTTCATCCTACTGGGCAATTTTACAGAGTCCGTTTTAGTTCCAGCGCTATGCAAATCAAGTAAGATTATAGATGCTTGCAAAAGCTAGTCAAGTATATGAAACCGTGGATTGAGACCTAATGTCATTGTCTATATTGTGCTGACAGATGGGTTTTGCATGGCAGGAAGATGTTGTGGACATTTTTGAAAAATGGGCAAAGGGAAGCCCCGTTTCCTTAACGTTGTGATTGATTGACTATGCAAGGATTGGAAGTTAACTGAGGCATAGGAGCTAACGAAAGAGATGTTGAACGCAGGTAACTTACTAAACTTTTGTGTTTTAACCCCAATGACCATTAGAGGTTTGATTTCGTTCTTTTCTATTTCAATTATGATTGGATTTGCTGCCATGCTGGATGTTATCAGACCAATGTGAAATATATCTGGCCAGTTCTATCTGATTGTTCCTGTGGCCTTAGCCAACAGGTATTCTTGATCCATAAAAATGTTATAAGTAAATGTAGTTGGTGCTTTGCTTTTGCTTACGTTGCATTTTCTCGACTACAATCTCCAAGTATTTGAAGCACAGCCTGCGGATTTGATGCATATGGTCAAATCCCGATTTGATGCATATGGCCAAATACCTTGAATGAATGTGAGCACTAGATTGCTTGATATAAATAGGAATGATTTACTGCATTAATCCATTAATGGAAAAATGATTGATGGACTGTTTTTTAAGATCTTAGTAACTGGTATTTCTTACTCTTTTTCTTTTCTATGACATCAAGCGCCTTTAAATTGGCTAAAGGTAGAATCTCTGACTAGTTTATTCTATGCTTTAATCTAATAAATTTTTAATCGACCTTGGAAATATAAATGGACGTGAATCTTCTGAGGGCTTGGATAACATTTTGGCCGAGATTAGACATTAATAATTGATGGTCTAGACACAAACATTAATAATAGCACTCTAATTGATTGCTAAGTCCACAAAAACCACGGCTACTTTTTTTGGTCCAAAATATGACCGTGGTTGAGAAATAAGACGCTCGTCTGTAACATCTCAATGAATATAAATCTGACAAAAGTTTACTGATGCAATAGACATCAGTCTCATATGGTCCTTATATAATAAGGGACTTGTATATTATATAACTATGATCATGATGCTATCACACTACCATTTATTAGGTTATTATGCTAGACAGTTAATGAATGAGCAACTCGTTTTTCATCTAGATGTTGAAGGGAGTTTTGCATTTGTTTGATAAAAGCTTTCCACTTATGCAATGATTGATTTAGTTTAAGCCTCCACAACTTTGGTTTAGATCTATATGCTCCCCTTTAAACTTCTAGTTCCTGAGTTGCATAGCAAGCCATCGCTTGTGTTGTGCAATGTTACGAATTTTAATTAAGCTACAAGTTTCACCTTTGAAACCATTTAATAATGCATGAATGTAGATCCTTAAATGATGGTAAGATGCAGCTTCTGAGGTAACTTACTAAGAGACATCACTTTTGTTCTCATGTGTGATAGTTGGATCATAAAATAAGCCCTGGAATAAGTCCTAGAATATACCAAATCAAAGATGGAGGAATTTACACCTCACACATCTATATAGCACAACACTTCCCACACAACACCAAATACGTATGGGGATATCTTCCAATGGCAAGTAAATGTTGCAAGCATTGTTTTGGCATAGAATGTGTAGCACATGGTGCATTGGACAAATTTAAAGAAATGGAAAGAGAAAGAAAGACCATTCCACAATATATTCCCAATTCTACAATTCCTACAACTCTAACACGGCATCTGAGAACAAATGTAAAAGACAACAGATTCTGAGGGAAGATGTCCACGATTGCTGAAGGATGATTTAGGTATTACATGAATGTAGGGGACCTATGAACTGATTGTAAGAACATGATAGGTGTCTACTTTAATTTAAATATAGATTGTGAAAAAATGACTTTACGGTTTTATTTAGGCCACTTCACCCTCAAGAAACTGGAGGGCAACCCTCCGTGCGCAGCACCTTGTTTGTTTATGGAAGTATGATAGGATGTTAGTTGTCTTACTCGGCATTGTAGTTGGATGTTTGTCGTCTATTCTTTACGTTTATGCCTTGGGGTGATCATTGTGTTTGGTGTTAGCTTTGGGGTGTTTTTATCTTATCCACGGTTATCTACTCGACTAACTTGGTTTGTTTTTTCTTTTGGCAACATAACTTACGGTTTGTACCCGTTCTTTCAGAATGTGCTCCGATCACCTCCATCATCCCTCATCTTGGCATCGACCCCTCCCCTGCTGACGATTTAGCTTCTGCTTCTGTGGTCCTAAATCGCCTCCAAACCGCTTTTCCTTTTCGGCGATCTATCCATTTCCTCGCAACAGTTTTGCATTGGATCCGCTTTGGTTATCGCCTCCCTTGATCATTTTCTCGCCCATCTCCTTTTTCCGCCTCCAAATCACTCTTCTTTGTCTACCCACCTAGACTTTGCTTTCGGCCGTTTCTGATCTCTTGCGTCTGTCTGCGTCCCCTGTCCCCTCCTGCCCTTTCTTTTGCTCCCCCTTGGGTGTTGTCCCCAAAAGCATGAACAAGTTTCGCGTTATCCTTGACTTACGATATTTGAACTCTTTCTTGTCAATACCCTCCGTCCGGTATGAGTCTCTTTGAGCTGCTTTCACATTTATGTCGCCTAATGATTTTCTCTTTCTTGGGCCGAGCCTTAAGTCGGTTATCACCATGTCTCTATTTGGCCTCCTCACCGCACTTTTTTGGGTTTTGAGCTCGAAGGTCGTTTTTACGTCTTTAATGTCCTCCCCTTTGGTCTTGCTTCCGCTCCTTTTGTCTTTACCAAATTAGTTAGACAGTTAGTTCGGTTTTGGCGGGGCCAGGGGATTCATTGCTTGCCCTATGTCGATGATATTTTGTTTCTATGCCAGTCCCTCCCTGAGTCTCTCCAGATTCGCGTCATTCCGCAGGCTTTGCAAAGAGGCGGTTTTCTCTTGGCATGGAAAAAGTGTCGTTTTCGTCTCTCACACCGCACAATCTTTTTAGGCTTCATAGTAGATGCACAAGAAGGTTTCTTTCGCATTTCTCAGGCCAAAAAGGAGCGGGTTTTGTCTCTTTGTTCTACCTTGTTAGCCTCCCAGTATGTCACTTCTCGCCATATTGCTCGATTTCTTGGTTTTATCCAGTCTCTGCGCCTAGTCCTGGGCCATTTGTGTCTTTGCCTTGACTTGGGGCCTCCATTCCGATTTACGCTGATCTGACCTTTGGGATACCCTCTCTCTTTGTCCCCACTTGCGTCACGAAATCCAGCTTTGGGAGACGGTTATACGTCATTTCGACAGAGCCCCTGTTTGGCCCCCCACTGTGCTCAAATCTACCTTGGGTTTTGATGCTAGCGATGAGGGATGGGGCAGCTGGCTTTCACGTCCCAGATCTCATCTTCTCTCCTTCTCTGGTGTTTTCACAGCAGATGATCGCCTCAATCTTCCACTTGGGCGAACTCTTTGCTCTTTTTCAGATCTTGCGGCGGTGTGCTCCGTTATTTTTGGATCCCGCGTGATTCCTTCAGGGGATAACCGAGAATGTGTTTTTCTTTTACAGTGGCGGTTCCACGATCTCCGGACACTTCATTTTTTGCTTCTAGAAGTACTAATTTTTTGCTCTCGATTATCATAACCAGTTGGAGCGGTATGGGTTCCACGGTTGGAGAATGAGTGGGCTGATTATCTTTCAAAGATCCGGCCTTTGATGAGTTTTCCTTATCTCCCTCTGTTTTTTTTCATCTCTTGAGGCGCTACGGGGCCCTCATCATGTGGATCGTTTTGCTAGCCCTTCTAATGCCTTCTTTGCCGTTTTCAATACTAAGGATTGTTACCCTCACCCGGATTGCACGATGCGCTATCTTATGATTGGCATTTGTTCAATAACTTCTTGCTTCCCTCCACCGCCTTTGATTCTCGAGGTGTTGCATCATGCCCGATCTTTGCGAGCCACGACTTACACTAGTTGTTTTTGCTTGGCCTTACGCACCTTGGTGGCCGTTGTTGGCGTCGACTCCTCTTCTTGGCAGCCCTTTGTTCACGATGCGGTTTTCTTTCATGAATTCACACATGCCTTACTCCCTTCACTCTCTTCTCGCATTGCAGCTCTCATTCGGCATGTCATTATTTATTTGCGTTGTAATTTTTCCATTGAATAGATCTTTCTTGTTTTTCTTCTAGGGGGTTTTGTTTTGTAGTTCTAGGTTATATTTGATAATTTAGAGGTTGGTTGGCATTGCTTTGATTGTTGAGACTTATTATGGGTTGTTTGACTCATCGTGTGTTTTGTCTCGTTTTTCCAGATATCTTACCTTTCTTCGACGATCCCTCTTTGCCCTTCTTTGCCTCGGCATTGGTGTTCCCGTCCTCCGATCCGGTGCTGCATCGTCTACCTTGCTTTCGATTATTCCTCCACTTTGGCTATCCTTTCGTCAGTGGTGCAGCTCTGATAGTGATTACAGCACTACACGCCTCCTCCCTACATGTCGCCGTTTTTTCTCCCTGGTTGGTATGCGCGGTCGGGTCCTAATCCCCGCTCCATAGGTATCGGCGTGCGCGCTATCATCGCCTTTTTCTTAGCTTGATCAACTTCCCATCTCCTTGCTCTGCGCCCCTTCCTACCTTAGTTTGGTCGGTATTTACGTGTCCATAGCCCTTGTGGTCGCGTCTACCCCTTGGTGGGGCTCCGTTAAGCCAAATCATTTCGGTGCCCCGATCCACCGGGCCATTGGCGTGAGTATTTGAAAGCATGCCTTGTCACCATCACGCTTTCTTTGGTTTCCTTCGTATCTAAGGGGCCTTGCATCACTGAATTGGCGATCTTTCTTTTTTCCGATCATGTCAGTTTGTTTTATCCCGCCAAATCAAAATCGCGACCAGGCTGGCGCGGTCGGGGAGGTCCTCATTGCTTTCTTTTTCTCCCCTCTTTGTCGGTGATGTTGTTGCTAACGCGTTTATTTACGCACTGTGGTTTTCGCACCTTTGACCCACCGTCGGTGGTCCGCCGCTCTTCCTTAGCTTCCTCCCGCTTGGTTGTCATATGCTGCTGCGCTCACGGTGGTTTGAGTCTTTCGTCTTATCGGCTTGGAGCCTCGGGAGTTTTGGCACCTATGCAGGTCGTTAGGGGCGCCACCGCCGGGCTGCTTCTTCGGTCCCTTAGGACATTGTCCGTTCCATGGGCGTTGGCGCCCTCCTCCCATTCGCTATATTCTTCCCAACGTTCGGGGCGCCTCATTGTTTCTCGCCACCTTGGTCTTTGAGGTAGGTTCCTCTTCTATCGGCCACTTGTTGTCTTAGGACCCATCCTAGGATGCTGCCGGTTCTATTGGCGCTAGCAATAGAACCGCCATTCCTTGGATGGGGACGCCTCCATCTCAACTCCTTTCCTTTTTATAGTCCATTTTTCCTCCTTTTTTTTGGTTATCGGCGTTCTCCTTGGGCTTGTTTTCCTATTTTGCGGCGCCTCTACGGTTTCCGCCCCTCCCTCCCTCATTTGGGTTTGCGTGGCTTGTTGGTTTATTTTTTGTCTCTTTTCATTCTCGGCGTGGCCTTTTTCGCCCTCGGCGGTACCAACCGGTCATTTAAATCGTTTGGTTTTTCCTTTTTCGTCTAGGTTGGTCGTAGTGATATTCTCGGCGTGGCCTCGCGGCCTCCCGAAGTTTTTTTCTTTTTCCATCATGTGCGGCATCCCGGTTCGCCTTTGTTTTTCATTTCTAACTTCCTAACGGGTTATGTTGTCCGGGGTTCCTTGTTTTTGTTGACAGGGCTCGCAGTGCACAAGCCGGACGTGGGGGTAATTGTTCCTGGGACCTTGGGCATCGATCGTCTTCCTTTGATTTCGTCTCACCCCTCTTCCTGTACGGGCCCAGTGGCAGAAACATCATATTTTTTCTCTTCGTGCTCTCGGTGACGGAGCACTCAAAATTTTCGAAGTTCTTTTTCATAGTTCTACCCCAGTAGGGGAATCAATTGTGTACTCTACGATTTTTGCAAAGCTCAATGAGAACACCACTTCACGGCCACTTGTTGTCTTAGGACCCATCCTAGGAATAATTAAATTATAAAGGTGGAAACCTAACCTTAAACCCTAATTCGAATTTAGGGCTTAATCTAATATTAAAAGGGCCTAAAATACCAAATTAGTTAATATTAGCCAACCCGGAGCTGCCACCTGGCCCAAATCGATTGGGCAAGGGAGAGTTACTAACTTGGAACCCAATCTGGGGTTTTGCACCTCCATTTGCCCCAAATTAGGAGCAATTGGAGATGGAGGAGGAGGAGCGTGATCGAGGCACCCTTTCAGCAATCGAGATGGAGCCATCCCAAGCCCGATTCGGCCGGAGGAGCATTTGCTGGCGTCCGATTTCTTGGCGCCCAAGTCGGGGAAGATGGAGTTACCCGAACGATAATGGATCTAGCGAGGAACTCGGTGGGTGGTTAGTATAGCTTCATGTTCTAGAGTAGCGCCTGTTGGGCACTTGTTGTGTTCATTTCTTGTTCTCTCTATGCTTTACTGTAGGAACTAACCCTTGATTGCAAAGGTGAGTTCTCTTTATCTCGATTACGGTCTTGCTCTTAAAGGATGGATTGATAGTTCTTTGCATAGTATTACTCTTGAAATGGGGAATTAATAAAGTGAGACCTCGAGCCATGTTTATTAGTATGCTCCTAGGTAGATCCTGTATTTCCCATTAAATGCGGCACTTTGGTGTACAAGAGACCTTAGAGTCGTGGATGCTATGGAGTGACTTAGCACCAAACAAGGGAACCAAAGTGGTGAAGTGGGGTGGGGTCTTGCCGCGAACATAAAGGCTCCTGAGACTCCTACAGGTGGGCTAGGGCCGATAGCCGTCACGTAGAGGGGCGGGTATGGGTCACGACAAGTAGTAGGCTCGTAGGGGTGATACCTTGAGTCTGCGTGGTCAGGAAGGCTATAGTGACGCCATAGCATGATTGGACTCATCCGCAAAGTGTGTTACCTGAGGAGGGGCGGATGGAGTGGACAACCCTAGCCGATGTTCTATGCCGATAGCGCCATGTCAAGATTCGATCTCTGATCTCTTGAGACCTAGCCGTCGGTCGATCCTCCTTTGGAGTCCGGTAGCCGGGGTAGAACCATGGGTTTGGGGTGTTTTCCTTAGGATTAAATGCATATTCTTTGCCGTTAGTACTTGGATGGATGTGCCACCCTTCGTGGTGGTTATTTATATATATATTTATGCTGTGTGCTAACATGTATTCACGCTTCCGCGACTTAGGAGCCCCATTGAAGGCGTGGGCCGAATGACACCTCCGTGTCCTTCACCCGGGCATCTTTCTATAGATGGTTCGAGTTAGACGGAGGGCCCTGCTCATGGTGAACTGATTGCCATGGGAGGGGGAAGTCCCCGTATGTATACGTCCGGAGTGCCGTATATATTCAGGGAGCGTCACAGTTCTTGAGCCACTCCTTCTTAGGTCGCTTGTCCCACCCGCCTCTTCTCTTTCGTCACCAGTCGTTTCGTCGGTACTTTTATGCCGGCCTACCGTTTTGTTTCAGCATGGCGGCCTCTCAAGCTCAGTTTATTACTTGTTCCCCTTGCTAGCATCCGTTTGTGTCGATCCTGCTCGGCAAGGGTACGGTAAGTAGATGTTTGGAGTGGCAGAATAGTAGAAACCTCTAGCATCAGATTTTCGACGAGCTGGTTGTGTTGGATCTGTTGGGGCTGGCTTCTGCTTTCTTGGTCAGACTGTGTACAAGCTACCAAGCTAGGGTTTGGGCCGGCATGCTGTAGGCTACCGTCTGGCCTGGGATAGATATGAGAGGAGTTGCTTTATGGAGTATTTCTTCCATTGCTTTGTTTCAACAGACGTTTCGCCGGGCACTGATTCGGATCAGCTCGTGGGCTTGGCCAGGAGTTCCCAGGTCAGTAATCCTTTTTTTTAAGAGTTGCTTGAGCGAAGTACTCCATTTGCTATGAAAGGTAATCTTGTGTTTTCACGTAAATCTCGCATCTCTGAGTTCATGGGTTGCTCTTGTCATGTCCGATTTTCTTGAGCTGCCCTGCACCTCTGAGTTCATGGTTTGCTTTTGTTTTCGTCTACTTCTCCCTAAAGCCTTTGTGGCTTTTCCAATTTGCATAACATAGGAGTTTGAGTTGATCGTTTGTAGTCTCTTATTTGAGAACGTAGGCGATGCTGAACATGCTGTAATTTGATGCATTTAGAATTCGTCTTACAATTTATTGCAGATGGTCAAGCGAAGAGTCCCTTGGTTATGGGAAGTTATTTTGCACAGCTAGTTGCTATAGTTCTCCAGTTTGTAGTTTCTTCAAGTCTGGAACCATGCTCTTTATTTTCCATAGACAGAGACTTGTACTTACCTAGCAGCTGCACTGCTATTTTGAATGGCCATGTCTTGTTCTTTTCAGGGTCTACCTTATGGTTTGAGGAAGTTTTTTCTTTTATATTTTCACATGGCATTTTCGTGGTTTATTTTCCATGCTAGCTTGGAGATGATAGCTCTTTGTGCCAGAATGTTTCCCAGGTTTGATTTCGTCGAAGGGTTATAATTCCTGCCAAATGGAAGATCTTTCTATGGCAGTAGGTTAAGGATGTAACAGATAAGAAGGTCTTGTGCCTCAAAAGGGCTTCTCTGTACAACATCTGCTTTGGAGCACTTGCAGTAGTAGGTATGTCAGTCTAAGGTGACACCATGTTTGCAGCAATCTTGTGTGCTTCGGCAAGATGCTACCCAGCTGCCCTTGTCATGCACAAGTTTGTAATGGGTTGTTAGTAGGAAAGAGAATAGAAGTTTTCTAGTTTAAGATGAGTTCTACAGTTCCTGATTTGGTTGAGGCCACTTTCAACACTTTTGCCGTTAGGATTATCGAGTTTGCTACCATCCGCTGATGCTATTATAGCATTGGTAAGATATGCGCTTGCTGGTGTCTGAAGTATATTAATTTTTATCTCAATTATGTTTTGGCTTGAGGTAAGTAGCTTGTCCAATCTCTCATTTTTTCCTTGCATGTTTTCTTCTACGTCTTTGTTCTCTCATTCTTTAGATTTGTCGTAGCTTATTGATGCTAGCTTCTCTATATTTGCACGAGTTGTAGTTGAAGTGTTTTTTGTTGCTGTGCATATTTGCAAATTTGGGAGCTTTAGACCTTCCTTCAGAAGCTTTGGTAGTTTGGCTTGTTGTCGACGCATATCTAAGCTTCTGGCTTGTTTTGGTGTTGCATATGTTCGCAGATGTAGGAGCTCTTGGGCTTTTCTAAGGAAGTATGACCTGTTGTTGAAACATATCAAAGTTTCTAACTCGTTTTTGGTGACTCATTTTGGTGCTGCACATGTATACCGATATGGGAGAGCTTCGACCTCCGCTTAGAACTTTTCTAGTTTGAATTGTCATTACAGATACTTTAGCTTCTGACTTGTTATGGGCTCTAGTTTTCTCATGTGTTCTAGGATTTGCGCTTATGATCTAAACCTCTAGAGCTTGGAGAAGGTTATTCAATTCTCTTGAAGTTTACTGGTTTTTGTGTTGCGCAAGGCTGCAGATCCAAGAGTTTTTAGATCTCTCTTTGGGGAAGTTCTGAGAAGATGTTTTTTGCCTTAGACTATATGTGGGCTCGTTTATGAGGTGTTTTTTGCAGTATTGACTCTTATGTTGAGACTTTTATTTACATGAGAATCTGCAATGGCAAAGCAGGTTTAAGCATGTTCCCCATGCATTTCATTAAGCGCCAATAGCTTCCCATTGCATGTATCACTAGCTGTACAAGGAATTCTACTTTGTGTGGACAACCCATGTGCACTTTGACAATGTTCGGGCTGTCCATCTGGGCTGTAAGTAATGGTTGTAGTTTATTGAAGCTGCGTCTGCCGTTTATCAGTGCATTTTGAGGATTTTAGGGTGTGCAAGCTTGTCAAATTCTTCTAAATAAATCCTCTTGACCAGTTTTATCCTTTGAATCATTGGTGCTCCTTTTTTCCAGTTAACACTTTTATGTAGTGCTATTTATTTCCAGTTAATATTTCATGCATACTCTCACCTAGGTAACAGTTTGTGTTACTCCCATTTATAACTACGTGTCTAGCGCAAGACTCAACGCAGCACTGTCCTCGTACCATTTGCACTGGCTAGGCGTATACCCATACACAACCTTGCATTTCCCTTGAACAGTAACCTTACTTGCCATTGCTTGCATTTTCAAGGCCTTGGTATTCTAGTTGGCCTTTATAGTCCGTTTTACTTGATTAGTTTTACTTGATTAGTAGGCTTGCTGTTCTTGTCCTTGGTAGTAGATGCATTCTTAGCTTGTAGACTTTTTATTTATGCCTTGTCTAGGTAGATGTCGATCTTACTTTTTTGTGCAGTCTCACATGGTATACCTTGTTGTCTAATGCCCATCCAATGCCTTCTTTGTTATTTGGCCATTTTTTGCGTGCCATTTTGCTGGTTCCATGCTATTTTGATGTTCCTTATGGAACTATTGCCATTAGTTGTTACAATCTTCTTTGCAATTTATAGTCTGTATGACCCATGCAATGCATTATTATGTAGCTATCTTCGGAATTGTCATTGTTCATCACTTTGCTCGGCAAATTGTTTGATTTATTGCCTTCTCCTTCATGTCTTTTCCACTCGTATCTTGCCTAGGTACCCTTTAGATTTAATGCTCTTAGTGTTGCACTTCCTCCCTTGATCGTATAGTTAGGTGGCATCTCGTCCTGTTTGTGCTCCTGGCTATGCTCGTATTCTCTGAGTTCATCTGCATCATTGGGTTTGCCGCTCTAGGTTTTCTCGGCACTTATTTGGATGACTATTGAAGTTGTAGAGCTTTCGTTAACTAACTGTGCCATAGGTTTTAAGTCATACTCTATTGTGTGCACTCCCTTGCTTTTCTTTTTAGAGAATAGACGTTTGAATCCATATCCCAAGTTGCCTTTTTCTCGGAGTGGTTTCGTCACATAGGGTTTGTTTTTCCCTCTTATGCTTGTTTTCTATCACATATTTGGAGGGCACTAGCTTTGTGATTTCTAGACCATTCGCTCCTAGTTGCATTATCCTTTGAGTCACACATTTGGGGGATTGTCCTTTAGGTTTTAAACTATGGACGATGTTTTGCCGGATGTTCGACTTTAGTTGTGTAAATGTGGTGAAAAGCTCATTTGCAGGTTTGGACCTATGATTTGGTGAATCTCAGCTTGTTGCACACTGGCTTTAGGTTTGCATTGTTTGATTCTCTTCTCGAATTTATGAGTTTCGACGTTTCCATTTGAATTTCATAGGGTGTATATATTTGTTAGCTTAGGACTATATAGTTTCGATGTTCCATTTGAATTTCATAGGGTGGATATATTTGTTAGCTGAGGACTATATAGTGGCATCGTTGCATCGGTTGGTCGGCGTATGAGTGGCATACTCGGATGTCTTGTGACTTAATATGCTTAGGATTGCATCTTCAAGGACCCTTGAATGAGGAGTTTGCTTTGTCCATGGAGGTTGAAGTTGTTAAGCTCAATAGTTTGTTTGCTTGCTCTTATGTCCTTGCTCATTTACTTGTTGGTAGAGCGTTTCATATCCTCTTTTAACGTCGTTAGTTGTTTAAATCTCTTTTAGCGTCGTTAGTTGTTTAAATCCGCCTTTGCCTCATGCTCTCAATTTTTGCACCCAAACTCGTGTTCCGTCTTTCTCTGTTCCTTTGCATTAAGTGTGGCATAGAACCCTTTCTCTTATAGGCCTTGTTCAGTTGTTTGGCTTGAGTGCTTATAGGACAACTTTCATGCCGGTGCTTTCTTGCTTAGATTTGGTCGTCAGACTTTGTTTAGCTTTAGAGTTTAGAAATGAGTCTTGCTCTTTTATGGCCCCCTATCCACGTCATCAAGGTTGCGCTAGGAGTGTTCGTGGCTTCCTCATCTTGTAGAGGTGGTGATGTGGTCATTGTCTGGTAGATTCTGGTACTTTTCTCTGCCTCTTTTTTCAGGATGGTTCTTGGTCTGTGTTGGAGTTCAACTAGGCTCTAGAAGTATGATTTATCTGCGTTTTGAGATAAGCAGATAAATCCGCTTCTTGAGGCTAGTTGATGGGTTCCCTTTAGAGTATTTAAGTCCATTTCCACCTCCTTTCTCGCCATCAGCCGTTCTTGAGCCACTCCTTCTTAGGTCGCTTGTCCCACCCTCCCACCCTCGTTTCTTTGGGCCTTTTTAGTTGAGTGTTTCCTTGTTTGGTCGTTAGTCTCATGCTTTTATGGTTGCTGCGCTTGAGTCCTCGTGCGCTGATCGATGGTCGTCGTGCCAAGTATCGATATTTGTAATGGTTCCCTTTTCATGATTGATAGTCTTTTTCTGGCGTGCCTTTGTTTTCTAGGCTTTCATCCATTAATGAATTTGGTGTTGTTGTGATGGTCCTTGTGCTAGCGAGAGTTTGGCCCTCGTGCTAGTTAGCGAGTCCAGTTATGGATGTGGTGGGGGACCTCGTGCCATGTGTGTTCGCCCTCGTGCCTGAGATTTGGTGGCCCTCGTGGTTGGGCTAGGGCCCTCATGCCCGATGGTTGTCGCATTTGGTGGTTTTTGCAGGCTACATGGTTCGTGATTGGTCGGCTTGTAGATGGATGGCCTTGTAGGCATGAGGCGCCTCATGGAGTTGGGTGGTTGTTCGGATGAGTGGAGGTTTCTCTCCAGTTTGATGGACTCTTATGTTGTTGGGGTCATTGTTTTGCGACCAACGGAGTGGTCGGCTTAAAGTTTTTTTCATTATCACCTTGTAGTCCACTATACAAGTTTGTCATGGTATTCGATTATACTTGTACACCCAAAAAGGCCAGTGGGCATGAGGGATTTTGTTCGAAGTCTTCTAAGAATATGATGTACATTGTCGTTTTGGAATAAAAAGGAGGGCTCCTATAGGTTGTTGGTCTGTGTTGGAGTTCAACTAGGCTCTAGAAGGCATATGCACATTTGTCAACGGCTGAAAGACATGCAGGTAAATTTTCTCCTAAGGCTATTGCATATGTGTTTATGGGGTACTGCGAGACCACGAAGGGTTATAGACAGTTTGTACCAGCCACAAAGAAAATTATCGTACGCAGAAGTGTCATCTTTAATGAAGGTGACTTTAGCTTGGGGAAAAGAGATGGAAAATCATCTAAAGATGATTCCATGCTTTCTGTACTAGGTGATTCTCTGAACACCATCAGTAACTATGAATCAAACCTCGATCCAGATCAAGAAAATGTGCCATGCGAAGAATTTGAAATTCCATCTGAATCAGAGTCTGGTGAAGAAATAGTCGCTTACAAAATCAGGAAGTGAAACCATTGAGAAGGTCATCTTGAACCAGCAAGCACACAACAAGAATGATGGACTACTTACATAGCAAATGATCTAAGGGGTCTGCTTACATCGCTCTGCATAGTAGTACCTCCATTGAGGAACCCGCCAGCTTTCAACAAGCCATATCTAGCCCACAGCAGCATCTCTGCCATGGATGAAGAATACTCCTCTCTCTGTGCAAACTTAAGAAAGCCATATATGGCTTGAAGCAATTCCCATGCCTTTGGTATAAGACCATTCGTGCATTATTTACTAGTCAAGAGTTCACATGAAGCAATTGGAATGTATATATGAAACATCTCGGTTCATTTGTCATCTATGTAGTGTTTTATGTAGATAATTTGATTTTGGCTTCTAACTCTTCAATGCTGATGACAAAAACTAAAGCATCTCTGGCAGCACGGTTTCACATGACAGATTTGAGCCCCCTAAAGTATTTCCTTGGGATACAAGTGGTCCATGATCCCATGACTAAAACTGTTATCATTCACCAAGCAAAGGCCATTGACTCTCTTCTACAGAAGTGTACCATGACACATGCCCGAGAGGTAAGCACTCCCTCTGTCTCTTCTAATTTGTGTCTTGTTGCCACTCCCCATGGAGCAGAAACACAGCCATACATGTTCAGCTTGTCCTACAGAAGTGTGGTAGGCTCTCTAGTGCACTTTATGGTTTGCATGAGGCCAAATATAGCAAAAAGCGCAGGTAGCTAAGAAAATTCTGTCGTGTTTACAGTCCACCTCGTGCGTAGGGATCATTTACAGACACACACGTCATAAGGGATTGACCCTTGAAGGCTTGGTTGATGTTGATTATGATGGGGATGCCATTGAATGCAAGTCCAGAACTGGCTTCTGTTTTAAGTTGCAAGGGGGAGTCATTAGCTGGAGTAGCAAGAAACAAAGAGGGATTGCAGTTAGCACCTGTGAAGTAGAATATATGGTCGTATATGCAGCTACAAAAGAAGCCATTTGGCTTACGAGACTATTATTAGACATTAGCATTGTTCAAAAAGGGGCATCATTGATCAGCTGTTGTTAGTCCGGCTAAGAATTTCGGCAACTTCACAAAAGGCAAACACATTGAGATACTATTTCATTTTACTAGAAAAAAGGTGGAAGAAGGAAAAATCTAGGAACTCACATGATGACAGTAGATGTGTTCACTAAACCATTTCCTCAATGCCTTGAAGAAATGGGAATGACCAGAGCTTGAAGCTTGACGGGATTTAATAGAAGCAGGGGAATGTCGATCTTGAGGGGGAGTACTGCATTGCAGACTTATTCAACAGTTTGTTTTGCAGATTCTGAAAAGATCAGGAGAAGTGTAGTAGTGTCACGATCTTGAAGGGGAGTGTTGGACATACAAGGCTTGACATCTATCCCAATTGTAGTCAGTTATTAATTTGTGTTATCTATTGTCCCTAGAGTTTAGGGTTTTATTTGTTGGACGATTGCTGAGTTTCTGGAACAACTGCAGGAAATCTAAAGGTAGTTAGCCTCTATTTAGTGAGTTTTAATTTTAGAACCATTGTGTTATATAAGGATTCTCTATCTCTCAATGGAAACCGAGCTTCTTCGGTATCGTGCCTTGTTTTCAAATGCTATAGTGACAGATTCATAGGGGTTTGAAAATGGAATTTGAGGTAGATGCCATGCCAACTTATTTTGCCGGACCTTGGGCTTCCATAGTTGCCATAGCTAGCAAATCTTGCAGCCAAACCCTTTGCAGTTACATTCATAAGAGACAACGCAGATTCCCATGCTACAATGACACATTCACGAGGATTTCAGAACGGGTTTTGAGGCAATCGGTGGATATAGAGGGCTTGACCATATAATAAGGGAATGCCATGCTGAAAGAAGCCACATAAGTACCTATAAAAAGCAATTGATTACAACATGGAAAAAATAGAAACATGAATTTGAAACCACAGTTGGAAGCATACCTAATATTGTCTGCACTCAAAGAATTAGTATGATTGTGGTAGCAAGGAGCTCCATCACCCAAAACTTCCAATATCATGAAAACTTCCAAAATCCAAAAACTTACACAAGAGAAAGCTGGGTCCTTGAACATTAGACCATAAGAGGATGATGTCCATGCATGGCTAGGAGCACACATGTGCAAAACCAATGCTACATAGTACTTACTAAAAATACATAGCATAAATACCGTTAGCATACACACACACAAATGAACAATCATATGAAAACCATAGTAAAATAGTCGTATAATTATATGTTTTGTGCAACGAATCATTTTCTGTGATATTGGTCCATGTATCAATCATACATGCGAAATTGGATCTAAGCATGCATAACACAAATTTGTAGATAGACATGCAGAGGATTTCAAAAATTCTCTAACAGTTCTAGCATCACGCTGCTATTTGGAACATTAGGCTCCCTCAGTCCATGCCATTTCTACCGAGATCTAGCCAGTTGAATGCAGCATCTCTTCAACTGGCTCCATTCAAAATCACAAATGTTTAAGCTTACTGATTACACAAATTCAAAATAGACTGCTAAAACTAATACTAGAAAATCCATATCCATGTGTATATTTCTATAGATATTATCTTCTAGGAAGATTGAGATGCAGAAGAAAGCCATCACTGCATTATCTGATACAAGAATCAGGTTGCAACGTCAGCAGCACAAGAAGCACTTTATCCCAAATTTACAACAATCAATGATAACAAGATTTTTCTTTTTTTTTTCTTTTCTTTTTTTTTTTAACGGACGAAAGCCAAAAAGTTTATTAATCGTGTGCTATATTTTTTCCATAGGGTTCATTAAATAAATGCGTGCCAAGTTTTTCTCCATTTACATCAACTGTCATTTTAATTTTCTTCGGTTATCTGTTAACTCCACTAAATTGCCTGCAATTTTCTCTACCAGCAAACAAAAAAATCCTCTTAACCAATAAAGAAAAAACCCTCAAGAAGAATTCCCCCTTTTTATTATAACTGCATTTTCAGCTTTATATCTGTTCTTCCAACTGCATCAATCTCACGCATCTTTCTTTTAGTGCATCATCCAATAAAAATTTACATGTCTCATCTAAGCGTGTAAGCACAAAGAAGATGCCACAGGAGCACGAGCCTGGAGCACAATGTGCTTACTCCAGAAAGGGAGACTAACGATAAGAATCAATTCAAAGATACTGAATCTAGATGCGTTCCATCATTTCTGAATCAAGAGAGGAGCACTCATAGGCTGTCAGTATCTTTTTCTGGGCCACCATAATAACATCATGTGCGGATGAATAAATGCCTTGGAAGATGTGGTGTCTGCGACACTCCCATATTGACCATAAAAGCCAACCAGAACCAAGATGGAATGCCCTCTGTTTAGCTGAGGGCCATGCATTAGGATAAGACGCCAAAAGAATTCATCGGCAGTCCAAAGTACTGTTAAACAAGTCTTGTAGCCAGGACCACGTTGGTTGAACCTCTGGATAATCAAAGAGAGTGCTCAAGAGGTCTCAATGGCTGAAAGGCAGAGCGGGCATACTGCAGATATGCGAGGATCATAGCAATGTCGGAAGGCATTAACGTGCAGCCACCTGTAGATAACCTGCCACCATAGTACAGAGACTTTAGGGTGGAGCAACCTATCCCAAAGCCATCGCCATGTGCGACACAAAGTATTTGTGGAACTGAGGTGCCACCCATCCGCAACCGGAAATTTTGTGGTGCTAAAAGAAGGCGATATACTGATTTGACAAAGTGCTTGCCTTTGTGAATATTTTCATGACAGTCCTATGGCACTCCTTCAGTAACACCAACTTGCACTACAAGAGGCAAATTTTCTGCGACCTTCTCCCATAGAGATACATCCCAACAAGAGAGCAGGAACTTTGCCTGAAATTTAGGCTAAGATAGCAGGCAACCTGCTTCATACCATGCTTGAATAGAGACAACGCTGCCGAATCCATAGATCTCGCCAAAGCGATGCTGCCCGATCTTTGGAAGTGGAAGTCTTTGAGGGGGTCGGAGGGTGGTGCCCACCACCATGGAGTCTCCAATAGGGTGTGGATGGAGGGGCATGGCCAGAAAGGATGTTTGACTGCCTCCCATGCTGTCAACAAGCCACGCAAAAATGGAGAAGCACTTGGAAAAAGCTGCAGAATCTGAAATAATGCCCAAAGTAGAACTGGTTTGACAGCCTTTTTGCCTAGAGGGATACAGTGACCAAGAGCTTGTTTAAGAAGGTGTAAACCAGGAGAATCATCTTCATCATTCAGGAGTCTCCAAATGAACTTTGAAATAAGGACTTTGCTCTGCAGTAAGAAGTCCATCATACCCAGACCACCTACCCATTTGGAAAGGATGCACTTCGACCACACCACCTTAATCACAACACCTTCCTCAGTACCCGCCCATATAAAGTTTCGAACTATTGCAATGAGCTCACGTACTTTGTTCTGCGAGGCTAACAGTATGGATGCCATATAAACATGGGTACTACTAAGGACCTTGGCCACTGTAATACGACCCGCAGGAGATAACTTTGCGGTGGACCACCAGAACAAGTGCTTCTCCAAACCCTTAATGATCTCCTCCCATGCAGCTCCCATAGTAACATGGATGCCAACTGGAATCCCCAACAACTTGATGGCACGTCCATGCGCAAGTAATTTCCATGGATAATCATGAACACATGCTAGAGTCAGAGTATCCAATGTTCATAAAGTTGTACACTTCTGCCACTCCACAAGGACACCGGAAGCCAGTGAAAAAGTGTCTAAGAGCAATTTGGCAGCTGCAAGATTCTCAGCATTAGCGACTAGAAAGAGAAACGTATCGTCTGCATATTGATTGCAAACCTCCTGTGTGCCATCCTCCATTGCAAGACCATGGAGAAGTCCTTTGTGGTTGCGGCGGTGAATAACTGTAACAAAGCCTCTGCAACAATTGTGAAAAGCAGTGGTGCTAAAGGGCATCCCTGGCGAATACCACGACCGAGTGAGAAGGCATCTGATGGCTCACCATAGAACATAATAGTCGCCCGAGCAGAGACATACAGCTTCATAACATCTGATGTGAATTGTTCCCCAAATTCCAGTCTTAGCATACAGTGACGCATGAATTCCTAGCTAGCACTGTCATATGCCTTTGCAAAATCAAGCTTAAGATATACAACTGGAAGGTTTTGCTTATGCGCCCAATAAACTCCTTCGTAAGCAGCAGCAACATTATTCAGAATGCATCGTTTTGGAAGAAAACCTGATTGGGTTGTTGAGATGGACTCTGCCAAGATGTCCTTCACCCGTTCTGCAAAAGCCGTGGCAAAGATCTTATATACAAATGACAATAAGGTGATGGGCTGCCAGTCTGAAATGGTCTAAGGATCCTTGACCTTGGGGATGAGTGAGATGGCACCTGTGTTTAGAATTCTATCTAAAGCAGTGGACCACCGAAAGTCACAGAAAGCATCATACACATCTGGCTCCAGCCATTCCCAATACTCCTGGAAGAACTCAATTGGCAAACCATCCAAACTTGGGCATTTGCCTCTTGTCAATTAAAGACTGCGAACCTAAATCATCAGCTATCATAGCCACCTCTATTGACACGCGCTGCTCGTTAGAGATGATGGGGGAAATCCTAGACAAAATAGCATCTCACATTTCTGATTGAAAGGGAAGATGTTTCTCAGCAAAGAAAGTCTGAAAGTGGCTATGTAGATATTGCTTGGATTCGGTTGGCTCTGTTAGCACCGAACCATCCGGCAAAAGCAATGAGGACATGGTTGACGTCATGCGATGCCTCTTAGCCGCACGGAAAAAGAAGCCTGTACAATGGACTCCATCACAAAACCACTGCAATCCTGCCTTCGTCTTTGCTTGTTGGATTTGCTCCTCCTCCAATGTTTGGATCTGTGCCAAAATACCTCGATCATGAACACCTGGAAGGAGTCCTTGTCGAGAATGAGCAGGTCCTGATACAAGGTGTCCAATAAAGCATGATCTGCTGTTGCAGACTCTCGGCTCCACTGTTTGGCAAAGCCTTTGACTGCCGCAATTGCATCCACTATGCCAGCCATGCCTCGACGTCGGTTGAAGGCAGTTGTCCAAGTGTTCTTGCAGCCTTCTTGAAAGTTAGCATCCTTTAAGAATTGTACATTCAAGCAGAAACATGTCCGTCCAGGCCGTTCAATGATAGCAAGAATTGACCTTATTGCACTGCAATTATTTGATCAGGGATTCTAGACACATGAGACGACATAGAAAATCTGGCAAGCGCACTTCCAAGAGGAAAATTGAAGTAAATTAAAGATCATTTGACGATTGTGGAAATAAGCAAGATTCAGATGGATTACAAATTAATATGATGCATTTTTGCCTCAAACAAGGAAAATAATTACTCAATACAAGACCTAAGAAGGAATCAATTCTCTGCACAGTCAAAAAATTGAAAATTAAGTATTAGCATCCCATACTAGATGAATAAATAAAATTGGTGACAAATACATGACAGAATAGAAGCTTATAGCATGATGAATTGCTCTGATGTTGAAAAATGGTACGCATTCTGATGAACCAGGCATATTTTAACCATGCACTAATAGTCTGATTTGCTGCAGAGAATACACTAATTACACTGAATAATAGGTGTGCACAACAATAGGAAGAACTTGAGTAAATAGAAACTTACAACAATAGGACCTAAAGGATCATCTTAAGTGACAACTCTACTGATGCTTTTGTTGATTCTACTACCAATATTGATTTTCGCAGAGCTCGTCGACAGCCCCTCCTTACCATCTTGATCGATTCCATAAAGCTTGTTATTGTGATATTGATGGAAATGTTGCCTGTGTTTAACATCTCAAGAACTATCTTAAAACGAGTGGTTAATCTTTGTTCTTAAATTCGCAAGATAGTTGATTTTAAATCTCCACCTCGATGGTGCAATCTGTAGGCAAGGCCCTTAAGAATTACATTAAAAGCGTTCATTCCTGGGTTAGCTAAGATTTTGATGTATCTACACACGTTGAGAAAGCCACAACCAAACAAATACACTTCACAACACAAACTAAGAACATTCTATAACATATGTGCAAACTGGGGTGATTATGTAAAGCTCCACTAATATAGCTGGGATAACTAAGCTGACCAAGCTCCTATGAACATTGGACCATAAAGATATTCGTATCATACGAACATTAAACTCGTATGTACAAAAGATCGTCGTCACACAGATGCAAAAGGGTAGTTGCACAAGATAGGATTTGAACTTGCAACCTTCTAATTGCAAATCAAACAAACCTTTGCCAAGTGCGCTACCAATACTTGTTGAAGACATTCTCTCATGTCTTTCTCATATGCGGGCATGTTTCTAGGAGGTTCTAAAATATTCTAGAACCTATATGCATGCGCGACACTTGGCGTGATCTCATCCATTGGAGTGGCACGATCTTGACCGTTGGCTTAGATATATAAGGAGGCACCTCCTTCTTGTCAAATCATTCTAGTTCAATGCCAGTCTTGAGCCTTCTAGGCATCTGTCTCGTGTTCCTACTTGCCTTCAGACCATTGTACTCTTGATTCTTGTTCATATATTAGATTCTTCATCGATCTTGTCATATTTCCTTCGTATTTCTTGCATATTTTCTTTGTTTTCGCGTAGGTTCACGATAATTTGACTGGAATCCCTTACTGGTTCTTGTCTGCACTGATCCTAAACATTTCCATATCCATATTTGGTGGTTATTATCTCTATGGAGGAGATTTTCCCCTTATTACAGCAGATCCAGTAGCTTGTTCAAATATACCAGCAGTTGCAGTCAGATAATAAGGAGCTCAGAGAACAGGTCGCTTCACACGAATTTGCTTCCAGCTCTGGATTGAGGCCATCAAATCAGGGTTCGAAATTGGGGGGGTTCAACCCTTAAAAATCCGGCCATTCCAATAAAAATCCGATAGCCAAAAAATATTCCCGGCGTTTTTTCAGGCTATTTTCAGAGAAGTTTCTAAGGATTTCCGGTAAAGTACACTATAATTTCATGTATTTCCGGCAGCCTTAAATGTAAGCAGGCATTTTTAATGGTTAGGGCAAATTCTAATTTCGTACCCTGCATCAAATCTTAAAAATTAGCTTGCCGGAGAAGTTTGATGGCACTCGGTCTAAGCTTCGTGGTTTTTTGAATCACATAAAGCTTGTGATCCAGCTCTATCCTCATTGATATCCCACGGCTCAGGAACAAGTTGGGTTGATTAGTTCGATCCTCACAGGGCCAGCTTTAAGTTGGTTTGCTCTTTTATTGGAGAAAGGGGCCCCAGAATTGCAGGATTTTGCTGCCTTCACTGCAGAGCTCGAGGCATGCTTTGGAGACACCGATCATCAGTGCACAACAGTCACAAAACTCTGCAATCTCAAACAAGGTTCTCGTCCAACGTCAGTATATGCATTAGAATTTCGTCAAATTGCTGTAGATATAGCCTTGGATGATGTTGCATTTTGAGGTTGCTTTTGAAGGGGTTTATGTGAGGATGTCAAAGATATGTTGTTATCTATGGAGGACCCTCAGACTCTAGAAGAAGCCATCAAATTTGCAGTCCATTGTGATAATCGATTCTTCGAACATAGGCAAGAGAGATGCGGTCATCCATCTCACAAGCACCTGTTGTTACACCTGCCCGGGTCCAATATGTAGAATCCAGCAGGTCTGGGCCTGAGCCTATGCAGATTGATCGGGCGGTTCGAGAGCCCTTGTCTGCTGCCAAGAAACAGGGCCGGAGAGAGGTTAATCTTTGCCTCTACTATGGAGGAGCTAGTCATATTGTGCGTGGATGCCCGGTGAAGCATCCAAATCAGTCGAAAAACTCCAGGGGCCAGTCCGAGTAGTAGAATTCTTCGTCGGCTGGCCACCATTTCTCAGACTCCTTGCACGCTTCATGACAAGTTTATCCCATCAGATAAGGTCAACAAGGAATTTTTTATCTCTATGTCATTGGAATCAGAGGTTGGGAGGTTGGAAACATTGACGCAACTTGATTGTGGTGCAAATGCTTGCTTTATAAATATTGCGTTCGCCACCAAGCACGCCATCCCTAGAAGCAAGGTTGAGCATCCCAGTTCTTTCGGTGTGATTGATGGACGTGAGATCTCCTCGGGCGCAGTCACAGAGTGTACTGAACCTCTTCAGGTTTTGTTCGAGGGAGCTTCTTGTAACGTTTCCTTCAATCTCATTGCCAGCCCATACGCGCCAGTAGTCTTGGGTCTTCCCTGGCTCGAGCTACACAACTCACAGATTGGTTGGTGTACTAGATCTTTTCGGTTTGCTGGTGCTAACTATAGTTCCAGTTCATCTGGAGTTCAAGCCTCTGCACCAACATCTACTTCAGCTCGTGCAGTATAGTGGGCTCCTGATTCCGTCCTTGTTGTTCATGTTTCTGCTCTACGTCCTGATTTGGCTCCCGTCTCTGCTCTAGTTCATATCCCAGATTCTGACTGTGTTCTAGATGATGTCCCAGCTCCAGTTCTTGCTCCAGTTCCTATTCCTGCTCCTGCTCTTGCTCCTGTTCCTGTTCCAATTGCTCCTGCTGCTCCTGGTCCTACTCTTACTCTTGCTCTTGCTCTTGCTCCTGTTCCTGTTCCAGTTCCAGTTGCTCCTGCTCCTGTTTCTGCTCTTGCTCCTGATTTTGCTTCTATAGAGGCTCCTTCACGCTCTCAGTTTCATATCTCGAAAATTTCTCTTCGCGAATTTATTAAATTTGGAAGGCAAGATCCAAGTTCAATATTTGCAATCCAGGTTCATCCATCAACTAGCTCTGCACTGGTGAAGTCTGCTCCAATGCTTCCAGATAAATATGGTAACGTTTCTGATGTTTTTGACAATGTCAAGGCCAGCAAACTTCTAGACGTCATTCACATGATTGTCCTATTGATTTGCAGCCCGAGACAATGCCGCCATATGGTCCGATATATGGTCTATCTCTCGCTGAGTTGAAGATTTTGCAGAATTATATTGAAGAGAATCTAGCCGCGGGTTTCATTCGACATTCTCAGTCCCTTGGTGGAGCGCCTATCTTCTTCGTCAAAAAGAAGGATGATTCTCTGCGTCTAGTCGTTGAATATCGTGGCCTCAATAAAATCATAGTGCCAAATTGGTATTCACTTCCTCTAATCCCAGAGTTATTGGAGTGACTCCAAGGTGCACACTATTTTACGAAGATTTATCTTCGGGGTGCCTACAATCTTATCTAGATCCGGGAAGGTGATAAGTGGAAGACAGCCATTTTGTACTCGGTATGCCATTTTGAGTACATAGTTATACCATTTGGGCTTACCAATGCTCTCGTAGTATTCCAGCATATGGCATGGAATAAATTACTACTCCTATATTTTTAATATAACCAAATAGTTTAGCTAAACTACCTTCGAATTGGAGCTAGAAGTTTCTAACACTTGGCTAACCTAAATGGTTTTTCTCCATCATGGTTTTTTGTCTTTGGCTAAACTTTCACAAAATGTAAAGTCAAATATTAGCCATCACATTATCCGTATTTTAAAAGATCCAAGCCTTTACACAAAGACATTGAACTTATTGTTACTACAATGTAATTCAATAAGGAAAAATAAATGGTGCATAATGTAACATAAATGACACAATTATAATCATTGTTATAACTTTCTTAATATAAAAATAAAACAAAGACATAAATTAATAAACATATACGCACATGTTCAAAGCTCAAAGAAAAAGTGCAGTGTTCCTTTTAAATATGGTCCTCCCTCTGATAATTCAACTTCATGAAATAAGAAGTTACTACTTCAACTTCGTACTTGAAACAAGAAGTTCTTTGGTGATTTCCTAAAGTTCCTGTATATCTTGGTGTCTGCTACTAGGCTAATCCATCCATTTTCCCAAGTCCACTCTTTCTTAGGTTTGGCTAATTGTTGTCCTGGTGGAGTTGTCTGGAGGTGGAGGTTTGGTGTGACGTCCCCTACTCCTTATACGATGCCTGCATCGTACTCGGAAGGAGCATTCCCCCAGCGGTTGCTGGCGGGGCCATCCCTGACTCCACTCCCATGGGGGCGAGCCCGGCAAAGGGAAGAGTGGATGTGTCATTCATCCGTCTTCCATCGGATCGACCCTATCTGCGGGCGTAACAAACAAGCGTGAGCACAACCAATAATATACAACACAATCACCATAACAATAGCAACATCACGAGTCGGCAATAATACCTTCATAACAATAATACAAAGGAGATCCTACCCGGGGCTCGGACTCAAGGGGATGGCCCGGCTAGGCCTCGAGTTCATTGGGAGGCGGAATTCATGGCAATGGATTTGGCTGGCATAGAACATGGCTTAGGGTAGTCCACTCCATCCGCCCCTCCAGGCACACACTTTGCGAGTAGGCTGAAAAGTGTTGGGACTTTGGCCGTGCTTTGCAGGGTGAATAGCGGAGGGGCTACTACTGCTGGGTTGCATCTCCCCAACCCGATGAGGCAGGGAAGAGCTGCCTCTCCTCGAGAAGGTATCCATGCTCATCGCAGGCGGCTAGAGGGCCCCTTTGCCCTTATTCGACTTGAACTCTTTGGAAGGTCATATCCACCACCCCACAGTGTCGAGCTCATGCCTTGCCCACGCGGTGACAAGCCATTAAGCCTAGCCGACCAAAGACCCCGATAGGCTTTACTACCGGAGGGGTCAGTCGCGATGAGACAAGTTCCTCCTTATCAACCGGCCTTGCCCCTTCACCTGACGGTGGGCTCACGTGCCGCGGGCGCGGTATGTGGGAACTAAGGTGCTATGCTAGGAGCATCTTCTACCACGACCTTTAGGTCTCTACCCCCTTCCCACAACAAGGGAGATCCGCAGTAGAATACATGCAATATCCGCGAGCGGAGATAGAGAATCATATCAATCTATCTACTTAACATCCAATGTTAGGTTCATTCGTTAGAGTCTCGGATCTAGGGATCTACAAGACTTCCGAGATGATCTAACATACTAAACCGACATATTGCCATGCCTAAAAGGCGGTTTTACTGTGATGAACAACTAGATACCTGCTCCTTGGCTTGCTCCTGATCCTCGGAAGGCGTCCATGCTCTTGATCTTGCCGAAGACAACTGCTACTCAGCAACCTATTGTGCAAATCCGACTTTTTTGAACTGGCAATGCGATTTCGAGCTTTACCCTAGCGAATTGGCCCGGAAAGCCCTAAATCACGAAAAGGAAAGGAAGCTCTAGAAAACCCTAATTGGCAAAGTGAAAGGAGAGCTAGGGTCTAGGGTTTTAGCCCTTATATAGACCCTATCTAGGTTAGGGGCATCCACATGGGCAAATGGCTTTAAGCCATTTGGAAATGGATGAACAAAGGAACCTTTTGTTGTGTATGTTTAATTACATACCCAACATCCAAGGTTGCCCCCTAGGTGCAACCTTTAGCTCCCTAGGTGCAGCGTTGTCCTACTCTCAAGTACATGTCACTTGTGACATATGCGTGTGTGACGTGGCGATTATAATATACGTGTTAGGTATATTATCTTTGGAATGTCACATTCTCCCCCCTTTGACTTGATCTTTGTCCTCGGCATCCGCGTCTCCACCTTGGGTACCTGCATATCCGCAATTACAACACTTACATATCCATATTATATTAATCACCTCGGGTAATATTTATAGTTTCTTTGTAATTGTACTATGGTGAGAGGCTCTTAGTCCTCTACTTCATACTCGACTATAAACAAAATTGACATCAATTATAACTACGGTTTTAACTAAAACTTCCGTCGCCTCCTCACAACACATTATGGCAAAACTATCGTTGTGAGTTCTTGTAGCGTTACCCTCCTGCATTTCGGTTCTTCTAGTTGCCTGCGGGATATGCGCTACGTTAGTGCATATTTAATTATTATTATAAGGGTTGGTTGTAAGGGAACCACCCATTAAATACAATTATATGGATGCAAGGCATATCTCTTGACATAGGAAGATTATGTTTCTCCCATCTGGCGAAGAGAGGCGCCTATATGCCTATATGCGCTCATGCCTACACCTCTAGTTGCCGGCGTGGAGGATATCCTTCCGTATATGGGGCGTGAAGGATAGATTCCTCCTATCAAAGCATATATGGGGCTAAAGGTGCTTTTCCTATCAATGCATCTCTCAATGACCTCCTTTCTCTCGAGGGTCGTCTACTTCCGTGGGGACAGTAGACTTCTAATCTACCTTCCACTCAAACAAGCGGAAGCGTGGTCATGCCTACATTGACATTACACCACGCCCTAGAGAGCACCGTAGTGGTCTCATCATCGGTAACAACGCATGCAACCCATGCCTAGCATAGGCTGCATGCGTGGAGATTAACTATAGCTACACATGCTTAAATCCAAACCCAAATCGACATGCTGAGCCGATTTCTTGGTTCTTTGATGTCGACTACGCCCGGTGTGAGCCGACCCTTGCATTGCTCCATAAACTCGAGTCTTGTTTCTTAAGATCGACTCAAGTACCCGCGTGGCGTCTTCCTTTGGTAAGTGCTTCCACTTCACAAGGTATTGGAGGAATTTTGACCTTCTTGTCTTCTTATAAGATCTATTAAGAAGGACTTAGGAACGATTTCAATATGCTCGTCAGTCATTTCTAAAACTCATTTGTCTCCAATACTTCCTCGGGGTTTGGGGTGTGCCTCTTTAGCAAACTTCGTGGAAAACCTTATGTATCTTAAGATGTCTTTGGCAAGTCCAACTTGTAGGATTGGTTACCTACTCTCTTCTCTATTACGAAGGGTCCAGCCCATCTTGGAGCAAGCTTCTTGCAATTGCCGATCGCGAGCTTGGCCTGCTTGACTTTGATCTTCAACCACACTTTGTCTCCCACCTCAAATTCTCTTAGTCCCTATGCTTGTCGGTGATGCTTTTACGCTGCTTCTTGCTGCAAGGAGATATCCTCTCACTTCCTCCACCAAGTCTTGCATTTAAAGCATCTGTTTGGGAGACTTCCACCTTGGACCACAGGGGTTGTGCCAAGTATCGGGGTAAGACAACGATACCGTAATTAATCATAAAAGGACTCATCTGCGATGACTCCCTGCTGTAAGGTCTTTGTTGTAGGCAAACTCTACTAGGTAGATGAGATCATCCCACTTGGATTGCTTGTTCCATACATAGCTTCTTAACATATCTTCGATGATCTGTTTGTCCTCTCCGTCGACCATCTGTTTGGGGATGATATGCCGTGCTCATCGAAAGCTTACCGATGCGGATGGTGGTGAATAGGTCTGCCAAAAGGCACTCATAAACTTGGAGTCTCTATCCGAGATTATCTCCCTTGGCATGCCATGGAGCCTAAAATCTCCTTAACAAATAGGTTGCATTGTGTCTAATGTCAGTATCATTTGTCTGCCGCGGCACAAAGTGTGCCATCTTTGACAACTTATCTACTACCACCATCAAGGCATCTTTGCCCTTCTTTGTTCTTGGGAGTCCCTGTAATAAAATCCATACTTATCACCTCCCACTTAGCATTTTGGTACGGGCAATGGTTCCAAGGCACCAGGATCCGGGCTGTTCCGCCTTTGTCTGGTGGCATATCGGCACTCTCTAATATATCTTGCTATTTCCTTCTTCTTCATGCGGGCCAATAATAAGCGCTTCTAATCTTGAAATATGTCTTCATGAACCCCGCATGCCCTGCTATGGGACTATTGTGTGTATAATTCAAAATAAGCTTTCTAACTTGCGAAGATTTTGGTACACACAATTTGTTTTATAATATAGCAAGTTCCCTTCCTTCTTGTAGTGCTGAACGTCTCCCTTTCCTTTGTCGGTCCTGGCCTCTTTGGAAGGCTCGCCCAAACTTCCTTGAAGTCAAGGTCCGTCGGCAATGTTTCCTCAAACTTCTTGCCAAACTCACTTACAAGTGTTGATATGGCGTTACAATGAATTCTGGTTGCCAATGGCTTCTGGAAAGGGCATCCGCAACCACATTGAGCTTCCACGGCTTATAACTTATCTCAAAGTCATATTCTTCCAAGAATTCCATCCATCTCCTTTGCCTCAAATTAAGGGCGGCTGCGTAAATATGTATTGGAGGCTTTGATGATCTCGTGTCTAACTTGGAATTTCCTTCCTAATAAATAATGCCTCCAAATTCTTAAAGCCCTTACTATAGCCGGGAGCTCGATCATGCGTTGGGTAGCATTTGCTTTCGGCGTCGTTCAACTTCTTGGAATCATAGGCCACTACTCTTTCCTCTGCATGAGGATTTGCGCTTTGTTGCTATCCTACTAGCATCTGTTGCTACAAGCTTATCTTTGGTGGGATCACGGCAAGACCAATCTTGCGCCGTCTCAAAGCTTCCGCCGGCGTCTCAAATGCTTTACGGGCCTTGTTTTGCCAATGGGCTGCCCAATCTTTTATCTTCCACCTTTTGTGAGATCCGTTAATGGCGGCGCTGCTACCTTGGCAAAATTCTTGACAAATCTTCTATAATAGCACCGCTAGCCCTAGGAAGCTCGACTTCATCGTATTCTTTGGTGCCGGCCGGCCGATCCACGGCTTCTATCTTGGCGGTGCGTGGAAATGCCTTCTGGCGTGATCCGTGCCCCAAGTACTCCACTCTTTCCGTTCGCGAAGTGGCGCCGATAACCCATAAAGAGTTGATGCTTTCTTAACTTTTCAAGCACCTTCCTCAAGTGTTGGGCGTGCTCCTCCAACGGACTTCTTTGTAAACCAAGATATCGTCGAAGAAGACTATGATGAAGGAATCTAGAAATTCGCGGAAGGCGTCATTCATTAACCTCATGAATATTGCTGGTGCATTAGACAATCAAAGGGCATAGCTGTGAACTCATAGTGCCCATATCTTGTCCTAAATTTGTCTTATGAATGTCTTCCTCCTTGATCCTAATACGGTGATATCGATCACGAGATCTATTTTGGAGAAGATCTTTGCTCCCACGTGGCCTGATCCATTAAGTCATCGACCTAGGCAAGGCATACTTATTTTTGATGGTGTGCTTATTTAGCGGCGGTAATCAATGCACATCCTAAGGCTCCCATCCTTCTTCTTCACAAAGAGAATAGGGGCTCGAGCGAGCGGGGGAGACACTAGGTCTTATGAACCCTAGGTCTAGCAATTCTTGCAACTGCTTCTTTAACTCTCATCAACTCCTCGGTTGACATCCTATAAGGTGCCTTGCTTGTAGGCCGTCCCAGGTTCAAGTGCTATTTCACACTCGACTCCTCTATAGGGAGGCTGCTTAATCTCATCGGGGAACAAGTCATTGAAATTCCTCGATCAATTTTGCTATTGGCTTTTGGGAAGCTTGCTAGATTCTTTGATCTCTTTATCTCCCCTCGGCTCCCGATCTTGGAGCTCAAGCAGGAGATAGGCCACTGCTGCTTTCTTATGCACTTAAGCAATTTTTCACTACTCATGCATTGCATGATTGGGGTTACTTCTTTACTGTGATTTCGATGACTTTGCCCCCTCTGGCGTTGTTAAAGGTCACCTTACGTTTCCCTGTCGATGATTGCTCCTGCTGGTCAAGATATTCCATTCCAATAATGAGATCATACTTGCCTATATTCATGACTTCGCTCCCAATGCAACATTAACACACGGCAAGTCTACATTGAAGTTTATTCTCTTCCTCTTTGTATGCCTAATTGCTCCATTGGCTAACACTGCTCGGCCTGGGCTTGGACTTTAGCGGCTTTAACTTCAACATGCTTACCATCCTAGGGGATGCAAAATTATGGCCGCTTCGAGTCTATCAATACTATAAAGGATTTCTCTTGGGCTTTTCGGTCGTTGAGATCACCTTATATTGACTTTTTTGCATTCCCTGTATCAATAGCTGCAAAGATGTGACACTCACCATGGATGTAATCAGGTGCCGTCATCGTCTGCGTCCGATGGTGTCTCCCATCCGGCTCTGCCAATGCCGCATTCATAATCGAGGGGGCAATTGTTGGTCCTATGCCACGGTGGAAGCATCTGAAACACAAGCCGCTTCTCTATACATTCTGCTTCTTTTCCTTGGGAATGGACTGCAGAAATTGCCTCACCGCTTGGGGAGTAGTTAGACTTGGCTCCTTGCTCCTTGAAGCTTACATTTCTTTTCACCTTTGCCACTACTTGTGTTGCCTTGCTTCCCATAATTTGAATTATCTTTGCGTCTTGCTAGCTCTTTGGGCTTGCCGCCCTTGGGCTATAGCCCCCTGTGCTCTTCCCCTTATCCTGGAAATATTGCTGCCTTGATGCCTGCTCTTGTGGACCTGTTCCTTGCAAACTTATGGCCTTTGCTTCTGCCTCTGACACAGACTTTGGGTTTATTGCCCTTACAAGCTTGCGGATCTCATCGTTCAAGCCTTCAATATAGCCTTCCACCGCATGCTTTTCACTCAACTTTGGCACATAAAGCCTTAGTCTCATGAATTCCTCCGTGTATTTTTTGACTGATTTGTTGCCCTGTTGCAACCCTATAAACTCTTTGCATCATGTTGCACTTATGTTCTCTTGGTACATAATGATGTTTGAATGCCTTGGCGAACTTTTACGAACTTACTTTGTCCTGCTTTCAGCCCATGTGCTTTGGCATACCCCTTCCACCAAATTCTAGCTGCACCCTTGAGGTTTGCTGTTGCTACCCTGCCTTTGTCTTTATCTTTCATGCCATAGGCGTTGCCATACTCACTCATCTCATCCAGCCACGCCTCTGCTTCCATTCGGATCTGTTTTCCCCGGCTGCTCTAACTTTCACGGCTTTCACACATTACTAAAGTGAGTCAACTTTCTTACGATGTCAGTCGTGATGCGTCACATCCGCGGTTTAGATCTGCCGCGCGACCTCGTGCCTCTTCTTCCTGCTCTTAGATCTTGGGTATCGTATCAGGGTTGGGCTTGAGGATCAGAGCTAGGAGATCTTCTCCCTGCTTCTCTTCGCCCCGTTGCCTTTATTCGGCCCGGTGGCGTTTTCCGGCAAGGGCACGTGCAGTCTGTCCTCCTATTAACGCTGCCCACGCTGGCAATGCCCTTATGTCGTGGATGTCGGATCTGATTTGGGATAGCTCCTCCTCGATTATTATGCTTCAATTCTGGCGCAAATTCCTCATTTGGGCGCCTTGGCGGGGAATGCGTTGTTGTTCTCTCGCTGCTGTGTTCATCAAAGGTTTCTAGGTACTCTAGTTTTGCATGCACATTAGAGTACATTTCGATCATTAGTTCTTGTTTTGTGTGTTACGTTGTTTTACTTGCTTATACAATTTGAGGGAGCAATTATATACAAAAAGAGATATATATTATATTCATATATAATAAGCTTTTACATGCAAATTAATAGACTTTTACTCTTGAAATTTCTTGAGGTAGTCAGGGTGGTCCTCCAAAAATTTCTTCACTTGGGCCATTACCCTAATGACCACTGTTAAGTTCGAGGATATTTGTTGACGTTCCTCCTTGAGTCTCGCCTCCATGTCTTGAATTCTCCTATCGATGTATAATGTTTATCCTTCGCCAATACGCCTTGCCGCCTATAAGGGATTGCAAAGTCGAAGATGGTCAATGCAATCGCTCTCTTGATCAGGACAACATGGTCGATGTTTGGAGGTAATCGTGCATGGTGTCCAAACCCTGAGAGGGCGATAAGCATAAAGACCCCTTCTTCACCTCTTGGGCTAAATTGGCGGTGAATAACCGCTATTCTTCCGTCCAGCAGCAACGGCAGGTAGTATCTGAGCGCCTTATCATGCCCTGTTTCTTCGGCAGACGAGGAAGTTGCCCTGTGCCTTCCATGGCGAAGTCATCCAATCGGTATCTCCTCTAGCTCGAAGTCTTGGTGCAGCCTCCTTAGGTTGATCGCCTCCATCTTTGCCGGGGATGGGTGTTGGCGAGCTTCGGTAATAATCTTTGATGTGGACTTGCCTTTGATGCCCATTTGTTCCTGAATTGCCATGAACTCCTCCTCCGAGGGCAATTCCGTTTCGGCCATCATCTGTCTGATGCCTGCGTAAGCCTCTATATCTGATGATGTCTCGCCGGTGAAGGTCCTGGCTTCTCTTATGCTGATAGGGAAGTCCTGAGCTTCTCGATCGATGAAGTCGTCGAGATCTGCCTGCTGTCGTAGAAGGTGTAAAATCTCATCCACCCTAAGGCCTCTGTCGCGGCACTGTGGAAGATTCTTGATGTCGTGAAGGGTTAGATATGCCTCGCCTGCTATGAACACCGGCGTCAAGCTTGTAATGCCCTCCCCGAGTGGTGGGGCTCTTCTTGTTGCTCGCAGTCCCTCTTCGAAGTTTTGGATCTGCTGTTCCGCTTGCTGCCTCTCTTGTTCTAGATCCAGGTCTTCCGGGTCTGATTCGTATTCATCCTCCTCCTCTTCTTCCTGCTCGTACTCGAGTCGCATCCGTTCCTCCTCTGCTGCGGCCATGGCTATGGGTTCAACTTCTAAAGGCTGCACTGAGGGTTCCCCTATCTGGGTTTGACCCCGAAGAGATAGAAAGAT
The DNA here is from genome assembly GCA_021234155.1 of Isoetes taiwanensis. Lineage (NCBI taxonomy): Eukaryota > Viridiplantae > Streptophyta > Lycopodiopsida > Isoetales > Isoetaceae > Isoetes > Isoetes taiwanensis. Next base: position 6,072,308 of record JAJEKV010000022.1, on the reverse strand, counting down.
GGCTACAGCTGCTGTATAGGAGAAGTACCTCCTCCTATTGACAGAGATGGACATGTAGTTGGGAAGGCGGACTGCTTTATTCTCTAAGTACTTATCTACATTTGGGATATCTTGCAGGGCTGACTTGAGGGCAGTGTTAGGTGCAAAATACCCTACACAAGGTGGGAGTTCTACCAAAAAGGGTCCTATCTTGGCATGGAACTCAGACATGATGTTCTGGTAGAAGGGAGTGGCGTTGATGGTGGCCTCAATGTCAAGTTCTCTAAGACAGACGAAGACCGATTCGATGTCAGCTTGACCACATGGTGGTGGCATACCATCGCTTGAATGAAGAAGTGGCCAAGAGCAGCGAGGGCTGGGGATGACAGGTGATGATGCGAAGCGCCCTAAGGATTAGGGAAATCGGCTTGGAGCAGAGAGCGAGGTTGGAAGGTGCAAATGACACTTGGGTTCCCCTTTATAGGCAAAACCCTAATTTTGGGAAAAATTTTAGGTTTACAATTCTCTGACTTTCTGGGGTCTAGAGGTATGATTTATAGGCTAACTGAGCTTGGAAATGCTCCTAAGGGTCCCTAAGCAATAATTTTGTTTCGTCTAAGGACAACTTGGATGAATTCGGACGAGACCACTCACACAGTGCGCCAGGGTGGGATCGGTTTGCAAACCGAACTGGTTGGGGCGCACTCTGTGAGGGGTGGACTGCTGTTTAGGTCACTAATGATGCTAAACTAGAGAACTAAAGACATAATCCTGGATATGTTGTGGTTATTTGTGGTGGAGTTTGGGGTTCGACCACTCACACAGTGCGCCAGGGTGGAATCGAATTCCAAACCAAATGGGTCTGGGCGCACTCTGTGAGGGGTGGAGCTCCATTTGACTCGGCGTTGGCCAATTTAGACAGATTAGGGGTCAATTCCTACTAACTGGGATGAGTTAGGTCGAATAGTATACCTACTTTACGCATTTAGGCAAGATTTGGCACCAAACCATGCTCATCCACTCACCAAAGTCGCGCCGAGGGGTGGGATCGGTTTGCAAACCCGAATGGGTTGGCGCACTGCTGAGGGGTGGGATCAAATGCCCGGTTTGTTCGAACTTTGCTATTTCTAAATGTAGAATTGGCAATACACCCTATTTAAACTTCGATTGGACTTATTTATTTATCAAAATTATAGATTTATACCAAGGAAAAGGTCATTTACAATAGTTCAGGGGCCCTCCTTCTTAATAAACTGAGCTAGTCTAATATCTTTGGGCATACAAGTCACTCTCTTAGCGTGTTGAGCACGCGCGGCGAGTCTTCAAGTAATATGCGATGTCTTTGCTCAGAGCGCCTCTGCGATCACGAGCAACATGTCGTCAGGGACCCATTTGGATGGGTCGAACTCTGTAAAATCTCCCTGGTTAGGCGTGCAAAGGGGGCTGCGGGAATGAGGAAGCCATAGCTCTGCTTGGAAGTGCTTAATTTCTTGGGCGCCCTCGCTGAATTTTGAGTCCGCCCGGCCTTTTCGCCGGCTTCTTCGAGGGGTTGGCATTAGGTGGGGCTCAACGTGTTCTTCTTCGTTGGCCGACCTCCCTCAATGGTCTTCACTCTGTGTTCTTCGTAGTATTTGGGTATTCTTAGGTGCATTTTCATATGCAGCGGTATACTCCTTTAGCTCTGATACGAATGCTGCAAGTCAAACGGTATATAGGACTCCCTCTGCGACCTTGGTTTCTTGGTCTTTGTCATTTGGGGTGCCCGGTGACGACCATTTAGGATATAGGCGGTGCGTTAGCCACGGGGGTCTTCATCCTCCGTTATTGGGTTTGAAGGGCCGAAGTCTCTCTGGTTGCGTGTCCTCCGCTCCCTCCTCGGGTTTGGTCGGACCGAAGATGGGGGCTTCTTAGGATCCGGCTCTGTATGGATTCTTGCAGCGGCCGGTGTCTTCTTCTTCTTGGCTTCTCCGCCAGAGCGCCAGGGTCCTTACCCTTCTCGCTCTCACCCTCTCCCGCTCCTCTTTTGCTTCCTCCTTTCTTCCCTCTTACATTTCCTTCTCCTCCCTCCTCTTTCTTAGCTCTTCCTTTTCCTTAGGCGCTCGCCTTGGATTTCCCTCGGCTCGCCTTCTTCCCTTTCCCTCTTCTTCTTCTTCGGTTCTGCCTTTGGTTCCTCATTATCCCGAAGATCTCCTCGGCCAGACTCCCCTCATGGCTCCGCCGCGTCGCCTCCCGATCAAGGTTCTCCGATACTGTTCCTGCTCCTCGGGGTTAGGGTTAGATGGTTCAGCCGGTGCCTCCTCTTCCCGATGTGCACTTGCCTCCCGTCGGCCTTACGCCGGACGGCTCGCTCTTGGCTCACATAACGGGTGGCACAACCTTCAAGGGCGATCTGTTTCGTCCGTGCCATGCTTTTGTTTGTCGGGTTTTGAGCTTTGGAAGCTGAAGATCGTCTTCTTGGGCGAGCTGTTCTCAGGGAAAGGTGGGGGTAAAATGGAAACCCTAATTTTCTATTTATAGGGAGGTGGGATTTAGGGTTGGGACACCGCAATTCATATGGGGAAAAAAAAAAAACAAACTAGGGCATTAAAAGCGAAGGTGCGAGGCATTAGATGCGGGTTCACCATACTCCAAAACACCCACCACTCACCGGTCGCTGGGCGGATTGGATTACCAACCGAAAGGGCAGGCGCACTCTGTGGGGTCGGCTCGATTTCGAGGCTATTTTACAATTCTGAGGGGAGTTTCTTAGTGTTATAACATGCAAACCTATCTAGAACTAAGGAAATAAGCCAAACTACCCCATTATCTTAATTAATTGGGACACCTAACTATGTCAGCGGAGGTCAACCACTCACCGCAGTCTTTGGGAATCGGTTCTTGAACAGAATGGTGTCTTTGAAGCGGAGAGGGGTGGCCTAATTTTGGCAATTTAGGTTGGGAAAGATGCTATACTTCACTAGCAACCTATCATGGAACTAAAATCTACCCGAAATTGGGAATTGTCCCAATTGTTGAAGCTCTTGCTTGGGTGGCTATACCCCAAGACTCGAATCTACTTGTTAGTCCTAAGGGAGAAATGGGCTGCTCGATCTTGGATGCCAAGATCATGCTCGATACCTTTATGGCGTCCCCTACTCCTTATAACGATGCCCGCATCGTACTTTCGAGGAGCATTCCCCGGCGGTGCGACGGGGGCCATCCACTGACTCCACTCCCATGGGGCGAGGAGCCGGCAAGGGAAGAGTGGATGTGTCATTCATCCGTCTTCCATCGGATCGACCTATCGCTGGAAGCGTAACAAACAAGCGTGAGCACAACCAATAATATACAACACAATCACCATAACAATAGCAACATCACAGAGGCCAATACCTTCATAACAATAATACAAAGGAGAGATCCTACCCGGGCTCGGACTCAAGGGGATGACTGGCGGCTAGGCCTCCGAGTTCATTGCGCATGTAATTCATGGCAATGGATTTGGCTGGCATAGAACATGGCTTAGGGTAGTCCACTCCATCCGCCCCTCCAGGTGCACACTTTGCGTAAGTAGGTGAAAAGTGTTGGGACTTGGCCGTGGCCTCTCACAGGGTGAATAGCCGGAGGGGCTACTCTGGCGGGTTGCATCTCCCCAACCCCGATGAGGCGAGGAAGAGAGCTGCCTCTCCTCCGGAGGTATCCGTGCTCATCGCGTAGGGCGGCTAGAGGGCCACTTTGCCCTTATTCGACTTGAACTCTTGGAAGGTCATATCCACCACCCCCACAGTGTCGAGCTCATGCCTTGCCCACACGCAGGTGACAAGCCATTAAGCCTAGCCGGCAAAGACCCCCGATAGCCTTTACTACCGGAGGGTCGGTCCTTGATGAGACAAGTTCCTCCTTATCAACCGGCCTTGCCCCTTCACCCACGGCCGGTGGGCTCACGTACCGCGGGCGCAATTATGTGGGGAACTAAGGTGCTATGCTAGGAGCATCTTCTACACGACCTTTAGGTCTCTACCCCCCCTTCCCACAACAAGGAGATCGCAGTAGAATACATGCAATATCACGTAACGTAGATAGAGAATCATATCAATCTATCTACTTAACATCCAATGTTAGGTTCATTTGTTAGAGTCTCCGGATCTAGGGATCTACAAGACTTCGAGAGATGATCTAACATACTAAACCCAAGCATATTGCCATGCCTAAAGGCGGTTTGCACAATGGAACAACTAGATACACCGCTCCTTGGCTTGCTCGATCCTCGGGCGTCCATGCTCTTGATCTTGCCGAAGACAAGCGCTACCAAAGAACCTTGTTGTGCAAATCCGACTTTTGGAATTTCGGCAATGCGATTTCGAGCTTTACCCCCGGCGAATTGGCCGGGAAAGCCCTAAATGCGAAAAGAGGAAAGGAAGCTCTAGAAAACCCTAATTGGCAAAGTGAAAGGAGAGCTAGGGTCTAGGGTTTTAGCCCTTATATAGACCCTATCTAGGTTAGGGCATCCACATGGGCAAATGGCTTTAAGCCATTTGGAAATGGATGAACAAGGAACCTTTTGTTGTGTATGTTTCATTACATACCCAACATCCAAGGTTGCCCCCTAGGTGCAACCTTTAGCTCCTAGGTGCAACGTTGTCCTACTCTCAAGTACATGTCACTTGTGACATGTACGTGTGACGTGGCAGTATAATATACGTATTGGGGCGTATATTATGCTGGAACGTCACATTTGGCTATCCTATCTAGAAAATCACTTAGTCGGCAGAAAAATTGGGCTAAAATTTTCTTTTTTTTTGGAAATTTTTTCCATTTATTTTAGCCATTTTTCTTGGCAAACATACTATAAAATAGCCATTTGGCTAACCTTAGCCGTTATTTTATTCCATGGCATATGGCCAATCATGCTTTCGGGAGTTCTTAGACATCTTTGTTATCATCTATTTGAATGATATTTTTATTTATTCTAAGACTCTCAAAGAACATGAGAGGCAGGTTTGACAGGTCCTTTAGAAGCTTTGTGAGCATGGGTTATATCAAGCTTGAGAAGTGTCAGTTCGAGTAGGATACTATGGAGTTTCTTGGCTATCGTATCACTCCATATGGAGTCTCTATAGATCCCAAAAAAGTCAGCACTGTTCTGGGGTGGCAAACATCCTCTTTCATTCGAGATATTCAGTATTTTTTTGGGTTTGCCAATTTCTATCGGCGTTTCATTCGGGATTATTCAGAGGTTTCCCTTCCTTTGACACGCCTCACAGTTAAGGATGTGCCATTCGAATGGAGTGTGGAAGCAGAATCTGCTTTCGTTATCCTGAAGCATGCTTTTACCACGGCACCAGTTCATGCTCATGCAGATCCTTCACATCCATATGTTGTCGAAGCAGATGCTTCTGATTTTGCTCTTCGCGGTATCCTGTCACAGGAGGGGGATGACCTGAATTGCATTAGATCGCCTATCACTCGCGGAAGATTCAGGCTACCGAAATTAACTATCCACTTTATGATAAGGAGTTGTTAGCGATAGTTGATTCTTTCGAGGAGTGGAGCCATTTCCTGGAGGGATCTCTTCATAAGGTGAGAGTTTATATAGATCATTGAAATTTAGAATATTTTTGCTCGAGTGCTCAACCATCGTCAGACTTGGTGGCATACTCAATTTATTATCCCGCATTGATTTCGTGACCAACTTATGTCCTAAACCCCTCCAAGGGAAGCCTGATACCTTGTCTCGATGCTCCTACCTTGAGCCCAAGCTAGGTGATCCCGCATTTGATCAGTAGTCACATGTTATTTTACGGCCTGATCGGTTCCAGCTTATGGCCTTCACTTTGTTCGAGAGGCCTCATGACACAGCCTTGTTGGAGTCTGTTCGGGCATCTCTGCCCCCCGATCCGTTGTCTCAAGATGTATTCTCACACTTTGGCTTCTTCATCATCTTCTCAGCAAATGCAATCAGACTATGATAGTTTTGAGGTTTGAGATGGACTCCTGTTCCGTGATGGGCTTCTGTATGTGCCAGATGGTGCTTCTAGGCTTCGGATTTTCCAGGCTTGCCATGATTTAGGACACTTTGGAGCAGCCAAGACTCTTGAACTTATTAATCGAGAGTATTGATGGCCTGGGCTTCGTCGCTTGTCGAAGCTTTTATTCGATCCTGTGACACCTGTTATCGAACGAAGGTTCCGAGACATATTCCTCATGGCCTTCTTCAGCTACTGCCGGTTCCAAATGGACCTTGGAAGAGTATTTCTGTAGACTTTACTCTCTTGGGGTTACGATGTTATCATAGTTGTTGTTGATCGTTTCTCTAAAATAGCTCATTTTATTCCCTTCAATGTCATCATCACCAGTGAAGGAACAATTGATCTTCTTCTTCGTGAAGTAATCAGACTTCATGGATTGCCAAATACTATCGTCAGTGATCGTGTACCTCAGTTCATCTCAAATTTTTGGAAGCGGCTTTTGGAGTTATTGCATATCGACTGCTCATTGATATCCACTCACCATCCAGAAAGTAATGGGCAGGGAGAGCGCATTAATCAGACTCTGGAGCAATATTTAAGGTGCTTTATTAGTTATCAGCAGGATGATTGGGTCGATTACTTTCCATGAGCTGAGTTTACCTATAATAACTTAGTACATGCTTCCATTGGCCAGACTACGTTCTTTCTGAACTCTGGTCAGCATCCTCGTTAGTTCCTTAGTGTCGTTGGCAGTGTCTTTGACAATCTTAGTGAGTCTCGACTTGAGAAACTCCAAGCTCTTCAATCAGATCTTCAGCATCATCTTCACCGAGCACAGAAACGCTATCGGCATTATGCCGATTTGCATCAATAGGAAGCTCCTAAATTTCATGTTGGTGACCTTGTGTGGCTTCTTTGTAGGGACCTCCCTACCTCACGTCCCTGCAACAAGCTTGACTACTGTCGCCTTGGTCCTTATCGGATCACGGCTCAGATCAGCGATATGGCATTTCGGCTCGAGCTCCCTCCAGTCATTCGGCTCCATCCAGTATTTCATGTTTCTTTATTGGAGCCCTACACAATTAATGCTTTTCCGGATCGCGTTCCTTTGTTGCCACCACCAGTAGAGATTGATGATCATAAGGAGTTCGAGCTTCAAGAGATACTCCAAGTTTCTTCGTCGGCGATTGTATTACTTTGTCAATTGGGAAGGTTACTCACCAAGTGATAGAACCTGGGAGCCTGCCGAGAATCTGACTAATGCTCCTGATAAAATTGCGGAGTTTCACAGACGTTACCCGGGTAAGCCAAGTTTGAGTACTTCGGCCCCAGCTCCGAAGACTCGTCGCTGGTCGTAAGAGGGAGATGGTGTGGTGACCATAGGATATTCATATCATATGAATATTATACTTGTATGTACAAAAGATGGTCGTCACACGGATGCAAAATGATAGTTGCACAAGACATGGTTTGAACTTGGCAACCTTCTAATTGCAAGTCATACACCTTTGCCAAGTGCGCTACCAATACACATCTTTTTTACATACGGGGCCATGTCCAGGAGGTTTAGCAAGACTTGGTGTGATCTCATCCATTGGCGTGGCGTGATCCTGACCATTGGCCTAGATATATAAGGGGGCACCTCCTTCTTGTCGAACCATTCCGGTTCAACGCCAGTCTTGAGCCTTCTAGGCATAGTCTCATGCTCTTGCTTATCTTCGGGCCATTGTACGCTTGATTCTTATTGATATCAAATTCTTCACCGATCTTGGCATATTTCCTCCGTATTTTCCAAGTATTTTCTTTGTTTTCGCGTAGGTTCATGATAAACATGAGAACATAGGAATCTTTTTTAATCTGAGTCCACGAAAATCTGATCCTAAAGAGTTAGGTCCAGGAGAGTTGAAGAAATTGCTTGTTCAGCCAACTGGGTTAGATACAAAGAAAAGAAAAGGAAAGCTCTCACTACCTCCATCTTGCTGGAGTTAAGGATAACTCCAAAATTCTTGTAGAAGAAACTACGTGGATGGGTTGCCAATGAATTTTGCCATGTGTCATATCTGTAACTCATCATAGATTATGAAGTTCGAAAGAATTATTGTGCATGATCATAAAGGCCACAGACATGCATGCTTTTCTTGAATTCTGGCATGCCATCTTCACGCTGATGATGTGCTATCACCAGAAGTGAAGTATGGAAATTTTGTTATAAGCCATGGCAAAACTTGAAAATGTCTAGATGATGATGTCCACCATCTTTCAGATTCTATTTATTCTCTTCTAATGTAGGCACTTAGAGCTTAGAGTTAGTATATCAATTTGCATTCTTATACATAAACATGATATACGCTAGTACCAATGCTATTGTATCCATGCTTCAAGTCAACATAACAAAGTGCTCTTGTTTGATACATACTGCCAATCTAAATAGTTCTTGCTTCAAGAGAGACTATGTTACACAGAAAAACTCAAACGCCAGGATCCTAATAATAACCCCATCAATAGATCTAATGATAAAATAAAATGCCATACCCATATGTCTGCAAAGCATGGAGAATTATATAGAGAGAGATACATACCAAGAAATGCAGAATTGGGCAGTAAATAAGATCATGGGCATAGTACGTATTTGTGCTCCAGAAACTGACAAAGGGCTTGATCCTAAAGCAAGGATGCTTTGGAGGCAACTTGTTGGCGGATCCAATGGGGCGTTTAAATGGTGCATAATGCAAGGATCACACAAGAATCTCACGAAAATCAGACATGTTCTAGCTATGCCGATGGCCACAGATTAATAATCAGTCAAAACTGTAGCACTGGCTCTGCCATTGAATCTAACACAAAGAAAGAAATTTTAAACCAGATGGAAAATGCCTGCAACCTGTTAGAGATGGTTCAATGCTTAGAACCGGTCCAAAAGCTGGCAGAGGAAAACATGATATGGCAAACAGGGACATCACATAAAAGGTTCGTCAAATATAAACTCAAATTACACCAAATGATGGAAGGAAGGAAGGAAGATATTTTTATCGTCCACAAAATAGGAAGATGAAGGCAAGGGCAAGTGCAAGTGCAAGGGACAAGGAATCAAGGGCTTCCTCAAGATAAGATAAGATAATCATTTTAACGTCCACGGAAGCCCATCCGGGCTTATGGGACCAAGTACATGGGGGACCTAAGTCCTGGACCGAAGTCCAAACAAGAACATGGGCCAAAGCCCTTAAGCAAAAGCACAACGTGAGCAAAAGCACAATCACCATGGCCCGGATTAAAAACCACCGGGGAAAAAACCGTTACCAGGATGATTATGGCTGCTCACAAATCCAAAAATCCATGCTGTTGCAAAAAGCAACAAGCATACCTCCAAAAAACAAACCTTCACCAAACGCCCCCAAACCGTAACCTCTTCACGGTGATTCTAAAATCGGCGGACGATGCATGCGCTTAAATCTCCATCTTCACGCTGATCCACATGCATCTACATGCCCCGCCACATGCATCCATAAAGGTGAAGCTGAATCGAATGCGATGCAATAGATCCGAAGCCAAAACACCCGAGCTTCGGGGAAGGCTACCAAGGAAAATCGAGGGAAGTCGCCGGAGGAGGTGCCTCCTCAAGCTCTCAAGCATGCTCTCAGGTGCTCATGCGCTCAGGCATGCTCAGGTACGACGCCACCCTTCACTGCACCTCCCCTCCGGGCACCCGGTCGGCTCCGGCGGCGCCCAACAACGCCACCCTTCATCGCTACCAGCGCCAGTAAAGGCTTCAAAGCAGGCGCCTTTAGGAGATGACGATGCTCCAGGTTAGATTCAGTGGTGCGCGATGTTCGGAACATGCATGCCTTGCTTATTTTCTCAATCGTTCCTTTCGTTAGATGAAGATCTAACGGCTCGTTGGATGTCCATGTCGAAGACACGTGGATAGGCTAGGCTTTCAGATAAGGTAACACCCATTGTTGGGCTGTTGCGCTAAAAAAAAAAAAAAAAAAAAATCGATGGTTAAAAAAATTTTGCATACCAAATATGCACATGAGCTGCGAATCAAAGGAGTACTCTCAATTCCACCATCAAACAAGAGTTTTCCCTTTCAGGCAACTTAGGAACATAAGCTGTGAATGTTACGTATTGTGACAAGCACTCATCCCATTAGAACAATAGTAATATGTTATCTTCAACATCCAAAGTGCATGCACAGATACTTCACAGTTTCACCTAAACAGCCAAAACCAAACTTCATGCTGTTGAACATTGTTATTAGGATTAACCACATGTTCGATCAAAGAAGTGTGGCCCTTGCGCTAAATTTCTTGAACCATTTAACTTTAGACCTCACTTCCTTATCCAAGGAAATACCATTTACATATTACATATTGTGAATCTATAGAGTTGTAAATGTTCATGCACGTTGTTCCAATCTTACCAACTCAAGGTTGTATTGGGTTGATTTACCACTGCCTTTATGCACATGGGTCCAAGCACATTAGGGTGGCTCAAATAAAAACAAATTAGGACTAAAAAATAGCCCTAACCGTTTCCTTAATTCTCGAATAATTTTGAATTACGTTAGCACTAATTATTCACCTGATTCCCTCCCAACATTTTCGGGGAAAGTTTTTCCCACATTTTCGATGACTATGGAGAGCTTTCTTGCTGTTGCTATCGAGCCAGATGCTTGCAATCTAGCCGAGATAAAGGACGCCATTTGCTTGAAATTTATGCGAGCATATGGCATGAATTTAAATCATTTCATTCAAGGGGTGGTGGCATTTCGAATTGCAACCGGATCGCATTCGGACGGATCGTAAACCAAAACAAGGTTGAAATTTCGTTCTTCCCAGAGAGATTTAATGCATTGAAGAGTTATATGATGAAAAGAAGGTATTATTTTCATGCTTATGCATTTCGTTTTGAAATGAGTCCGCCAAATGTTAATTTGGAAATTAGGTGGTCTCTGTTCAATGTTAATTTGGAAATGAGGCGGTCATAGAACGTATTAATAATAAAATGCATCCACCTAAATTGAAATGACTCATTTTAATTAACGTTATAAGTTATGAACATAAGTAAGAATGCACAAATAGCTAGCTTGTGCTCTGAATTTTTTTTTTCCTCTCATGCTCATGGTTCTTCTTGTTTTTCCTAGCAAAAGGTATACGAGAAAGAAATATCACTTGTTCTTTGAAATGTTCAATTGCAACTCGACCTAATCTTTTTGCTCTCATCATATGTTTTATATCGAAAGTAGTAGGTCCAATATTTCGCATGACATGCCACATCCGAAGTTTTCTAGGGCGAAAGTGAGGTACTCCACATATTTGCTTCCATTCTCTGTTAATAATGGTCGTTTGATAAATTTCATTGGTTCTTAATAGAACACCGCATCTGTATTAGGTTTGTAGTTAAGTAAATTTTTTTTTTTTTTTCTGTTTATATACATTAAAAAGGAAATTTCTTGCCACATGATCCCTGGTTAGCAATTGGTTTTGTTGGTTAGCATTATACATTATGTAGATCTCAGAGAAAATGATGGCAGTCCATAGTTGGAGTTCGTAACTATGCATTACCTAAATGTCTTGATGGCGCCGGATAGCATGTGTCTTTATTATGCACCTAAATATGCTTCCAACATTTAAATTTTGATCACGATTTGACTAGAGAAAAAGGATCTGCCATGATAAAATTGGAGGCCATATTTGGGATTAAGTAAACGCTAATCAATCAAGGTATATTTCTTAGTGGCTGCACAATCTGCAAATTAGCATTAGATATTGCTAATAATAACTATTGACGTCAAGGCACTAAATAGTAAAATGTATGTTATATATTAGTACTGCTAAACTAAATAGCACTTAATTAGGTTGGCTTGTACTAATGTTTGTGGTTGTGTACTAATCACAAATTTAATTGCTAGTTAGCATTGCATTTGATTTTATTTACTAAATTTGTACTATTTAGTATTAGGTTACTAATTAGTTGCAGGAAGTCCTAAACTTGCATCTTTGTCACTAATTTTATATGTAGCACTAATACCATATTTTTCTGCTATGTTTATATGTAGCACTAATACCATAAATTCTGCTATGTTTATGTTACAGCATGTCCTACAGAAAGAGCTTGTGTAAGGTGAAGAAAGAAGAGGAACACTTCTCAGCCGCAGAGCGAGAAATGATTATAGACACTTCTAAATTATCATGCGAAGGCCTGACGCAAACAGACGTAAGAAAAGCAGAAATAGATGACGAAGAGATCTGCAAAATCTTTGGGGCGCCAAAATGTGATGGTAAGAAGCAAATATATAAATTCTCAAGGATGAATGCAGAATATGTGGATCGGTTTTTAGATGTATATCGGCGATGCTACCAAAGGTTTGATGTGTGTATTGGGGAGATAGGTAAGTTTTATGCCAAGGCATTTGCATTGCAAATAAGTGGCAGCCAAATCAATTGGAAATCATTTGTTGTAAAGAACGAAAAGAGGGAGAAACCAAAAGAAAAGGCAGATGTTCAATCATCTACTATTGGTGCTCTAGATAAACAGGAATATGATTTGAGTGAAAAGGCACTTTGTCAAGTGATATCGAGTTTTGCATTGAATTGAGTATAGTTGTTGAGAGATCGCAAGACGCCTTCAAACAAAGTGCAAGGAAAGCAAAAAAATATTGGAAGAAGTGTTCTCATGAGATGGCTTATGCGTAAGGGCAAATGCAAGATGCCAAAGATAGAATGGAGAAAGCATCATCGGCTATAGATAAGAGATCTATGGAAAATGCTATGTCTTTTCTATCAAGCAACATAAAATTTAAAGAAGATGAGCTTTTAAAGGCCAACGAAGCCTATAAAGCGCTTGAACAACATGCACAGAAGGTAAGCATATGGTTAGTCTTTTTTCATGGTATATTTTGGATGACTCATTTACATTTTTAGGGAAGAGGAGACCAAGAAATACTTACATCAAAAAGTGGAGAAATTGCATTCGATTTCTGCCTCATTGAAGAGACTATCTAACCTACAAGTTGGTTTTCCATACGCTGAGCAAACCGTCATCCGCATTAGATGCTTTTGTGGAATTAAAGACATGCTCTTATTGCACATTTGGTTTTGATCCAAGTAAGCGTGTGTGCTGTTATTTCACATTGCTTGCATGCTTTCCATCCTTTATGCGCTTTATATTTGTTTTTGTGAAAAGATTTAAAAGTGTCCGTAATGCCTTCTGACGGACATACCCAATACATGGCTGAAGTCTCTTGGCATAAGAAACCCAACACTAACTTTTTACAAAGCTGAACTATCTCATGGATGTCCAAACGTTGAATTGCCGTAATCACACGGTGAGTAATAGCTATTATTTCATTATGTCGGAGTTCTAATGGATTGTAAAAGTTGTTGTGGCTGATTATCATGCTACAGCTGTGGATCTAAGTGCAAGCACGGAGGGCAAAACTTCTCATATGAAAGCAATGTCTCAAAAGTCTGCAGTGGGGAAATTTCAATTGTCCAAGATGGGTACGGATGGATTTGACCATAATGCTTCAATCACATTGGTTGAAGGACACAAAGACATTATTATACTTGATGAAAGTAAAGATGAAGATAAATCAGTCAATAACCAAAGAAGAACTTCCCGCAGTAGACATCTTGTCAATTTCATGTTTCATGTGTGAATTGAGATTGTTGCTAGTTTAGGTGCTTGCTCAATGCTCAACACATGTTAATGTAAAGAGGGAGTAGTAGCCTGCTGCAGTAAAGTTTTAACACTTGGATGTCTATTCCAATTGCAGGTGAAGAGATGATGGAGCTTGAACGTGATATGCCTTCCACACCAATAAAAGGGTCCAAGAGTATTGATTTGATGTTAGATAAGCTTACTGTAGCAATATCTGATGCAACACATGAAGGAAAATCGATTAGCAACAAAGAGGATGAACTGGCAAGAGGTAAAGTAAATCAAGTCCAAACATTGCTTTAATATACCATGTACTTTTTGTTGAAACCAAATGACTTGATGATTCAGGAACTTCTTTGCAAAAGGAGAACACTTTTACAAAGGACAAATCACCTTCACGTAGTGTAGATAAGAGGAAGCGGAAGTTTCAGAATGACGAGCAAAGCTTGTCCAGTGTTGGCGAATCTCCTGAGAAGCCAGTTATTAGTAATAAAGGAAATTCCAGGAGCAACAAAAGATTCATTGGAAATTTAAAGTGCAATAGGTTCGTACTTGTGAGCTGTTAATATGTTTATTTCCATGTATGCTAAGTTCTTAAATTGTTATATGTGCGGTGTTGGGAAGAAACTTCGATTTTAGAAATCAATGACCTTTCGTGAAGGTTTTCAATAAGGATACGCCAAAGACAGGAAATGAAATTGGGTGTTGAAATTGTTACTTTGAAAAGGAGTTGGTTCTTTGTCGCGGCTGGAGCGATTACATTTTTGAATTTACGCCTCAAACATTTTGAAGTGGCAATCTGGTCCACATTTGGAAACCCAAACGTGTACCTCGGTTCCTTCATGCCATCAAGCATGCATGAAAAGTTTCTATTCATATGGTCGGCGAGGCAAAGAAAAATTACTCTGAAGTCCTCAGGTGAGTCGGTGTTTTTAAAGGATTTGTCAAAAGTTTGGAAGAAATATACGGAGTTTAGTCTAAGGACCACGCTATTGATCGATCCATTACGGTTCACTAACTTCCTCAACAAGAGTGATTCATGCATCACACCAAGGTCATTTATCCCAGATGTAAATGATGGGGATTATTTATTGAAGACCTTGCAACCTTGGTTGCAGGGTATGGTTTCTGAAGTGAATGCTTACGCTTATGTTGGAAGGTCTGTCGTGATTAGGAACCAATATGATGATAGCAGTGCCAAGATTTTGAAGGAGCTGAGTAGCATGAAACTGTGATCAATATTATTCTGATGTATCTTTATAAACCATTATGATCAACATTATTTTGATCTATTTGTATGAACCATTCTGATGTTATTTTATTCTGATCATAATAACAATAATTCTGTAGCATAATAACATTTATTCCTGTCTGCCTAAATTGGTATGAAAGTTCACAAGCAGATCAAGAAATATCCTTTGAATAATTCTACAGTTCCATTTTGATTAGCTCAATATACTGTTCTGTTCATAGCAGTGATTCGATGGCAGAATTTTGTGCAAGCATTTGTTGGCAAATGTGTTCGAAGAATTGCAAGCAGAATTGTATGCAAGCTTATGTGACAAATGTTTTAACTGAACAGGTTTGCTTGAATAAGCAAAGTGCAGTGAAACAGTTACAGTAAGGACCTCCAAAGGAATTTTGAGGTCCTTAACTCAAAACCAGTTGGTCTTTCTGCCAGGGAGGCTACCCTACGAACGGTGGCAAGAGGACAGATTTGCTTGTGGGATCGGCCATTGATCGCAGAAGAAGATCCGGCTGAACCCTAAAAACAAACAAAATTTTTCGTGGGTTCATATATCCCACAAGCATGGTCGAAAAAAAAAACATAGTTATATAAGCACTATTGCTTTTGAGTTTATTAATATTGGGTGTGGGGGGGGGGCATGGGATGCCTTCTTCATGCTTCTTGGTAATTAAAGGGTGGGGTTGTTTGGGAAATCTATGCACAAATCTAGGTTGGGATTGGATGTTCATGGAGAGATGCGAAGAAGACTCCAGCTCTCCATGAAGATCCATTCCTTTTGTAAAATTTTTAATTAATCCCATTCCTTTTGTAAAAATTTTAATTAATCCCATTCCTTTTGTAAAATCTTTAATTTATCCCATAGGTTTAATGAACATGTTGAAGAACATGATTAAGAACATGCATATGGTTTAATGAACATGTTTAAGAACATGCATAGGGTTTAATGAACATGTTTAAGAACATGCATAGGGTTTATCCCATTCCTTTTGTAAAATTTTTAATTAATCCCATTCCTTTTGTAAAATCTTTAATTTATCCCATAGGTTTAATGAACATGTTCAAGAACATGATTAAGAACATGCATATGGTTTAATGAACATGTTTAAGAACATGCATAGGGTTTAATGAACATTTGTATCTCCACATTAGTATTTAATGAATTATATAGCCTATGCATTTTGTGAAGTCTAAGATCTTAGCACCAACCCTCAGAAATGCCTGGACGTCGCCATGTTATAGCCAATTGCTAAATCTCAAAAAATCCGCTAAGTCCACAAAAACGCGCGTGTATTTTTTTCTTGTGATGTGGCTCAAGATGTGGCTATAACATCAAAGACCCAGATATCCCACTCGGATATACCCGGCTATATAACATGATCGCGTCCCGATATTTACGGTCCGATATTTACGGTCCGATATTTACGGTGCTCGATCTTAGCATACTAAGTTGTTATCTACCTATTGATTTTTTTTTATTGGTTGGTACCCCATATTGATACCCCATATAGAACATTTGATACCTATTATAACTAGTGACTATTTCATCTATCTAGTTAGTTCTATTGATTTTTGCCTTAGTTTTCAATTAAAAAAGGATTTCTTATTATTGGGCTCGACTTTCGAGGCCTGTATTTAATTATGCATGCAGCAGTTTGATGAGTGAGAAGATTCACGAAGTTCCTTCTTCGATCACTCTTCTTCGAGGTTCATGGCCAGGTTCAAACTCACTGCTAAGTCCCCCATGGAGGAATCAACCGCTTCCAGCCAGCCGGGCACGAAACTGAAGATTGTGGCGAAATTCTCTTGTGTGGAGGTGAATAAGTTACAGAGAAAAGGAGCTGTAGTCTCATCTAAGGTCCAAATTGGATAGACCGCGGTGCATGCAACCCGACGAGCGCTGGAGATGACGGAGATGATCGTAGTAGCCGAGGGCAATGACCTTTATGTTGCGCTGAAGATGCCCCAGACTTCATAATTAGGACATGTGGCTTCATAGGATCTCGGCCAATATGTGAAATCTTCTTATTTTCTCGGCTAATATGGACAAGTTTTGGTGTAAATGTTGATGCTAATATGGATAAGTTTTGGTGTAAATGTTGATGTAAAGGAATATATATACTACTTAAACTTTTTTGTGTACAAGCTCTTTCATGAGTTAGTGATTCGTTTTATGTTAACTCATCCATGGATATACATCTTTTTTAAAAGTTATCGATTTTATTCTGATCAATCAACCACATATATTGTGTTGTTGTCTCTAAACCCCTAGCAATACGGTGAACACGTTTAAGCAATGAAGATGCAATCCAGAATGTAGTTCTAATTAACGTTTAGTACAAATTATTGCATCTGTTAAAGTGTGATCCACTAACTCAAACAACATAGTATTAGTTAGCAGACACAGTACTTTAATTTCGTTCACTAGTACTAATATCAAAACCTGTCACTAGTTAGTATACATATTCCCATTTCAGACAGCAAACAATCAACCTGACATAGAGGCATACATGTTCTTGTAGATCATGATTTGTTGAGCTAAGTATTTTCCTCAGTCCATGGTGTTGTAGCATTAAGCTTGTAGTTAGATATTCATTTTTGTGGTAATCCTTAGTGTTAAGCTAAACTGCCTTTCACTGATTGTTTTGTTATGTGAGGCTTTAAGCATAATATCAGATTAATTAAAGAATTCATACATGGAGTATTCCATCAGTAGCATGCATCTTATACAAATACTCCATGTATGAATTCTCTGATGGACATTGAGCATACTAAAAGATGGACATAATCTGATAAAGATTATGCTACTGAATATAAACTAATAAATCTGATACATTAAAAAATTCATACATGGAGTATTCCATCAGTAGCATGCATGATAGTTTAAGATAGTTTATGCTAATAATAATCTGATGGACATAATCTGATAAATTATGTATTAAACAAAAAAGGAAACAATGCAGGGATCCAGTACCATTTTCAAAACCGAATTGTTAATCATGTGCATCATGATGAATCTTTTATAGAAGACCGGGGAGATTCTCAAGTATTCGTTCTTTTTCTTCTTCTTCGAGAGTATAAACCGTATCACAACCTTTGACACCGTGGTTTGGCAAATGAGACATATGGATTTTAATTCTCGCGAACTTGCTCCACAAACACAATGGCTTTATTGTCCGGACAATATTTGTAGCCTTTTTTTGAGTTGTGCAACTTCTCATAGTAATTACCTTCGATGACCTCATCCCCAATGGAAAATTTCTGCCCATGTGATCTACAAACTCCCCGTTCAACAACATATCTTGGCTTTGTACATAGAACAAGATAGAATTCAACATTCTCATAGTTGTTTGTTGGTGCAACAACCGCAAAAACATCACCAAGTATGAGTCGGTCGCTAAGATCATCGGACGTGCCAAAATAAATTGCATCGTCATCTTCCTCTCCCCTATCCCCTCAATTAAACTTGGCAAGTAGGCTCAATGACAACTAATTTCCATTCTCTGTGTGTGTTTTATTGGGACAAAATCCCAATTCATCGTAATGCATTCGTGCATTTAAAACAAGAAAGCTTCCTTACATGTAAATGTGTTTGATTAGTTGAAAATCCAAGAATGCAATGCAAGCTTCTTGTATCTTTAACTTTTTTGCAGCCCATTCATTTTTTCTATCCACCTCGGCTCTTTCCAATTTCCCGTATGTGCCCCGACCACACTTTGTTTAAGATAAGATGTTGGAGCCGTTTTTTCCATGTATTTCCGTGAGCCAATGTTCGACAATATCTTAATGCCCTCTTGATTATAAAAGACCGCACCATCGTGTTCTCTTTTTACCGCGGACCTGAACCCCAAAAGTTCCACATCATGTCCATGTCCGTCAAGCCCTTCGATCTCGAATGAAGTAGAATCCTCTCGCGGATTTGAATTGGGAAGCTGCTCCATCTGAGAAAAGCACATGCATTTTTGCTTTTATGTTGTTTTCAATCAACCAATTGTGATGTAACATAAGGCAGTGCTGTACGAACAACGAATCATGTTGCCTATCATCTGAGATGTAAAAATGCTCTTCTTTGATAATTTCTTGCGTTTTAGAATCCCTTCTATATGTCAAATGAACAAGAATAGTAACCTGTTCATTGTGCCAGTGCATTGATTGAACTTCATTCTGCTCTTTCAGAGTGTAATTTTCAGCAAAGTCAAGAATAGATACTATGGTATCTTCTGGAAACCTTTGTAAGAGCTTTCTAAATTGTGATTCCTGCCACTTGTAACGGAAATTATAGTAGACATATTCCTTTGCCTTCTTCCTAAATGTCTCCATCAAAACTTTTTGGTTCGGTTTTCTAGATCTTTGGTGTTGTAATCTAGTCTTCTTTTTGCCCTTCTTATCAAAGCCAACATCCTCATAGTCCAAATACTCCCACTGAACTTTGGTATTGCTATCATCAACTTCCTCCTTTGGGCAAATAGGAAAATTTTTAATACCACAAGTTTTGCACTCACCCCACTGAGACAATCATTTTTGTGCCAATCATCTTCCTCGTCTTTCGGACACACCATCTTCTTCCACATCTCACTACTGGAGTTCATCTTCCACTTTGATGCGCTACAACCTACTCGTCCAGGTTCGCTATTGCATATCAGACATGTACAATTGCAATCTGAAGGGTGCACCAATGAAGAACTTCTCATTTTGTTGATCCCTTCCCGCAACATGGTTATCCTCTGATGGTGCATGCAACAACAGGTATTGAAATCCTTCAACTTCACCACAAAGTAGGGTTTCAATTTCTCAAAACTCCTCTGCTTTATTTCAACATGGGGAAACTCAGCCTTGAAGCCCAAGAAAAATTCAATCTACAATTACAACAGCACAAAGTATACTCGTGAGAACACAAGCATAAACACAAAATTAGGGTCTCGCTAACAGAAAAAGTCATTATAGTGCTAAGCACCACTACATCCATGAGTAGTCCTACCTTACATAGCATAGCACTAGTTAGCAAACGTATGCTACCTCCCTTGGATAGTACTAGAACAAACATACTAGTACAAATTATTGCATCTGTTAAACTGTGATCCACTAACTCAAACAACATAGTACTAGTTAGCAGACACAGTCCTTTAATTTTTGTTCACTATTACTAATATCAAAACCTGTCACTAGTTAGTATACATATTCCCATTTCAGACAGGAAGTACTAATTCCATTTTTCATAGTATTCATGCAAGTATTAAAAGATAAGAAGCTATTTAGTACTATTGACTACAAACGAGGCAAACAAGACCTAACCACATAAGCAATTTAGCACTAATATGCTACTTAATCAACTAGCAATATAGCAAATTTAACAATGCTTTATAATTGAATATAAAAAATATGGCAGGACAAAACTCACCTGGCTCACTTCGAGATAATGTGTCGGATGTTTAGGATACTTCCCTCTTCCTGATCTAACATCTTTAGCATTTGGAGATACTCTGGTGTGGTTTGCCCAATAAGATTTAATACAATCAATAACTTCTTCACTGAGACAATCAGTCCTTTTTTTCCTTCCTTCAAGTGCCAACTTACGTTCTCCTTTTTGCACTGAAATCATATGCCTTCTAGCTAAAGATATGTTCCTTGGATGGATACCTAATGCTTTAGCGTAACGCCTTCTCTTGCCATGAGGTGCATGCGCAATTGACATAGAAAGTGTTGCCCTTTTTAGCTGCAAGCTTATCATTGCTACATGCTGATTTCACTTGTTGCAGACCATCCTTTAGATTGCATACAATATATAAGCGTCAATTTGCCTCTCTTTATCAAGCTCACGAAATTGACCGACCTATTATTCTTAACAAGCTCCCATACTTTTTGCACGTCATCATTGTTAAGATCTTTGGTAGTATTCAAATAGTATCTTACAATTTTAAGAGCCTTGTACTTCAATCTCCATAGTGGAAGCCCTGAATTTGACGATTATCATCATTACAAACCAATTGAAATTTGCCTCCTCCTTGCGTCTTTGACGTTGAGCTCTCTTTTTAATCTAGCCTTTATTTTTTGCTCTTCCTTTCTTCGTTTTTGTAATCGCATCGAGAATCTTCCATGCTTGTATCGGTCTACGGATTTCCATCCCTAGTGGCATCTAATCCCGCAATCTCCATCTCAAGAAATAATGTACAAAACACACGAAAAAATTTAGAAAGCTAGATCTGTATTTAGTCAAACATTAATATTATATTGAAGTGCAAAAACCTTAAAGAGTTAAAGCATAGTGCTCCAAATATCTGAGGTAGATACAGCCATTACTACATATATTATAGGACTAGGGTAGAATTATCGAGAGTACTTTCAAGTTTAAAAAAATATTGATATCGATTGGAATTCTATTTCCATGTCGGACTCAAATTTACTTTTCGAAGTGCGGACTCAAATATATCGATTGGAATTCTATTTCCATGTCCGATTCATGAGGCAAGGATTCAGATACACTAATTACTTAGAAAATGAATTTGGCAAATAGTAAAAAAGAAACACAATAAACATTGATCCATTCAAACCTGGAACAAATCGGTAGACGAGAAGCGAGAAGCATGAAGATTTCGATCTTCTAGTTTTCCTTTCGGGAATGCACGCTGCTGAGCCGAAATTTTCCAAGAATCGTGCAATTCGAATTTTTACTATTTTTGTTTTTTATGAAATTTGAAATTGCCTCCAAGATTCCTAACAACCTCACGTGGCTTTATTGGTTTTTAGTACTAAAATGGGGGACAAAGGGGACAAGAAAAATGAGACGCCCTATTGTGCTTGGACCCACATGGATCCCCTCATAACATATTTAGAAAAGAGAAATATTCGTAGCGATCAAAGCCGCCACGATAAATTCCTTGTATATGAATTGATAGATAGTGCATAACTGTATACATATACTACTTTAATCTTTTAATATGACTTTTGATGGATGGATGGATGGAGTTGAAAAGTTTGTGGTAATCCTTCGTCTTGCTAGAATACATTGGAAACAACTAGAGAAAAACAACAGAAACGACGCCAAAACAAAGATCTCCTTTTCAACCAAGAGCACATGAATGCCGTACAAAAAGGCATAGACAAAACTTTGTCGCATATGATGGGAAAGAATGTTGCAGTCTTCAAAAGGATGTGTAATAAAATTAGCATATAATATATAGTAAGCCACATAACAAATATATACCATCAAAGAGTATTCCCGTGGGTTGTCTTTGTCCAGATTTTTGAATAACGTTGTGTTTTTGGCATTTTGTTTGGTATCCAAGACCTTCAACCCCATTCATGCATGGATTAGAGCAAGTGTGGCATCGTTGAAATATGATATAATGTTGGAGATGCATGATAAGGCCATATAGAACATCTTAAAATTTTGATTCTAATAGTTTATGAAAAATGATCTATAGTTTTTCTTTGTTTAGCAAATAGAAGACCCATTTCATAAGTATCTCTCACAACGAATAAGAAAGGTTTATTGTATTAGTAGCTTTTCTTTTCTTTTCTTTTTTTTCCTTTTTTTTATATGTATGAACAAGGGAGTCCAATCACATAAAATGATTGGGACAGTATCAACTGATTTTCGTAAAATGACATAGTTGTGGAGAGGTTCCATTGCCTTGAAAGATGAGGCATAAGACTAGTACAGTCGTTGGAGCCAAGAACTGCCATGGATGAATCCAATATCAAGGAAAGGCTTAGCCTCTTGGTCATTCAATTGTCGTGCCCATCCAACTCTTCTGTTGAGGCTTGCACCAGGTCCAGAGCACTTGTATTGTCCATAGAAGACGGTTCTAAACAAAACCAAAAACCAAAATAAGTGATCACTAGCAAAAAAAGAAGAAGAACAAATAATCAAATAAACAAAATGTTGAACAACAAACCAATGAATAAAAGAAACATGTACACTGTTTTGATTTTTTAGGGCAAAAAAACACCTTTCACGTTCTGGATCCCCCCAGTCATGCCAGCCCTCCGGAAGTACCACTGCATCCATGTAGGTATAAGCATAAACTACTCTGGAGTAGTCCCCCCATGCCCTCCCCAGGTACACAGTCCCTGATCCTGTTATGATGCAGTTGACAAATGAAAATCCTGAATTGAATATCTCTTCGTTTCTTTGTTGTGCCGTAACTGAGCCTTCAGATATTGGTAACGATTTGATTTCGCAATCCTGCCATAGCAAACATATGATCAATTAGAGTTTTTAGATTAAATTTCATCTTTTGCAGATTATGATTTCATATAATGTCATGATGCATCATTGTCCTTAGCATACCGAGTATAATGATCTGCCATTGCCGAAGATGAAGTCTATAGAGCCTTGTATGAAGCAGTTCTTGAAGTAATGCCTTCCTATGTGATCGTACAGTGTGTCTTGGGCACCATAGAATTTGCAGTTGTAAAAGGCTGCCATGTCTGCGCTAATTCTAAATGCAACTGCCTGTTTTCCTATCTCTCCAGGACCAGGTGGAGGTGCTGTGTTCTGCAAAAAAGACATAAAAACAGTTAGATCTTTGAGCTAATGTTTATTGTAGGTAGAAAATTTGATGTTACCTCAAATATAATGTTCCTTGCAATGAAATATCTTGATTCTACACTAACTGTTGAGCTATTGAAGGTGGAATTGAAAACATTGCTAGCTGTTGCATTCCCAGAAATTATAACCCTATCTGGGTCTTCTCCAAAGAGTGTGATGAAAGGCTTGGTAGCAGGTAGATGGACCTTTTCTCTGCATCATCATATGGATCACTAGAGTTAAGTATCATGTTCCTGTTATTCAAAACAGGGAATAAGAAAAAACTGTCTCTACTTGAAGAATTACCTGTAAGTCCCAGATTTGATGTAGATGACTGTTCTCCTCCTGTTTCTTTCAGGAACAGCATTAACAGCTTCACCAATGGTCATATAGTGTCCACTGCCATCTTGTGCTACGGTGATCTTTCTTTTATTCTGTTCAGCCTTCAACAATTTGGGATTAAGGTTATCATTTTTGCCTGTGTGGAATATCATTTTTTTGTCTCCAAGATCAGAAGTAGAATCAACATAGATGAGCCAGTCCTGGTAGCTTTCTTCAGCAATTTGATGGGAAGCTTTGGTTGCAATGCAGGTGTCAAATATCAGGACTAAGAAAGCAAGCAAGCAGAAAGACGTAGTTCTCATCATGAGGGAGGTCATGCAAGGAGAAAAATTGATGAGGAAAGGAACAATGCAGAGGTGAATGAAACATGTTCATTGGTGCAATTTAAAAGGGAAATGGAGGCAAAACAGGACAAGATATACAGGGAGGCAATGGCCAAAATTGAAGGTTGGAATGTAGTCTGGTATGAATGACGTGGTAGTCAGCAGCACAACCATCTTCATGTGACTAAACCCTTAGACTGCACTCTTGTTTCTGTATGCTATTTTGTTTGTATGTGTCACATCTTCACTGGCACTTTAACTCCTTTACTTGGGTCCATGACATTGGTTTTGTCTTTTACCCAGTTCCCATGATTCCTTTTATCCCTTCTTTTTAGGGTGTCACAAGTTGACGTGCAAAGTGAGAATTTGGAAGTGTCAAGAAATGGGGCTTCACATGGTTGTTATCCTATAAGCTCGGTATTTCCAACAGTGCACTTTGATTTTTACAGCGCTTACTTACCTTGTCTTCCTTCAGAAGGCAAATGGAAAAGAAGAGAAAAAAGGAAGAAAAAGATGTATTGTTTTACTAGGCCCATGAGAATGGCATTTCCGAGAGTTTTCTATTGTCTTATAACCAGACAATATCTCTTGCTGAACAGAGTGCATAATCCAATCTCCCCTTGTTTTCTCTTATGGAATTTATTCTTTTTTAATCCTTTGAAAACCGTGAACGAAATGCAAACTAAACGGATGCGTGCCTGCAAAATGGGTTAATAGGCGCCTTTGTCAACTTTATATATTCTCAGTCAATTTGAGCAGTTTTTCTCTTTCGTTGTTTTGGACACTGTTTTGAGCATTTTCTTGCTGTATCCGTAAAGGGTCTCGCATTCGCCCATACATGATATACAACCAAATATGTTTCAAGTGTTAACAAAAAGAGGAGGATAGGGAGCCAAGATCTAGGGTACATGGCTAAGATCGGTATCAACATAATGAATGCTAATGCAGGAGCTTCATAAGCTGAAATGGTCTTGCCCTATCCCGTTAACAAGTCTTATTCAAATTAAAGATATTTAACTCTCTAGGATGAAAGTCACGCCCTCCAGGCCTGTCCGGCGTACGAGCATATCCGGGCTCGGTATGCTCGGTTAGTTGTGCCCCATCAGGCCTTGCATGAGCTACCGAAAGCACCTCTGAGGGCTTGTTGGGATCGTACCTCCGGGAGGTAATGGATACACCGGACTCGGTTATGCCCCCCGTCCACATTAACCCCACCAGACTTGTGATTATGTATATAACCAGGCAAGATGTCAAAGATCCTTATTGCTACTAAGGTTTTTCCCGAAAACCCTTCCGGGCGGGGTTTTTAATCTCGTAGTAATACTGCTGCTCTCTCTTTGTACTTGGGTCCCATAGGCCAGTTGGTCTCCGTGGACGATAAAATCATATTCTATTCTATTCTATTCTATTCTATGGAAAGTAGTGCTACATTAAATAAGCTATCAATCTAGACCTAGAGAGATGTAAGTCATCATTCCAGTAAGAACTCATTCCAGTCTAGGGAAAGCATCAAATAAGAAAATGCATCAAATAAGAATTTTCTGGGGCCTTTGATGTAGAACTCATTCCAGTAAGAACTATCTAAGGAAAGCATTAAATAAGAATTTTCTGGGGCCTTTGATGTAGACTATAAAAACTGCTATACTAAAGTTATGTCTAAGCATAAATATGGGCCTTTGATGATCATTCATGTGCTACCCTTCTACCAATTAATCTTAGTTATACATAGTAAGAAATAAGAATGCAATGTCTCCATCTAATGTGCTTATAGCAAATTTACACCATGCGGCACTAGATAAAAGTTGACATTGGGTAGCCACTAAGCATGTTAGGGTGTAACACTTTTGGCACATCCCAAACTACATATTCTGGGCAGTTAGAAGCTGAGTACTTTTCTTTTTCCTTTTTTTTGCTTTTTTAAATAAAAATAATCCAAAACTTAGAGAAATACAAATCAAGAACACATTATTGTTGAACTTAAAATCAAGACATTAATGTTAGAAACTAAAATAAATGTATCAAAGTTCAAACTTAACCTTATTAAGCCCTCAATGTACCCAGTGTTGGTGTACTTTTCTTTGTACTGGGCCCCCAATAGATACAAAAATCGGTACACTCTAACATGCTCTTGCCTAAGTAGAAATATTACATTTAAGTTTTAATCCAGTTATATGGTTCTCATGTACAAAATTGACTTGAATCACTTTTTATCATCTATAGAGAGAAGTGGTCTATGGATCCAATGCAAAAAGAGCACAATCCCATTACTCAGAATTTACTATGCAGAATTATCGCCTCCTCATAAGGGTTTCGGGGGAAAAGTCTTTAAGCAAGAAACCTACTAATGAATATTTAGATGTTAATGTGTCCAAAGTAGACATAGCCTTCTGAAAGATTTTTAAGGGGAAAATAACAGGCCTACTGATGAATATATATATTTCATTGTGTTCTCGATGGATATAGTGGGTCACGTTGGTCAATAACCTTCGTAATATAAGATGCTAGTAGTGTTTACAAAACACATAAGTGGTTGATTAGGTCTATAGTTGCAATCATTGGATGAATTTAAAGAGTGTGGAGCTACATCTTCAATCACCACCGTTTTACAACAATTGATTGACATATTATGTTTTCACGTGACTCAAGACCATTTGCCTACTTTGACTCTTAGATAATGTTCACATGTATGAATAGATGCAACTATCGTATGACTTTTTATGGACAATATGCCAAAAGATATTCATGCTCGCCGGATAGGTGGGTTCAAATATTAATGAAGACATTGATGGAGAATTCAATCAATCAAACTTATCATCTACAAGGGACAAAAATGGCTTATGGAACCCAAATAAAGAACACAATAGATATACTACTCTTAAGGATTATGGCAGTAATAGATCTCTGGTAAACTGTACATTTGTACATGTTAATGTAGTGACGAAGCACGCAACGAAGTTCGCATATCCAGTACCTCCTGGAGATATGACGCCAGCATCCCCATTGCTGGACAACAAAGAGTGTGATGCTCATCTTCAATAACTCCCACTTGGCAACATTGGCAGATCGTGTTTTCTTGCACTTTTCGGGATGAAACCTGGATGAAACCTGTATAAATGAATGCAATCATTCTAGACCTTTTCATGGGCAAATGTGCTAACATATACCATGTGGGCCTTTAACAAGTATGGGATTAATTTGGGTTTTGTAGTGTGGTGTCGTGAAACCTGTATAAATGGATGCAATCATTCTGGGCTTTTTCATGGGCAAATGTGCTAACATATACCATTGTGGGCCCCTAGCAAGTATGGGATTAAATTGGGTTTTGTAGTGTGGTGTCTTTATTAGTTCTAAAGCCTTAACACCCTAAAGCTTACGTAGGAAGCATGTGTCTAGGTATGGATTCAGGTGATTTTGGTCTTCATTGTTATGTACATGTATGCACCTTTGTTCTTCCACATTCCATCTAGAGAACCAAATGGCTCGTTTCTCCTTTCAGCATGCCTTAAAGTGTTGCGGATCCATCAAGGTTTGGAAGGCAAGTGTCTCCTATATTTACCGCCCTCTGATAGTTATTATATGACATTCTAGCGTAGCTCTTTGAAGAGGTAAGAACCTTGTCTCTTGTAGAAGAACCTGAAATGGGAACGTGGACTTGGCTCTAAGTGCTCGAGTAAAAAAGGCTTTCTGAACCCATTTCAAGTCATCTCAGGTGGCAAGCGATACCACAAGCCCCATACTTCCATTCCATGTACAAGAACTGGATCCACACCATGAACAAGTGTGAATGGCGGGACTAGTTGTAAAGCTCTATTTTGTAACAGTTGTTTTGCATTTTATATAAAGCCTTCTAGCATGCCGTCACTTGTTGTCGGATACAAGTATTTCAATATGTAGTAGTAGTGTACTCTACTCTATAAAGCTGCACCACTTGACATTTTGACCTTGATAAATCAAGAAAGGCTGCCTTTGTTGTCGTCTGGTCTTGATCAAATTGACATGCATAAGTTAAGAGATCTAGATCATCTATGTACATCAACTGCCGGATGATATAATGAATTAGGTGGCTCCTCCGCCTCCATACTGAGCAAGCCAATCCTCAAGCTGATTAATGTATAGTTCAAACGGTGTGGAAGAGAGAGGACACCCTTGGCAGACTCCAACACTACTATTGATAAGCTTGTTTGATGTTAGCATTCAAGTTGAGCATGTTCCACATAGTCTGTTTACTATATTTTGCAATTCCCCTAAGTGCATTAATCTTTCCCACAGCTTCTCGCTAGATTCCTTTGCAAAATCTACAAAGCAACAATATAATTCTTGTCGTTTATTTTTGTTCAAGGTCCACAGTGTTAAAATAAGATCTATGTTGGGGTCTCTAGGCCTAAACTCTGCATGTGGAAGGACAAGTACATCTATTTCCTCTCCCTACGCCAATTGCTACTTCATAATTCCAACCAGCAGTTTTCCAACAATGAGTTGACCATGGTTTTGCAGTAGTTGGCGGGGCAGTAAGGATCACATCCCTTATGTATGAAAACCTTCTGCTGATGGTCCATTGTGGGAAAAAGCCTTCTCGAAGTGCCCTGTTGAACAAAGTAGCCAAAACAAGACAATCTTTGGCTCTGCCCAATTTAACAATTCTACCTAGATATCATCTAAGTATGCAGCCTTACCATTTGTGAGATGTTGCAAGCCTTTAGCGATATATGCCTCTGTTATAACCACCGCTAGGCATGTCTGTGTACTGTGTTGATCAAGGCATCCATTGTTCTTAAGAGATGTTTCGCATAGGTTGCATAGGCTTTTGCTACGGTCTCCGAAATGTTTTGGGGTGACAAGCAGAGAGGTAGAACATTTCCTGCTAATGCTTCACGATGTATTGAGCCTTCTTGCCTTTAATGAAAGCTACGTAATATTTGATCGCCTGCAACCTGAACGTGGGATCAATTACATGTCGACGCAAGCATTTAAGTTCTTTACATTTAGCATCAAGCTGTTTATTTCGAGGAAAGCTTGCCGAACATGAAGGTCTACTTGAGCGATTTCTTCTGAAACATCTCTCTGTGGCATTCAGAAGGATGCTGACCAAATCATCAGTCTGTTGCTCCATTGCAGGAAGCTATAAAATTTCTAATAATGCTTCTATTAGTAGCTATGTATAAGACTATGCTCGATCGTAATCCAAGTGTAGCTACGGCATGTGGAACATAACTTGATATTGGATAGGCATAGGTTGCCAATCTATCTCAAAGAAGGGGGATTGATGATCTGAATCCATCTCTTCATCTTTGATGTTTGTTCGCACTTGCAGACGCGTGAGAAGGTGTAGATCTTGCTCATCCACAAGCACATAATCTATAGCGCTGGATCCGTCCTCCTGATTATCCTGTGGATAAGTTTTGGAAGAGGAGGATGGCCATTGTGTAAGACCATTGCAGATAAGCAATTGCCTTCCATCACGTGACAACTGCCTTCTATCACGTCACAAGATGACCCCTATGCGTGCATTAAAGTCTTCAACTAGCATCAGGCATCCTAATAAACTGTGCTACTGATCATTATATATATCAATATATGGATCTAATATATCCATATTTCGAGTGCAGGTAATAGAAGTTTGAGTCTGAATGCAGGAAGTAATGTGCAGCCACAACAAAAAGGGTTGTCCATGTTTATTCTGCACCAATATCCACATGTAACAATTATATATGTCTGCCTTTTGAAGGTATAATTCAGTCATATTGTGGCAGACTATTTTCCATGTCCCCTCTTACTGGTGCAATCATTGAATAATGTGTAGTGTTGATAGCTTGATAGATCTACTATCCTTCGACAAGCATGTTCCTATGTCTTCAAAAGGAAAATGAAATCCATATTCCAGGCTATGGAGGCCATTCCCCTTCTTCCATGGAAAGCCCCTATAATTCAAGGAGACCATCCGCATGCACATTCTGGGAAAGGACTCGCGAGAGACACAAAACCGGCCGATATAGATAGGCTTGTCATTCATCACAGCAGCAGTATACAATGTTTGGAAGAGAGAGGGGTAGCCGACCATAGGAACAATATCGGACTACCCCATAAGAAAATATGCCAAGGCAATATAGAAGGGCAATGGCGACAACTTCTCATCGGGATAAAAAACCCCGCCCTTTCGGGTTTCGGGGAAACCTAATGAGAAATGGTCGCCACCAACCTCCAGAATGTGTTTCCCCGGAGAACGAGGGAAAACGGACGAAAGCCGGCTGGGAACATAGAGCACGACCCACCGCATAATGGTGAAAAAACCCCCGAAGGTAACGAAGAGGAGGATCAATGAACGCACAGTCCCCAAAGAACCCGGGCGGAATATCTGAAAAATCATAAGACCCAAGAACTCTAAAAACACCTTGTGATTAGAACCACAAAACAAGCATAGCCATAAAAAAGAATTTGGATCAACAAAGGACCTAAGAGACGAAATAAAAAATAGGTAGAAAGAACATAACAGAAAGATAGCATCACCCATAGGGTGGAAAAAAAGTAAAGACCCGCGGGTGGAAAATCACTATATCAAAATATGCCTCACCCCTCAAGGGGAAATAAAAGCATCACCCACAGTGGTGGAGAATAACCCAAGAGGAATTTAAGGAAACAACAACATGGAAAAAGCCACACCAATTGCGTGGAGAACATAAAAAGTGCATGAACAAATAAAAATATATAAATGAAAAGAGGTATATGCCCACGAAAGGGGGAAAGGGGGGAAGCTAACAGAACGGGTTAAGAATGCCGCCAGGAGAAGACGCCGGGATAACCAAAGCGGAAAACGACAATGGCCTATAAGCCCTTCAATGGCCATCCGGCGGCTCCTGGACGATGGGATTCGGGAAAGGACCTCGCGAGAGGACAATAAACCGGCCGACTACCAAAGGATCTCCACCATAGCCCGCACGCCTTCACACCTCCGCAAGCTGAGCTCACCGCCAAGCAATACAGCTGCAGAAAGTGAGAAGAAGAAGAGCCGCCGACCGCGAGCACGCCGGGGCAGCCTCTGGGCGTGTGAACTCCCCAGCGTGCCACTGCCGAAGCCCCATCTGTTTCTATCAATGGAGTACCATATTGATGGGATTGGCCGGAGCAGTCAAGACTTCGCCACTAAAGATAAGGTTAACCCACATTAAGACAAGTGGAACGAATCTAAAAACAAAGAATTCCCAACCATAAAATGGTACACGAACAACATCACCCATCACCAATGTGCAAGCACATACGTGCCCCAGGATGATCATGCCAAAAAGAAAAAATCTTAAACTAAGCCCAAATATGCAAATCCAAGGATAGGGTCCAAAACCAAATACATAATATATACATATAAGAAATTTAGCCACAAAGGACAAAAAAACACTTTAATGGGACAAAAAGAACCTTAGAAAATTTAAAGTGGAACGACAATAGAAGAGAGGAGAGGGAGAGGAGGAGGAGAGGGAGAGGGAGAGGGAGGGAGGAAGGGAGGGAGGGAGGAGGGGAGGGAGGGAGGAGAGAGAGATGGTTTGGAGGCAAAACCCGAGAAGAGAGAAAGCCGCGGATGTCACCATAGAAGAGCAAGAAAGGATCAAAGGGCGGGGTTGACAAAAGCTGAGGAGATGGTCATGGGGCGGGCGGGTTATTGTGGAAGGAAGAGGAGAGATAAGGCGGCGGCAAGGTGAATCAAAATCAATCAAAATCCCCTGGCCGCCAAAGATAGAACTCTAAGTCAAGAATGAGGAGAAGTGCCCCCAACCCCTACTGCGCATCCAGCCGAGGATACCGCAGAAAAACATCGAAGGAGCACCTCACTAGATCTTGACAGGAAGAGGTTGTAGACTAGGTAAAGTGACGGATTAAAAAATAAAGTTAGGGCCATATATAGGATCTGAAATACTAAAAGCAAAAAAACAGTAGAGGGACATGATAAATGAACCAAAAACACAATGACAATCGAAAGGGACATGATAGAAAATAAGAACGCCTGTTGAAATGTAAAATATAAAAGAACGCCTAATGATAGGGCCTAATGAATGCGATGATCTGGGTTAGGCTCGCACAAACAACCCAAATCGATGTGCTTTTAGTAATGAGGAAATCAACAATACATGAAAAAGAGAAGATAGCATCAACCTAAGGGTGGGAAAAAAAAGCGCCACCCAAATGGGTGGAAGAAAAACCGGGATAAATACAAATTCAAGGCCCCCCCCGGAAGGGGAAAGAAACAACGCCACCCACACAAAAATAGTCCAAGAGAAACTCGGGTCACAAAATTGCAAAAAACGCAATATTTGGCACAATATCTAGACATAGCTAAATAGCAAATATGATAAATAATAATAGCACAATGCACGATGATATCCCAATACACTTTGTGAACAAAAGAGCTCAACGGCTAGCTAGAAATGTATGCCCTAACAAAATGATACATAAGGATAGCATAATGCACAATGCACAATGATAGCACAATTCTGATGAAAAAGATCTCAACAAACCCGCCTAGAAAGGAATTCCCCAAGACAACTAGAATGTGACAAGACGAGCACCCTCCATGGATGTGTCTAGGAAGTTCTTATATGAATGCAAATCAGGACTCTACTCATGTCCGGAGGTTTTAACTCATCTAAACCACGAGATCACGATCAAGTCCCGTGCATGTAGTCCTAACACATAGACAATAAGACAAAGAAGAAACTCAACCTAGGGTAATGTAAGGGTATATACAAAATATTCAAATCCAAGTATAAGTCCAAACCCAAATACATAATATACATATAAGAAATTTAGCTACAACTTGAACAAAAGAGGTGGAAAAAGTGGCGAAAAATACTTTTTTAATTCCAAGAAGAGAATGCAACTTCATGAAGCAACAAAATAATTCAGCTAATACGCTGAACAAAGGAATCAACAAACACTAAAGCTCCCGGATGATCATGCCAAAAAGAAGAAAAATCTTAAAGCTAACCCCAAATATTCCACTCCACGATATAGGTCCAAAAACCAAATACATAATATACATATAAGAAATTTAGTCACAAAGGACAAAGAGCTGGAAAACATGTCACAAAAATACTTGAATGGGACGTAAAAAGGACTCAAAATTTTAACCGAACGACAATAGAAGAGAGAGAGAGAGAGAGAGAGAGATGCCTTGCCACATGCGGACTTAGAGATTACGAGAGACAATACGAGAGATGGGGAAGGGGGAGATGGGTGAGAGTGGGTTTTTCTTGACTCTATCAGAAAGAGACAATTTCTCCCTAACGAGGAGAGGGGCTTTTCATTGGATTTTTAAAGTAGTTAAGGAAGTACCCTCCCAAATTATCTTCCCTTGGTGAAACTTTTTGAGGTGTTCGGGAATTTTTTGTCTTGCTTCAAGCTCTTTTACTTTAGTTCTCTCGGCTATAGCGACTTGAGTCCCAAAAATTATCTTACCGAGTCCCAAAATTATTCCTTTATCTTATGCGGCACGCTTCTTCACGCAGAAGCGGCTTGTTCTTCGCTCCCTAGGTGAAGTCCGGACCGATTTAATTTTTTAGAACCTTTTTCTCAAGCTTCAAGCTATTTATGAATAAAGTTGTTTATGAGTTGTTCTCGCATTTATTTTTGGGTCGCAAATAGTCCTTCTTAGACGTATTTGGGTTGTGCAATAGTTATACTCGGATGCCATTAAAATATGAGCGTTTCTGTTTCTTGAGAAAAACCGTGGATTTGATTGTAAATGGAGTAAAAGATTGATTCGGCAGGAAGTTAGTTGAAGAAGCCCAATTCTTAAAAAACCACATGCGAGAAATCATTATATGCATAAGATTTGTTGTTTGAAGAACCGTGTGTACAAGCAGGAGGGCTTCTATTGTTGCATTGGGCTGCTCAATCCCTGCGATTTCTTCCCTCCCTACTCCATCATGCATGCAATCTAGGTTCATGCGGTACAAGTCTTCCCAGATTCTACTTTGAAGCGCCAGATTCTACGTTACTTCAAATAGCATCAGGAGGCAAGCTTCACAACAAAATTAAAACGAGAACCGACTCAATAGGCTTCACAACGAAAGAGGCGCCTTCCCAAGCTCTGTAAATCCACCTCTCTTATTTTTCTTGAGGCTTGCGAAATCTGCCATAGCCTTTCGCACTCACCATAGCCTTTTTGCCAAAATCGTCTGCCGCCTTAAAATGCGCTTTCGGGATCGAGAACGATTATACGCGCATCTGTTATAGCGTATAGAACCTAAAAATCCACCCAAAATCCATGCTATGGTCACTAAAATCCACTATAGCCCTCTTTGCTCAAAAGTCGCCGATGGCCGACATGAAATCTACAATTTCCATCTCTGCCTCAGATGAAATCGCCATAGCGCCTTTACGCTCACCAAAACCAAAAAAAAGGGGAAAAATAGGAAACCTACCAGCAAATTCCGGTCTCTATTTTTGGGCTTAACTAGCTTGTTAACCAGAGACAATAATCTCGTTGTTCTCAATGAGATCTTGTATAAAAATTATCTCTACCGCATATGACGAGAGATAAAAAAATTTGGAGCATGTGGTCAGAGAGAAGAGAGAGAGAGAGAGAGAGAGAGAGGAGAGAGAGAGAGAGAGAGAGAGAGAGAGAGAGAGAGAGAGAGAGAGAGAGAGAGAGAGAGAGAGAGAGAGAGAGAGAGAGAGGGAGAGATGCTTAATTTAGAGATGGGAAAAGAGAACTCTAGAGACCACGAGATGAGAGATGGGGAGAGGAGAGATGGTGAGAGTGGGAAACCCAACTCTCACCTCGAGATTTTTTAACAGGGCTGCCATTGCCCACTAACCAAACAATTAGCCTTTAATTTTATTTCAAAAAAAGCCCGAAATGTTTCCCCCTGCCCAAGAATACCGGTACCATTTCCCTGTTTCTTGATCTTCAAGGCCGCCTTATTCTTGCTACAAGTATCCAATTCTCGAAGCAATTAGCCGACACGATCCGTATTCATCCGATCACGCGGGCATTTTCATTATGTTTTTGTGCATTTGTTCATTAATTTCTGATCGGCAATTTCCTTTGTGTCGCCCTTATTCTCGCAATTTCCTTGAATTCAGATGTCTAAAAGGCCTCTCGACCGCTTTGCGGCAACCAGCAAGCCTTTCGTGCCTCCTCTGATTGAAAAATGGCACCAAGAAGGACGAGGAAAATGATGCCAGATCTCCATGGATGTTCAATTGAGACTAATTACGAAGCCAATTCGACTTCAAGACAAATAAAAAGAGAAGAGATCCAGCGTGTATTCAAATAAATTCGGGCACCCTCCAATATTGTGAGGAATCTTTAGAAACTTGGAATTCTGCTTTGGCTATTGTTGTGCATGAGCAGGAAAATTCAAAGTGATAGACACAAAGAATAGGAAGTCCCACGTGCAATGGGCCGGATCGCGGTGTCTCCACATTCCTCAATCTCTGAACGAGATGAAATTGGTAACAGGAGGCACCCTCAACCCTCTCAACAACAATACGGTGGGAAATTATGATGAAATTGCGCCCTTTGTTGGGGGTTTAGTGGAGGTGAGACAACTAAAGAACAAATGGGATAAGCTCGCAAGCTAAATTTAAAGATGAGAAGGAGGCTTGTAGCCATACGGGTTCGAACCATCAAGTTGGCAAGTGGTATGACGAGAATGGAAGAAGTTAAATATGGTGTTACCTCGATAATCCAATACCCAGTCTTTGGTGATGATGGTGAATTTGGCAATGAAGCTTTTGAGGTCGCAGACTTGCATGCCAATTACTCGAGAATCTTTCATGAATGATAGTTATTTTGAAACTGTTGGAGCAGTCACGACATTTGAAGACCAATTTGCTGATCCACCCAATTCAAAAACAATGATGTTAACACGGGGAAATCCAAGCGATCCGGTGATGCGTAAATTCCAATCAATAGGACACCCTGACAGAAACCGCAGTATTCTTCCAAGTCCTAGATCGCGAAGTATGTAATCACCGAGTTTGTGGAAAACCTACAAGTAGAAAGAAGTCCGGGTTGCAAATAGATGAGGACATTGCAATGGGAATATCCTGGGATGTAAAAGCACATTTGGGGACACAGAGGTGAAGAAATTAGATTTTTCGAAAAGAAGAAAGTGCAAGAAAAAATTGAGTTGGTCGGGGAATTGGAAACAATAAGATCGAAAACCTCGAAATTGCGAGTCAATGGCTGCTGAATGACTCAAAGCATATGTGAAATGACAAAGGAGACCTTGCTCGAAATTGCCAAACTTGCTGCCAAAACAAGGAATAAAGGTTCGTTTTCGGTTATTTGCTTTTAGAATTTCTTTTTGAACCGCGTAAAAAAATCATCCAATAGTCTTAAATATTAAAGAAGTTGTAATGACCCTATTATTTTAGCATTAAATATTGCCTTCTAGTCACGATCATCCAAATTGTAAAGGCTACTTAAGCTCCCTCAATTCTTGCATGCAAGAAACCCCGACAATATGGAGAGAGTAGAAGTGAGCCAACGCTAGCGGCTCTCGATCCCGATCCTCCTCTTCTAGGAGTTCCTCTTCTAGTTCCTCTTCCGGTTCCTATCGAACTCCACCCACCACATCTTCATCTTCCTCAGAGATACCCTATTATTTCGACCATGATACGGCCTACCTCCGGTGGCGAGGTTCTTCCTACGCAAGATGGGGATTCTCATTCGATTTAGTGACCCTTTGTCGCCTTACGAATATTTTGGGGAAAATCAAGAAGACTCCTCGGCGTTAAGTGGAGCAAGAAGAAAGCGAAGTTTTCATCTCCCTTTGTCCAAGTGACCACGAAGTTGAAGTTATGTCTCACAAGGTTATTCATGGCAGCTTCCGAAGGGAGACCATTTCATCTTTTATTGAATGGGCATTTCAGGTGGATCAGGGAGAGGTTTTGGAATGGGCGACTAATCTCGCAAACAAACATGCGAGGGGCATATGGAGTGTGTATATTTGAAGCTACGTGAAATGTGGTGCCTCCATCAAATTAAGTAGTCCAACCTTTCCTTGTGATCTGTGTCCCCTTTCTATGCGAATCGACTCTCCTTCACCTCATTTTTTGTTATGCATTTTCTTTTTATAAAATGCCTTTGTTTTGTTAAATGGCATGGCTGCCATTCTTTTTCTCATATGATTGCTCGAACTGGACAGATGAAAACAAATGCGATTTCTCGGTATCATTGGAAGGTGTGCAGACTTGTTTTAATATAGTGAAGTCATTTGACTCACTTAGAATGTTTGGAATGCTCAAATATTTTGAAAGGGGCTTTATATGCCCATGTAATCTTTCTATTTGAATATAAACTTCTCTTTTCAAACTTGTTTTGTGTACAAATGATTTTTCCCTGCTCTTGTAAGTTCTCTAATTGCTTTATGAATATAAACTTCTCTTTTCAAACTTGTTTGTGTACAAATGATTTTTTCCGCTCTTGTAAGTTCTCTAATTGTGAAGTCCACGGGACTCACTAATTATGTAACAAGGTTGTT
Source organism: Isoetes taiwanensis (assembly GCA_021234155.1). Classification (NCBI taxonomy): domain Eukaryota; kingdom Viridiplantae; phylum Streptophyta; class Lycopodiopsida; order Isoetales; family Isoetaceae; genus Isoetes; species Isoetes taiwanensis. The sequence goes on along the minus strand of JAJEKV010000022.1, from coordinate 6,034,797 downwards.
GGTATTTGTAAGTGAAATGTTTTGAGGTTTGTAAATGGAAACTTAGCTCTAAACTCAAACACTTATTCATCATAATGTAAGAAATGCGACAAATAAGTGGGATAGTGAGATAGATAAGAATTGACTTTTGAATTTAATATTTATTGTCTACAAAAACAATCAAGGGATCACATGTCCTTCAGTTTTTCAAATAACACGTGCCTCATTTGATCACCTTGTTTTTAATGACTGTTTCATGGCTTCGTTTCATAGTAGTAAAGCGGGTGGAGGATCATCCTCAATTGGCGCGATGTCCCCTTGTGTTCCATTATACTGAAGTTCCAAAGAACAACAACAACGTGTATGATCTTGGAAGCTTTGGCAACATGCGGGCAAGTGTTTGATTTTGAATTTTTCCTTAACAATCCCAAATCCATTCTCCACACACACCGGGCCTCCTACAAATCCTTTTGTTGAACTTACCATAAGCACCCGGGTTTTGAGGAAAAACTTTAAGGAGAAAGGGCCGCTAGAATAGGCCGAAGTCACCTAATAGAAGAGGTGGGATATTTACACTGAACATCTTGATGTTAGGCTGCCCTTCTTAGGTTTTACGCCACTAAGAGTCACCTTGGTTCTTGCAAAATTTTGTTTTGAAGCAATTTTGTTATAGATGGAGCTCTTCTTGAACTGGGTTTGAATCATGGATTTAAACTGTTCTTGTTACACAAACATTTATGCAAAAAGTCCGCTATGTGTCACAATTCCTTGCATGAGACATGAATGCCTCTTATAATGCCGTAATAGTCTTCCCCATTGTCTTTTTTTTTTTGGGTTTTCCTCCATAAAAATATGGGATCAGATCAATCGCACCATATATATTGGCAACCCTGTTGCATCATGGAATTCCTTAATGCAATCAATTAATCTTGCACCTGTAGGCATTGCAACAAAACGTTTGTAAAGCATTGTCTTCGGCCAAAACAAGCGTGATTTTTCTTGGTATATTTTCGCAGCGTTGCTTTTCCCAACATAAAATCTCGAGCATGTAAGGGCATATCCAGGTGTGCAAGAAAATACGTAACCATAGCAATCGCTTTCGGGATCCTTGGGGGCCTTACTTTAATACCAGGCCGACAAGATAGGGCACAATTAAACCTACCAATCTCTCAAATGTGGCTCTCTTCATCCTGCAAAATTGGTGCCACATATCATCTTCAAAGGAAGCTATACAATTCCACGCGTGGTTATCAATATTATCCCATTGTGTTCTGCCCTCGCCTTGGAGCAATCCAAAATCTTCTTGGTGGTCTTCTAACCCGCTGGAACCCGCAACCATTAACGCCGCAGAGGCCAAAAACATACCATTGTTGTCTTCTAAAACATCGTCATCGAGAAGGGGGGTCATTGGATCTTCGAGCTCATTGAGTTCCAATAGCTGCAAAAGCGATATCTACGTAATGCAAATGAAAGTGTCAAAGCGAAAAAAGCATGGCAATCATGCCAAGAATGACCGGATCCATGGTTTAGTGGCCGAATCGAAAAGAAAGGGAGGGAAAACTAGAAATGAATTATCCCACATAGCCCACAACCAAGAAATACTGAGCTTGAATATCCCACAATTTGGCCCGAATTGAACGTTACGATCAATTATCCCACATTTTCTCTCGCCGGCCGGAATTGATGCGTGATCGAAAATCCGGCAAACAAACACAAAATCTGCCAATAACGCAGGTCGTTAAGCCTCGAGACAATCGTCTCTCCCTCCTCCCCAAAAAACATTTCGGGAGGTCATGTGACGAGGGATTTTTGGATTGAGCATGTGGTCAATTTAAGAGAGAGGGAGAGAGAGAGAGAGAGAGAGAGAGAGAGAGAGAGAGAGAGAGAGAGAGAGAGAGAGAGAGAGAGAGAGAGAGAGAGAGAGAGAGAGAGAGAGAGAGAGAGAGATGGTTTTGGAGGCAAACCCGAGAAGAGGAAACTGATGTCGCTATAGATGAGCCCGAAAAGGGATCAAAGTGGGCCGTGGACAAAGGAGTGAGATGGTTATGGGTAGGACAGCATCAAAAATGTGAGCAAGGTGAATCAAAGGCAAATCGAAATTCCCGCAAGATAGAACCCAAGTCTAGAATGAGGAGAAGTGGCGCTAACCCCTCCTCACAAGATCCACGGAGATACCGCCAATCATCACAAGATAGATAGATAGATAGAAAAATAAAACTGCTGAAATGTAGAATATAAAAAAGGACGCCCAAACATAGGGGTCGAATGAATGTTCATGATGGTGAAGCGGCAAAGTCGCGACAACAACAAGCACTCAAATCGATGTGAGCGATTAGTAACGAGGAAAATCAAGATACATAAAAGAGAAGATAGCATCACCCCGGAGGGTGGAGAAAAAGCTGCACCCGGTGGTGGAAAAAAAACCATGATAAATAGAAATTTCGTCCCCATCGGGGTGGAAAGAAATAACACCACCCACAAAAAATAGGGAACAACCACCAAAATTGAGCCAACTTATTCCAAAGTCATGTAAACAACTAAAATGCGATATCTATCGATAAAACCACGTATACAAACTCAAACCAAACAAGATAAATCCAATCTTATGTCTAGATGTAAAGATGGGGTTACTAAGACAAATAGGAAATGTGGTGCGAAAACAACTTGGTCGAGAGCTATGACCAAAAAAAATGTATGAAAGGAACATGAAATTCAATATGTAAACAAACGAAGATAGATGGGTCGGATAGAAGCGAGAACATCCCAAGATAAGGTACCCTTATTGCATACCCCGTGAGGCATAGGGAGAAGTAAAACTTTTAACTAACAATACGCTAAAAGTTGGCGAGAAAGGTTCGAATATTGCCCACAAAAAACAACTCAACAAAGGAAGATGACCTTCCCTAAAATGAGAAGACCGCTATCAAAATAGATCACGTGAATGCAACATAGGGATAATAGCAAGGGAAACAACAAGAGTGACGAAAACATAAGGTGCCGAGATGAAAAAGGACAATAGATGTAGAATAATATGCCATAAGGACCGTAATGGCCCCATATTCAAAAAGCAATATAGACATGCAAAAATACACCTCATGGAAAACGCATTAATTATCAAGTGAAACCCATGCAAATGCACCCATAAGTTCAAAGGCCAAAGCTCTCCCATTATCCTAAAAGAATTCCAAACCAATGGGGAAAGAAACATGTCTATACAAATTAATTATGTTCAAGATGAATCTTAACAAATGACCCCAAAATATGGCTTAAGGAGGACGAAATGAAATGCACATGGGGAGCAAATCAAACAAATAGGAAACATGTGAAAACCACATTTGCACAATGAAAATCCCAAGGTCTATCCTATGTGCTAAGCTAGAAAACCCGCCAAGAGAAGTTACCTTAATTGTTAGTAGTAATGTGTTCAACCTCAAAAGCACAAATGAGAATGAAGCAAGAGAATAAAAAGAGCACCACAAGATTAGAAATTTAACATTGGCAAATCCCAAAATGTCACAAGTGGCTTAAGTTGACAAAAAGGCAACATAAGCTAGACACGAGAAAAGGAAAAATAAAAATAAAGATGTGCTCCAAAGAGCAAAAGACCACAAAAGGCCAGAGTAACAAACTTATAATGCAATAGTGCAAAGGGTTAAGAAATGTAGGGTGTAAATAGAAGATCAAATATGAAAGAAACAAGATGGACTAAAACGGACGAAATGAATATGGGTATGCATATAGTAGAATAGAGGAATTAGATAAAACAAAAAGTTGAAGATCTTGATGCCAAGCACGTAAGTAAATACCAATACAAATCCCCATAAGTAAAAAGAGGAATATGTGATGAAAGAAAGCTCTAAGGTAAATGAATAAAAGGAGAAACGACAAGCCGAGAGCAGATCCCGGACATGGAGAAGGCACAGGCCGGAGATTGGGATGGCAAAGGAGGCTGGAGAAGTGACGTGTAGCAACTTACAAGGGAACTAACACACGATAAAGGTGTAAAGCCCTAATAAATTGTGAAAATAAAAATGTGGGGGTTGACAATAACCTAGGAAGTAGTTGGAAGTTGAAAATAAGTGGTGAACGTGTATAACAACAAAAGTGACGTGGCAACTGACAAGGGAACTAACACACTAGAAAGGTGGAAAGGCATAATTAATGGAAAAGAGTCGATTTTGAAAAGAAAAACGTGGTGGTTGACACTAACCTAGGAAGTAGATGGAAGTTGAAATTAAGTGGTTGTATAACAACAAAGTGCAAACCTAGAATGTAACATTAAAATGATAATGCGGGCAAAATCGGCTCCCTGTTTGAATGATAGCAGACCCGTTGGCTAAAGATAAGCCACAACAAATCGATGGTGCCCTTGACAGTCCTGTCCAGCACCAGTGCGAGCTCTGCAAACAGACCAACGGTTTTGGGCTGATGTCTTACCTTCAAATAGAGTTGCAGACTCTCTTATCCAGCTGCAAAAGAAGATTGACGCATGTCTGGAATCGCATCCAAGTATTTGCCATAGTCCCGCAGAAGGCAGATTTCATTCAAATCACAGTAGCAAAGAAACACAGAAGCAATAAAAGTTGATTTCTTCATGCATGCAGATCATTATGTGAATCATCCTGGAGACAAACTGTGTCCCACGGTGAAGAGGCATTTGCTAAGCATGCACAGGCAGAAAAGGAAGACAAAAAAAGGCTTCAAGCCATGCAAATTTAGCTAGATGATCCCAAACTAGAAGAGCCCAATGCAAACGGCCTGCCAACGCTGAAATTCAGAGAAATACTGCAGATTCATAAGAGAGAAGACCCAAACGTGAATGCAGCCAAAAAAGCCCGAATCAAAGCTGGCTGATGCTCTAGCGTTCAAATCGAGGGAGCAGCGGCAAGAAATCAATGGAAAAGAAGAAGATGCCCGGCTTAACAGTGCCATTGTACCTCCTTGCTTGCTGGAAAAGCCAGACCATCCACAACAACTTGCATGTTAGATTAGAAACTGATACAAAGTAGCAACAGTAAAAAAGAGCCCAGAGAATTTCTGTATGATTTACACAGGCTGGATAACAACGATCTGATCCTGCTTTCATATCTGGATTCACCATGCACAGCCCGAATGCATCAAAACAGAAGGATAACATACTTCAAAAAACAATAGCAGATTGTGGAAAATTTACAATAGAAACTAAGAATGTTGAAACCATAAACTGCAAAACACAACGAAAGATTGTTGAAAAACTGATCTAATCTACACAAGCCAGTAAAACAAGTTTGCATCCCGTTTTAGGGGATTCACCAATGCGAACTCAAAAGCATTAAATGGAAAGGAAACTAACGAAGCTTAATGATGTGATCACTCCCTTTTCTGTGTAGATGCATGAATATGCACAGCTTGAAGGTATCAAATTGAACAAAATAACAAATCCCAAACAAGGAAAGAGACCACCATGCATGCCTTACCATATCGTCTCCTACCATAGGGACGAGAAGGAGGTAGCAACTGAGGAAACATAACATGGTGATGGCAAGAGGAGGCTGTCGAAGGGGAAGACGAAGAAGAGTCATTGAAAAGAAGGAGAAACAAAGGGGAATGAGAAGATTCATGGAAAAGAAGTGAGGAAACAAAGAGTGGGTGTAATGGAGGGAACCGGGAAGCTACGAGAACGAAGAATGCTGCTGTGAGAAGACGCCGATAACCAGGCGGAAAACGACAATGGCCTAATATAGGCGCTCGTCCTTTCCCAGAATGGCGATCCGATGGCTCGGATCGATGGGATTCTCTATTTGGAAGTGGTGGCATGTGTGGTTGCAATCACAGTAGTAGCACCTCAAGGGTATCACAACATTAGCAATAGCGTGGTAGCAGTACCCCAAGAAGAGGAGCAGTAGTAGCATCAAGAGCACAATGTGGAGTTGCCCCAGTAGCAGCAGTAATAGCCCCCTAGGAGCAGCAACAATATCTCATGTCTAATTAGGAAAAGTAGGATATATCAAATATAGCATGCAAATGCTTGAATCCAAAGTAACTAAAAGGTATTAAACTCGCTTGGAACAGCAAAACGCCCTAGAGCTGAAAACCAAACTCTTGTTTTTTCTAGTCAAATGCAAATCCCCTAGAAAGACTTTAGAAAAAACTTTTCAATAATATAAAGTCCACACAAACTGGAGCACTAATTCAATAGGTATTAGAAAATATATAATGTTGAACAGTTAAAAACCCAAAAATCTTAAAACCAGGTGCAAGTTTGTTATCCCCCCTTTAAATCTTGGCTAAACATGTGCAAGTAAGATATCCCAAGAAGGATCTTAGAATAAGCTTTCCAATGATTAATTTCGCCCACAACAGAGCTCTAATTCAGAAGTTATTAAGAAAAATAAAGGGTTGAATAAATAGAAAGCTAGAAAGTCTAACCAACTAGAAATCTATTGATTTTGCTAGAAATCCTGGTCAAACTTGGAAGTGGAGATACAAGTAATTTTGCAACTTTTCTATGAAAATCTTATTAATAAAGTATGCAAATCACATTTCTCTAGAAAAATGTCTGAAAGGGCTTTCCAATACAACAAATTTCATTTGAAATAGAGTTTTGAATCTCATTATGATCGAAAAGATGCTACCGGCGATGGGGCTGCATCATGAATGCCTCTGAAATGAAGCAAGAAGAAATTCCAAGAAAGATAACCTATGTAGGAAGAAGCCCTTCCCTGCACGAGATCAACAAAAAGGCCCAAGGGTCCTATTGAGAGACGAGAAAGCTGAAAATTATAAATACCAAGATAGATACTTGGTAATGTGCACAGGAGCATGGAATCTCATCTTGGAAAGGACCAATGTCCGGATCTTTGTGCTAAGGTCCTCGTTTGCCTTCTCGAAGAGGCCCCAGACCACCTTAATGTGACTTCTGCAATTATGTTCTTGTTGCTTCTTGAGCAGTTTTGTAATATCCTCTGTACAACAAGCGGATATAGCACCAATTGTTGTTGAGCATCCCTGAGGTCCAGCCGTTGCTCGGCCTAAGGGAGTCTTTTGTCTGCGCTGTCTAGCTGACTAGGAGTTGCTTTGGATTGCCTTCATTGGGCAGCATTTCCCTGTCTCCTGTATGTGTCTTAAAATTGTTTTTGTCTCCATCAAACCTGCTTTCCACCATTTGGAGTGGTTCCTAGTTTACAAATGCGCATCTGAAAGTCTCCAGGTGCAAGAATCAAGTGCATGGATTTTAAATAGCCCTACAATTGCATGCAACACCCTCACGCTCTTGTTCTTTGGGTGGCATGCCACAGAGCTGTGAACAATCTATTGGCGAGCCTCTGCTCAAAGGCATTTTAAATATCTCTGCTGGTGATTTCGGTAATAGCAAGATCCGAAGCCATCCTTTTGTGATATTCTTAGGTTTTAGCCACTTAGATATACTATTATAGGTAGCTTCAATTAATAAAAAATGTTTTAACAGATGAAAAATGGAGGTAAAACATCTGATGCTTTTGCTGGCAATATATTTGAGGCATCTGCAAAGTTTTCGGCAAAAGTTTTAATACCTGGATTTACATTCATTGGCATTTATGATGCTTACTTTAGAATCACTGGTTTCTATGGCGATGGATTATAGCATGCTTCTATTTAATAGTTGAGGCCACTTTAAGGAGAATCCAGGAATTTTAATTTCTATGTTCAAATGTTTTGCTTTCAAATGAAACAATTTTTTGATACCTGAATTTACTTTACCTAACAGGTCCGGCGGGAGGAAACATGTTTGCGAGGTGCATGTATGCTGGAACGATACGTCAAGATAAGTGGATGAGTCTTCTGTTATTTTCATGATTCATTCTTTTGCAGAATGACAAATCGGCCTTCTCACAAAACTCGGCGAGAATCCATCAAGCTTACCTTGACGTAGTGCAATGGAAAGGGATCGGGCATTTTGCCACCGGCCCGACAGAAAAATCCCGGGGCTTTGTTGCAGGATAGTGCAATATCATGAGTAGAGCTGTTGGAGGCACCGCACCGCCGTATGGTCGATTTGATCATACTCCAACCCCTTCCATCTCCATGTACCGCCTTGGTCGGCATGATCAACGCTAAACGCCAAGTAAGTTGGTGTGGATTCTTGTTTTTGGCCAATGATATCTTGCCATCGTAAGCATGACCATCTTAATCAAGAATGGAAAATCAATGTAGCATTCTTGGCTAACCCCATAACCCGCATTACCTACTTTTACCTCCGGTCGCCGAGGAAGGTGGGAACTACGGAGCTCAAAGCCTGCCATAGCCAGCCCGGACCTCAGAAGCGGATTTTAAAGCGAAGTAGCCTTTTTTCTTTGCAGATTACCTGGTCGGGGCCTCGATTTTCAAAGCCATTTACCTTCGCCACTGCGGTGCGGTCGAAGAAGGCGGAAAATAGCCGTTTCAAGCCCGGTATAGCGGATCTAGCGGGACTCAAGCGACCACCAACCAAGCCGAGCTTACTTGAATCTAAATGCCAAAACCTGAAGAAACCAAAATCCACGCACCTTGGCGTTGTGGAATGGTCGTCGCCGATTTTGTAGAGGCGAAACTCTTGCCCGGCCGCCGGTCAAGGCCGCCGCCGGCAAGTAGCGATAACGCCATACTACACCAGAATCGACTCCCTCTTCCCATTCCACATTACAACCATAAAGGAAAAAGCTTGGCCTATTAGTTTTCTCTCATTCAATCGAATGGTGCCACATCATCAATATTTAATTATACCAATGATTCACGCACAAAAAAACTTATTTTTCAATTAAACCCTTTTTCCCAAAAAAAAAGTTGAAAAATGCATTTGCCAACGTAATTGCCCAGAAAACAAGGAATTGAAGGCTGTTGTTTTAAGAATATTCGTCCTTAGAGACATCAAAGAGGGTTTGCCCTTAAAAGCCAAAAATTGTAAGTTTCTTGCCCTCCAACCATAGGACATGCTCTTCCCATCATGTTCATCTTGGGCACCAAAGACATTTAATTGACCATTATTTTTTAGTCGTTGTTGTTTAATAAGTTGCTTTAGGCCTAGGTCAAGGAAAGAAAGAAGTGTAGTAAATTCTCAAAATAGTAGATTTGCACTTTCACACGGTCCTCTCTGCGGTGTAGCTGGCTTTGATGCTGTTGGGGACTCCAGGGTCCATAACATCTGTTTCTGTTCTCGGCTTCAACCGGTGATAGCGCTTCTTGGGTCCCTGGTATTTTTCTATGTCATTCACGAGCAAATTTGAGTTCAGAATTCGCATTTTAGGTTTTCTGTTCAATTTTGCTGCATTTTCTTACTTTGTTCTGCTAAACCGTCTCCGGATTTGCTCTTCCAGGGTTTGATTATGCCATTAGGACCGTCCACAAGAAAATGGGAAAACGCCAGTGCAATTTAAGAAAAATGAGTATGTTTTACTTAATCAGGGTTCTTAGATCGGTGATGTCTTGAGCCGTTAAAGGTTGGCTGTCTTGGAAGAATGTGCATATTGTGCGTGGCTTCAAGGTGGTCACGGCGCATTGTGACCATGCTACCCTGGTTGATAATCCCTTTTATCATATACTGGGCACTGTCTCAGCTATTGCCCCCTGGTTTCAGGTTTGAAGTTACCTCGCCAAGGTTGGCTTGCCTTGGGGTGCTTCTATTTAGCTTAGGATGGTACGAGATACTGATGCCAAGGTTATCTCAGTGGCGAAGTAGAAGAAATCAGTTAATAAGAGAGCGGCGAAGAATTGAAGCACAGGAGGCTGCAAAATGGAGGAAGGAAGCAGTGCGCCGCTGTAGGAATTGTCTCACTGCTTATAGGGATCAGAATCCAGCAGGGGGGAGATTCACATGTACATATTGTGGACATGTCTCCAAAAGGCCAGCATTAGATGTGCGAGGAGCAGTACAGACAATGCCCAGCTCAGGTTTTGGGCAGGTTTTTATTGGGAAAGATGTGAAAGTTACTTTTGGAAGAGGATGGTCTGAGAAAGCTGCTAGTAATAGCCTATGGTCGGGACGAAGCTTGTTTTGGAGTGGAAGTTTTTGGGGGGAGAAGGCAGGTACTGCACCCGCATCAGATAATTGTGTATTTTGGGGTCCTCATTCGGCAGTTTTCCTTTTACTGGCCAGATGTATATCTCTGGTGGTTATTTCTGTTGGGTGGACCTTAGGAAAGCTATGGAAAATGGGTAGGCCAGATGACGACATCTCAGGTAGCATACATAAAGGAGCTCAAAGGAAAGGGGATGATGGAAGTGGCACTCATGAGAGCAGATGGGAAAAGGCTAGAAGGAAGGCTGAAGAGAAGAGACAGGCAAGACTAGAAAAAGAGCAAAGAGAAGCAGAGGAGAGGAGGCAAAGAGAGGAGGTTGCTAGGTTGGTTGAGGAGAGAAGACGGTTGAGGGATGAGAAATTAGAAGCAGAAAGGCGAAGCGGGTTAGAAGCAACAGCTGAGAGAGAAAGGGAATTAAAAAAAGAGAAAGAGGCAGAAAGGAGGAGGTATACAAGAGACAAGGGGGTTGATAACTTTAAGGAGAAGGCAAAAGATAGTGACTTTGATGATTCAAAGAAGCACAGTGACCGAAAGGACATTAATGGGAAAGAAGAACAAAAATGCAAGTTTCCAGCAAATGTTGAGGTAAAAAAGGATGCAAAGGTTAAGGCTAATATTGGAGAACCTTCTGTAAAAACTAATGACTTGGTCAGAGGAGCAATAGGAAATGTGAAAGGAAGTAACATGAAAGGCTCGCCTACATTCAAAGGGATTCCAACTCCAAAGCACAGTTCTGCTTCATTATGGGGAAGGGTATCAACGAGCCCCAGTTCTAAGCTGCTAGCCCCATCTAGTGTGATATCGCCACTTAAAAGTGGAACAATTGTCACACCAACCAAGGGTCCTTCTGCTTGGAATAGGACTTGGTCAAAGGTCTGGGGCAAAAGTCCTAAAAGCAATTCATCTAGAAATGATGAAAAGGTTGATTCCGTTGATGTCGACAACACAACAACTGAGATTTTAGAAGTGAGTAAATTTATTTAGGGCAGTTGGGCTCAATTTCCAAGTAAAGAATTAAGCAATTTAGGGTAAATGATCTAGGGTTGCAAAGTCGAATTCAGCTAAGTCTAGGATTCTTTCGCATAGTGACAGAAAATAATTTAGATAAATTTAGAGTTCTTTGACCGAAAATGCTTATCAGTTTGCTTTTTTACTACAGGAACAGGATCGTTTGCAGGAAAGCCCTGAAGGAATAATTGGAAAATCAACCTCTACTGCAGCTGTTGTTGAAAATGGCTTTGAGCAGGACATGCATGTAGAACCCGAGACTTCAGCAAGAAAAGAATTGCCATCTCTCTGTCCCTTTGATATGCTTCCTGCATTTTCAAGTTCCATTCTACTACAGCCATCGTCGCCTGTTGCTTCTAACCTCACACAGATTCCTGCATCATCTTCCACGCCTTATCCTATTGCGTTTGCTTCCTCTGTAGTTTCTTCTAGTAATTCTTTTAATTCTTCTGCTGCTTTGCATGACTTTCCTATTGTCAATGACCTGCCACCTGTTGTTACCTCTAGGGTATTTTCCCCAACCCCTCCTAATAGCCAAGGTATATATGAGCAACATAAACCACATTGGATGTCGCAGCCAATTAGTTACTCTGACAATTTATTTGTAAAGGGGAACTGGCAAATGTGGGAGACTCCACAAGTCAGCATGCCATCGCCAATCCTTCAGCCTATGGAAGTTGAGAATACTGCGAGTCTTTTTTCTTCCAGAGAAATTGTTGAAAATCCTCGTGGTAGTATTGGAGATAGGTTAAGCAATCCTAGTTCAAAATCTAATAATCTTTGGTCAAACCAATCTGCATTTGAGTCTGCAAGACGGATATGGGAAGATTCAGACAATGCTATGCAGATACCACTGGAGTTTGTGGATTGCATTACACAGGAGATAATGCATGACCCAGTCATTGCAGCAGATGGACATTCATATGAACGCGCCGCCATAGAGTGCTGGCTGAAGTAAGTCTCTCCCTCCCTCCCTCCCTCCCTCCCTGTTTGTGATGCAGTATGTATTTGGTAAAAACTACGGATATTCAGTGAATGTTAGGAATTTTTTTTTTCCCTGTTTCTCTCTCCATGCAGTTAGGAAAACGTGTTGCCGAATAGGAAAAGAGCCAATTTTTGTATATATGGATGTGAGAGAGGTCAAGAGACCTTGATCGTTGCTTGTTCCAACTTGCCACGAGGAAAACATCCAGAACCTTAACAAGCTACGCATATCTTTAAAACTCTCTGTGCATTCAGGGCTCCAGAAAAATGGTGCCAGACCTGTAGCCCATTTCGAATTTGGGGCCCCAGAGGTCAAGCTGTGGCAGCTATAGAGATTATCAATGAAGGGGGAAAGGTTTCAATGGCCAATTGTCTTGCTAGCTCAATGGCTCCTCCATAAAAGCATGTACTTTTGCATTCTGCAGTTGTCAAAGCTATGGCATAGAAAATGGACAATGAATAAATTTGGCCCATTTATTTCTGGATCAAATTTCAAAATTCTTCCCCTGAGTTTTCTTGGCTTGCCATTATAGTGTTTGTTGATGATTTATCATTACTGATAGCAACAGAGTAAGCTCTGCAATTTTCTAATCGCCTGCATGGTCACTGCCATTCCAATGTCTGATTTTTTTGGCATAAAACATTCTTACAGCCACGGGGTCCAAATAGTGTCTAATTTTATCTGGTGAGTTCTTTAAATCATCGGCTCTCACAGCCATTTTTGAAACATGTGAAAGGAGGACACATGCTTCCCTCCCTTGTTTCGCAAAGAAGAAAATTAATAAGTACAGGTACAAAGCTGATCTAATATCTAAAGCTACTTGGTCACATGGAAGCTTTAGAAAGATGACAAGAGTGTAAGAACTTTGTGGAGTCAAGCATGCTATGCATTCTGACGTTTATAGAAAGTTAAAATAGTGAATAGTTCCATTTTCTTGAGTGTTCATTAACCTCTTTAGTTTGAAAGTCAAAATATTTTTAAGTCAGGGGCTTTGCTTTCTAAATGTTGTGCAGATATTATGATGTACTGAAGGATTGATTTATGGGATATGCAGGACACATGATACAAGTCCTAAAACTGGAGAAGTATTACCACCTTTGCCTGGAGGTCATGTAATAGGTGTTGACAAATCATTGCGGCCTAATCACAACCTTAGAGGTCAAATTATTGAGTATAAGGAATCTCTTGCGCGAGGGTAAGTACTTGTTCATTGCTTGAGATGCAAAGTCAAAACGTAAAAGCTTGAATTTTTTCATTGTTCTGAACATATATATGCTGCAGGATTGGTCCTTTGGATGCTAAAGAGAGTCATTGGCTACCAAATAATGCGCTGAGAAAGCCAAATATTGGAGGACTGTATTCTGCCCCTAATTTAGGATCAGTCTGGGCATATGACATTTCTCGTGTCTGATGTGTATTTAACCGGTGCCTTTTGTTTCACATTGTAAATTTAAATCCACATAGATCTTTCTCTCAGATTTCTCCTTCTCAGTTTTCTTGATACTAGTAACATGGGTTTTGCTTTTCTCAACCATGAAGATGGCCCAGTGACCACCTCTCTTCATATGGAAGGGAAACTTATCTCGCTTAGGAGCACAAAGGATCTGATATTGGTGGGGTAAACTGATTTGTAGATGGATGGATGGATGGATGGATGGATGAATGTGCACATGGACAGAATTTTGGCTTTCTTAATTTGCCAAGATGAATTAGGTACATATCTTATTAATGTCTGTTAATAGCTCTCCAATCCATTTGTCTGTCTTAATTAGGACGTTGCCTCATTCATAAGGAACTAATTTTCAATCTCATAAACTAGAGCTAGCTTTTCAAGAAACCTTTAGGACTCTTGAGCCCCCTTGTTTTTTTTTTTTGAAGAACGTATGACTTATATTAAATAAAAGGATTACTACAAGATTTCGGATGAGATGGAGATAAGTCCCCAAATCATCCTTATCATCATCGAGATAACTTGGACGCAAATATTGATCATACAACTTGTCTTTAACCGCAGCGGTTGGTCGGGGGCCGAGAGACATTCTTAAAGACCGGATGACACAGATTCTTCAAACAACCCGACAAGTTAGCGCCCAGGTGTAGTATGGAACGCTACTTTCTTTAACCTTACCGCCGAGGAAGTAAACCAAGAAGGATTTGTTGACTATGGAGGTGGGGATGAAACGAACCTGAACCCATGTGGTATGTGCGTATGCGTTGTCCTTACGGGGTAAAAACAATGCTCAATAGTCTCGGTACACCTTGCATCTCTGAGGGCAAAAAGGACTTACGGTGGCTTAAATGAATGTACCTTCACATTAACGGGTGACCGGCGAGCAATTTGCCCGAGCGAGTATTTAGGAATGATATTCTTATCGAGATACACCTCCACATCTGGTTGGTTGATCTTCTTGAATCGCACCGCCCTTGATGTGTAGAAGGGCGTAAGGCCTTGTGGATTAGAACTCTGAGCGACCAACCAAATCCTTTCCCAATGAAATGTCTCCAATAACTTTCGGATCGGCTCGTCCACGGTGGTTGGGCAAAATAAGGAGGTTATCTGAAATGACTTCCCCACACCAAAGTCCGGGTGACCAAATGATATCTCTACTTGAAAAATGGACCAAGTGAGGAGATCGTTCGATGATACCATGCCCCAAGTGTTAAAACACCAAAGATCTTTGCCACCTCTTTTTACTACGGAATGCGGAAGGCGCAAGTGGAAGTTGATGAAAAGGGCACCACAAAAAGGGGAAGATATTTGCAGAAGCAATTGAGGGATCGTGACCCAAGAAGGCTTCACCGGAATGCCAAGCTTTCAACAAACCTTTGAGAAAGGGAGATGCATGTGGAAATGGCTTAAGGGGATATAGAAGAGCCCACCAGAATGGCGAGGCTTTAACTGAGTTTGCCAAAGGAATACAATGCTCCAATGATGAACAAAGCAAAGATCCCACACGACACACATGCCCCGGAGAACCCGCCAAAGAAACTTGGAAAGGAGAACCTTACCATGCAGCCTAAGATCCGGACATACCTAGGCCATTTCTTGGGGCGGATGCATTTACTCCATGCGATTTTCCCATCGCTTGCCTCATTACCCCCACACAAAGTTTTCGGCACAAGGGCAATGATCTCCTTAAATTTTTGAGCCCCCTTGTTATAGAACTCGTATATTTGAATTAGTGTCCACTGCGGTTAGAATGAACCATGGGTGGATCTTATGATAATAGCATCTAATTCAAATGGTTGATACAAGCCTTATACCATATCTTGATCTTATCATCGAGTAAGCAGAATCACATGGTGCTTGTGCATCTTTCACATTACTTCCACTTACATGCTTTACAAATTCTTCTTTCCCTAGGAATTTTTTCCTATTGTCTTGTTTCAGCCTCAAGCTTGTGTGAACTGAGCCTAGACAACTTTGTGCATGCCTATATTCTTGCAAATGTATTTCTTGTGCCGACGTCGGATTCATATTCGGTTTGTACATACTCATCATATTATGTTTCTAAATACTCAAACTTCAATTGTGGATTCAACCATATTTTTGCTTTCATTTTTTGTTTGACCTATTGTCTAATGTCTCCATCATATCTTATCGCTTCTGCATGCAATATACTCCATCTAGTCAATCCTTCTCATATACTCCATCTAGTCAATCATTGTCTAACATCTGCATACCACTTATGGTCACTACTAGCCGCTATTGCTCTATGTGAGATCCTAGCATCATCTTATTGTCTCAACCTCTTCACATATTTGATACACCACACAATTGCATCTCCCTTTTTTGGCATAAGACCACATTCAACTAAGAGCATTGGGAATCGAGTCTGCATTTTTACGCCTGTTCCTTGTCTCAAGAATTTTCTTAGCACCTATTCAATGTCCTCCAAGAGGCCCTTGGGCATGCTAGGCCCTAAAGCCTAACACCCATAGAGTACGACTGTCTGTACAAGTAAAAAAAAGAGCTTGATTTTCAGCCCCCGTGCCCATAGGTGGGTTTTTCTACTTTGGCACTGTAAGGAATATAGTGCCTTAAGCCCTCCTTCAACCCTTTGTGCTATGCATGAATTCCATCCATGATTTATATGTACAAGAAATTTATCACGGCGGCCAAGGCCGTTGCGGACATTTCTCTTCGAAAAAAAAGGCATGAAAATGATACATAATGAAAAGGAATAACAATGTAATAGATACTATTGATGTTTATTAATTGGACCCATGCTTCGTTCTCTGCTGTTGTGGCTGCTCTATGTCACAGGTAAGGTGGCTTCTCTCTCACCCTTCTATTTGTTATGTCACATGACAGGTTCTTCAAGTAATGGCAGATCTGTAATGGCCTGTTCATGCAACAGAAAGTTGTGTGGGAATTTGTAATTAGAAGTGATCTTCCGAGTTGTTGTGCACTTCATACATGTCACGATTTATTGTTTCTGTAATGGCGCAGATATAAGGCACTCTTCTCATCGGTTCCCTGATTCAAATTGTGGTATCATTTAATTCATTCTATGTATTCTTATTGACTACATCATTGACTCTGAACAATGGGCATGAAACCATAGGATAATGTGGAAAATGGGGTTTGACCCCATCTTCCTTTTGGCCCTATAGTCAGGCTTGTAGGAAATGGCATATCTCATGGAATATTCCATGATTGGAGGGCTAGGATGCAATGAATATTAAGATGCAACGAGTATTGGAGAGCTCTCTACCAAAGGCAAAGCATACCCTCTTCAAGGGACCTGTGTTGTTTAGTTTGCTTGAAAAAACATTGTTGGACGTTAAAAAAATCTATTCTTTTCTATCCTATTTTTAGCGGGCCTTGATAAGTCGCCTTTGCATTGGTGTTATTCAGAGGTCCTGTGACTCCTTTTCTTGCATTGGCCTTACGCCACTTTTGGCAGCTATCTATATAGAAGCTTTACAAAACATCCAGATAATTGAGTGGACCATTGCTTGTGAATGGAGCAACCCATTGTGCGACATCAATAATTATGTCAAGGGAAAAAAAAAACTAGCTCTAGGGTGAGATTTTTTGTTGGCTAACATTTTGCCTAGAGAAGGGCAATAACGTGGCCCTTACAAGGCTTAATGATGCAGGAGGGGCATTAGGCTTTCCATTAAAAAAAAATAGAAGGACATGCATGGGGATGCGTAGATGACATATAAACAGATACATGCATGGAGGCCGGACCCCAAGCAGCGGATCAAAAGTAGTTAATTATCTCCCTATTTGTGGCAATCCTTGCGTTTTTTCTCTGGCGCTGACCCATTTCGCCCAAATCCGGTCCCCCATCCTCCCCCGGAATGCTGTTCCCAACTGCTCTAGCTTTTTTCTCGTGGCACCCACCGGATTCAGCTGTGTTTTAAGCCCAAAACCTGTTTTTGGACTTTGTTTTGTCGATTCTTGATCCTTTAGGTCTTCACCTTGGGTTGAACCAAGATTAAATGTTTTGGGCTCTATGGGTACTCCTCGGCGTTTGGATGGCTTACTTCCTCTCCAGCTAACAATTTCTTTCTTGTGTTTCATCTTTTCGGGCTTAAATCTGTCATCCCGAAGCTTTTTTCCATAATCCGAGCACAGAATCGCTTTGTTTCCCCTGTTCTTTGCTTCTTGGTCAGATTTTTCTGCACGAGAGAGAAGTGAAGTGAAATGAAATGTTTATTAATATGTTTGTGAGACCATCAGATCTAGAAGACATTCAAAATACACAATTTGCATCGTAAATCAGTTAATCTAGTATGTCCTCTAGCAAGAACATACTAGATCTCTCTTCTTCACAATCTCCATCTTTTCCGTCAATATACCAACCCCCCACTGTCAAGACCCCATGTTGTGTCCACCTGCGCTGAACTCGAGGATCCAAGGATGCTTCCAACATCGAAGGTAATGCACCCGGGCCGAGAGGGATCCACCATAGCGATGACTCTAACTGGAAACAACTCGAATCGTCGATCGCAAATAGCGGGCGGACCTGCTCCCAGGCTCGTAGGAGCCCCTTCAGAAAGGAAGAGGCATTAACATACGACCTGATATCCACAAATAACGCCCGAGGAAGCCGCGCAGGCACAGTCGGCTTATGGAAAACTATCGAATGAGACAGCGACTGATGAAGCAAAACCATGCCAGGCGAGTCGAGCACATTCTCGAAGCATTAACTTCAACTTTTGAATACTTATTTCTTTTATCTGCAATATTTCATCTAGAAAGTTCTTGACTAAAAAAGTGGTAGGGGTATATAAAATGTGAAAGATTTAAGGAAATTCCGTATAAGGGTTAATTTCTCTTAACCCTATGTACACACATGCCATATGTGTCTTGCATTAGCTACAACCCCCAGGATGAGGGCCTCCAGATACCTACTCTACAAATCCAGAAATAATGCAGGTACCATATCCCTTGTGTTGTGAATCAGAGAGGCACTTTATATCGAGTTGTTTTTCCACATCCCGTTTTCCCCTCCCATTTATTTTCCTTTCCGTAGAATATAGTTTTTATCTTCCATGGAGACCAATTGGCCTATGGGACCAAAAAAGGAGGCCCAACAAGGTATTATTGTCCGGGTTTAAAAACCCCATCCCGTAGGGTTTTTATGGGAAAAATCGTGACCGAAATAGGATTACTGTCAAACTTTACAAACATCTATCATGGGAGGAAAGAAACATATACACATATCAGGCAAGTGCCTGAGGACTGAGCTGATCTCGACGATCCATGACCTCTTGAAGGTATGATCCCCGTACCCAGGCCATGCTCAACATCTCAGCATAGCGTATCCAAATGTCATCATATGCCGGGGTGTGGCATTCGTCTTCCACAGCTCCAATTTGGCAGCATTGACAAAGCCTTACTTGGCACGGCTCTGCAATTTATCTCCTCGTCTCAATCGGGAGATGGTGTGTACCTATGCGAATAGAGACAATGGATCTGCACTTTTTCATGGGTAGATTAGTGCGCAGTAGCATTCCGGGCCCTGCTCCAACATGGGGTTTATGTGGCGTTGGTAATGTGCCGTCTTGACCTGTTCAAGGGTGCTGTCATCCCATAGTTTGTTGAGGAAGCATGTATCAAGGTACTGTCTGAGACTGTGGCGATCTCCCTCCGTTTGCACTCCAATGCACCTGTGCTCCTGCACATTCCATCTGGCCAGCCACTGAGCTCTCTTTTCTTGCTAGCAAGCCTTTAGGAATTGAGGCCCCATTGCCACAGTGTAAGTGAGGTTAGGGAGACGAGCATCGTCCATATTGATCACCTTTTGGAAGTAGATGATGTGTCCGTCAATAGCCCCCCTCTGAAGAGGCAAGGAACTTGTCTCCTGCAACAATATTTGGTATGGAACTATGGACTTTACCCCCAGGGCCCGTGCCAAAAAAGCTTTCTGCACATGCTCCAAGTCATTCCAAGTGGCAAGGGAAACCACCGGGCCCCAGACCTCGACCCCATATAAAAGCACAGGTTCTACTAGCACCTTGAATAGATGCGACTGTTGGGTCCAATCATACAGCTTCGCCTTGTGGCTGTTGTTCTTGCATTACATAGAGTGCCTTCCAACCTACTGCAGCTCGCAGTCGGATGGAATTGTCCCAGTTCATGGCAGATGTGAACTCCACCCCCAAATATTTATATGGGGGTACCGCTTCAATATTTTGACCACGATAAGTAAGGGTTGGGGCCCTTGGCTGGCGTGCAGACGATATGAGAACCACCTTGGTCTTGGCCAAATTGATTAACTTGGTCAACGCAACCAAATGCAAACTGAAGACCAAAGAACCAACGACAAGAACCAAAACAAATTCCAAGGTATATGAGATAGGCTAAGCCTCACTCTACTGGCATCATATACCATCAACATAATCATACCATCATAATTATTTTGCACCAACTCATAGCTTCATTTGAGATTAGAGAAATTGAGATAAAGATCAAGAGAACCACATAATCATACTCAAAATACCATATTTCAACATAATAATATTCAACTGATCAAGAAAGATACTCACAACTTCAAGAACTTTGTCCAGATGTCATCTTCCAAAATTGGGCCTCCCTTCTACATGAATTTTGGCTCTCTTATTGGAAACTCCACTTGATCCTAGCCACTCAACATCAAATCTAGGCCATCCAAACACCATTGCAACTACCATACTCCTCTAGATTCATGACAAATCATCAACTTATCAACCATTGAAAATATATTTACAAGGACTTTAACACTAGAGTTGTCCCTTGATGAACCCAAATGGGTTCATTCGTACACTTTTTTTGAAATTCTATTATAGCTCCGAGATAAAGAATTTGTCTACATACTCACAATATGTTGTCCTCCATGAGTGTACATATAAGGAAAAATTTATGAAAAATATAGAAAGCTTCTATTACCAGCCATAATATGGAGCCGAATGCAAAGGGGTCAAGTTTATTCTCAAAGTCTAACATTTCTCACATTATTTTGTAAATATGATTTTTCCTAGGAATTCTAATTCTTCCATCTTGTAATTCATGATATGAGAAATCTATCACAAGAAGAATTAGAAAATTCTATGGTAGAATTTTCGAGAAATAATTCCTTAAAGCTTGAAGTTCAGAAGTTCTTTATGGACCCAGTTAGGTCCCCCGAGGGTTAAAATTTTGAAAATTCATAGTACTACTCCTGTTTTTGAAAAAATGAAATCCATTTAGCAAGACGTGTAGTACTTACTATCTACTTCCATTGAAAAATAATAGTACCTTCACATCCTTATTCTATTTCAAATATCATGGATATGAAATAGTTCCCAGATGTTTGTTTTTCAGAAATTCCTTAGGGACCCAACTGGGTCTCTCAAGGATTGAAATTATGATTTGCTCATTGATATATCAAATTTTTATGAAATCACATGAAATTTGAAAAATGAGTAGCATTTGTAGGCTACGTTCATCGAAAATTAATGTTATCTTGAAATTTGTATTCCATGTTGAGTGTCATGAGATTATATCACATCATCAAGACCATAGAATTGAGTGGATTTCAAGGTGCGATTTGTGCCAGACTTGTGAAGAATTTTATTTTGCTATTGAATATGGTGGTACAACTTTAATCTTACAATTCAGGTGTTCATATTTAAAATCTCATAAGTATCATGAAGAACTAGTCCATAATATGGAGAAGGGATTGAGGGACCCATACGGGTTGATGAGCCCAAACAGGTCCCTGAGACAACTCTAGTGTTAATACTCCTTCAAGTCCATATTTGCACATTTTTTACATTTCCTCCAAACTACACCCATATAATTCTACATTTATGCATACGTTTCATCAATTTAAGCATATTATACAAAAATAGTCAAGATAAAACACATAACATTATTCCTTCAAGACTATTCATCGCATCGATGAATTCTTCAAAAACTTATATTTGATCTTCATGTCTTCAACTTGGTCCTCAAAAGTAGGTCATAAAAATTAGCATCACAACTTAATAAAATCCAATATCAAAATGTCTTCATGTCTTCAAATGCATCTATAGAAGTCTTCCAAGGAAAAAAAAAGATACTAAAAACTTCTAACATCACTTCATTTTCATCAACCATAGGTTGGCAAGTCCCATCCAGGTCAGTGGCACCCTAATTTTTCACTTTTTATATAGGTAATGGGGTGCTGCTGCCTTTTCTAGGTCAGCACATCCATCATGCCATCCACAATCACTTAAATAAAAACTAAAACTTGTACAGCTTTTTTGATGCCATTGTATCTTCATCTCTTTCTTGGACTTCAAATAGCTTGTTGGAAAATAAATAGTGCGCCTTTACATGGACTTAAACTCATGATGAAACGGTTGATAGCCAAACACACATCCGAAGAACCACTGTCGACATTTGTTCAACTTAATAGTTTTTATCTTTCTTCCCACCAATATATAACTTTTTTTTAGCCGAGTTGCCTAACCTGAGGTGCACGATTTTGTGCAATTCTAGCTATGCCATATGTATGCCACATGTCCTGCCACGTCATACCTTTTTTCTTACCTTTTTTCTTTCCTCCTTCGACCGTGGCTTCGTCTCCCATCTCCTTCGTCTGTTCTACAGGTTGTTGATGCTTCATCTCTTCTCTGATCTCTATTGCCCTGCTAGAAATTTGGGAGGGTGTCAAGTGCCACTGGCATAATGAACAGGTAGCCTCTTATGATGTAGCGTTCCAAAACATGACAGTTCAAATATTAGCAGAATACAAGCTACTCTGGCTTTTAGTTGAGTTCGTAACTTGTCATTATGGTGTTGCATAGTTCTAAATGGTGAGATCCTTGTATTTCTCATTTATCTTCTGTTCTTTAGAATGCTTACAGAGGGTCTAGATAGCTATAAGGATGCCACTTTGTAAGCAAGCTTTCTGTCTTGTTTAAGATGGACAATGAAGTCTACTCCTGTCCTTGTTCTTTCTTGTCTTGATTTTACTGAGTTCTAGAACATCAATTGAGAATTAATGTTGTCTTTTCCCAGTGATTAAAGGGTAGATGCCCAGCAAAATTCCTTCACACTAGAGGCTTTTACATATGGGCTTATGAGCTACCTATTCATTGCAAACCCTGAATGATAAGAAGCATTATCTGCTGAACTTTATGGTTGTAAAAATAATAATCTTGTCCAGTTTTATCTAGTATGTTTGAGTGTTAATGCATAGGCAGCATTTTGTTAAATCAGTTTGACTGTTTGCTTTGTCTGCATGACAGCTATTTACAAGTACGTCTGATTACAGACCTCATATTTATGGTGTATTCCGGCTTCTCATCCAATTTCCCTTTATCATTTTCTTCTTCCCACAGTTCAAATTACTATATTTCACTTTTGTTTTTCCTACTTTTGTTGTTCAATATAGAAGTTAATGGATGACTGTTCCTTGTTGCTTGCAAGTGCAATGATATGACCTGTAAAGCTAAAAGTGGTACTGAGGAGATCAAGGATGGTGCATTTTGTGATTCAAAAGAAGTTATAGATGAAATTGGGACTTTAGCATGCCTTTACATAACACTTCCACATTATTCTAATATCTCTATAGACAAAAAGAGTAATAGAAAGTGTAAAGTTGTGGGCATGGCATCCCTGTCACTTCAGGAACCCTAGCATTATTTTGATAGTAGGAGCTACTTGCACCCTAGGTCATCAGGTAGTTTGAAAAGCTCTTGATGAGGGTGTTGTCTAGTTTGCCCAAGTCATGCTCCTACAGATTTTCTTCAAGATTGGAGTGCCACTATTGCCAATATAAGTAACAGATTGTTGGGACATTTAAATGCTCTAATAAAAATAACAAAACTCAAGTTATTAGCCAAAGAGTTTGTTTTATTTGCAAATTTCTTGATCTGGTAGGGTGATTTATCAAAGCCTGAAACTCTGTCAGCAACAACGTTGGTGGGAATTCACACTTTATTGACTATGCAACTGGTCGTTCCAAAGAGCCTACCAAATTTGTAAGTTATGTCATGCTTTGTCTGCTTATTTTTGCCTTTGATGTTTTGCTTTGGTTAGTTCATCAAATTGGTTGGAATGCCAACGTTGATTTAATACAATGTGCACGTACTATGGGCATCCAGGAATTTCTCTTCTTCTTTTACTCACAACTTCAGAGTACAGTTGATGGAGATTAAGAGATGCATGGAGATATACTTTGTTATGTTACCATGAGACGGCTTGTCTTTGCATATTTATGTAGGAAGTGGCCAGTTTTAGTATTAGAGTAGGAATGGCAGTTATATGTTCAAAGGAGTTCAAGTCGTTTAAGCATTTAGACGTCACATAGCTTGCGTGAAGTCTTCTTTGGTTTGTTCCTCTCAGTCGGAGATACTATTTAGCGAACAGCTACCACAACAGAAACAATTACCACTAATAACATTTAGCATTCGCAACACTTTTGCCAACTCCGGTGGAAGTTGCAGAGGCAATGGCGTTGTCGCTCGAGATCATTTCTCAACTGGAGCGGGCCAAATTAGATGCAGCTCTGGTTGAATCTGATTTTTGCTCATTACCAAGTCATTTGTATTCATATCTTATTTATGAGATAAAAGCTATGGACATTCCGCGTATTCAGATCGGATGCAATAATTATAACTCTGATTCATTATCATATTATTTGTTATTCACATCATACTTTAAAGATTTAAATCCTTAGCGCATCATATTTGGATTCCAGGATTCAGTACCCTGTGTAGAACTGTGTAGAAATTATAAATTATTCGCTGGCTATATTGTTCCTACACACATGAAAACCCTTTACAAACATTTCCTATTGATGGGCCGCAATGTATCTGGCCTTTATAGCCTTAAGGAAAGTGCGGTATTGCCTGACCGCATCTGGGCGTAGAGCAGGATCTGTGACTTGGCGAAGCCATCATTTGCGTTCTTTGCACTCAGCATCAAACCACTGGCTACGTGGAAAGGTTGTAGCTCCTGAGGTTCGTCAGGGGGCGACTTCTCCCAAAACATCTTTCTGCAGCAGCCCCAAGGACGTCAATAGCTTCCAAGTGATGTGCATTTCTTCTTTGTTTCTTGAGGGTAATACTATATCATCTGCATATAAATGCAAAGCAAGTATATAGCCAATAATTATTGACTCCACTTCCACCATATTATTGACTAACCAACCCTCCAGTTTATCAACGAATAAACCAAAGAGTGTATGAGATAGTGGACTACTTTAATTAACTCCTATAGTGCTTTCTGTCTTCGCCTCTACATTTTTCGTTCAATGGAGAAGAAAGTTTGACCCATACCTTAGGTTACGAAATTATTAAATATCCTGTCCATTCTGGCACTCCAATTGCCACATGTTAGTCCACAAGTTCTCCTTCAGTACCATGATGAACACCTTTAGAAAATAAGTAAAGGTGGCAAATAATGATCTTCGTGCCATTTACCAAATCTATGATTGCTTTGGACATAATCAAACCTACTATGGAAGGATTTTTATTTAAAACATGCTTGTCCTATTGCTCATGTATTATTTTGGGTTGCCCATAAGCTATTTCTTATTTCAAGTATAGTTGCAAACAATTTTGAGAGTAGGCTAGTTACCGTGGTCACTCTGAAACTGTCTGGATTTAACTCACCTCCAGATTTGTAAACTCCATGAAGTAGGAAGTCCTTCCCTCACCTCAACACGACATTTAGAATTCTAATTATGACTAAAGACACATTAGAATCTATCCATTTAAACATCTATGCTACTATTAGCCCCCTGATATATCCTCTGCTTACTGTTTTCCATGTTTTAATACCAGCCGAAATCTCTTCTCTTGGAAGTGGAGCCCTTACATCTCCTCTTTCCGTGCTCCTTGATAATGATATAGCTTTGTATTTGCCTCACTAAAGTCTCTGCATCTAGTTTGCACTATGCACCTTGTGTACATTTTAGTTCACTCCAAAATTTGTGGATTGAACACTAGTCTTACTTTGCCATCAAATATACCATTTTTTTTTTCTTTTTTAAGGTGCTGGCTAGTCCCATTTTAGTATAATCTTCCATCCCACAAAACATGCCTATGAGTTTAATCATTTGCTATGTTCAAACATACTAGTACAATCATCACCACTTGGAATATCTAGTATCACATTAATTTTAGGAAGTCCCAAAGCAACAAAGCAATGTTGATGTGGTGTGCGCGTTATATATCCAAATGGTCATATGATGCCATATGGCATAATGTAAAAACTCCCGCCCCCACACCCCCTCCTTCTCGGGCCTCCTCCTGCTTCTCCTCTTGAGGCGAATGAGGCGATATATTAGTCCAATAGAGGGAGTTCCTACTATTTAGTTGGAAGAATGCAATTCTTCAATTGATTCTTTTCCCTGTAATTAATTGGTATATCCTTAGGTGGACCTTTTGCAAGTAAGGATGCAAAATATAAACTGATGCAAACTTACTATCATCGGTCAACTCTCTTCAAAAATGTGCATGAACTAGCGTAATCATGTGATGTCTACCTACAAAGAAGGATAGTTTGCTCCAACCATCCGTTATAGTAAAACCTCTTGAACTATAGGGCATTCGTTATGTTTCCCACTAGCAGTCGGCACTAGAGATTGATTAAAAATAATAGAAGCCAAGGCAGTGAAATCAGCAAGTTCTATTCATGGGTTTATATGAAGGCAACCTGCTTATCTGGATGGTCTTCCACGCAATAGATATGGCTAGAAGAAAAAAGGACTCTTATGAATCAACAAGCATTGGAATGCTAGGAACTTAGAAAAAAAGGTCACACATAGAGTGAGTTACAGATCTTGCCAAAAGATCATAAATGAAGTAAATGTAGTAGAACAATGATGTGTTATGATCTATTATCTACTTGACCACAAGCGAAACCAAGAAGATGCTATTTGGTGCATCCATGGCTCTTGTTGGTGAGGGGCAATTGCAAGGGTAGTCAGTTAGCTGAATAAGTTGTATTAGGCGAAGCAATTACATAGGCTATTCGGTAAGCCAACGGAATACCCATTATTTTTTTAAAAAGGAGAGTTTGGCACAAAAACAATGCATAACTCTTTGTTCAAGGCGGGATTTGAACCTCCAAAAGAACAAAATCAAAGGTATTGGGCTAATGAACCATGGTCTGTGATCTATTTGGAGGGTGATAACGGGGTGAGTTCCGTTATCAGCCACCATCTTTGGCCTAGGTCTTCTTTGGATTGGAAAGCTAATCCCGGAAGAGCAAAAACAAACAGCAGGCTTTGTGGATTAGCAGCTAAGCAGGAGAATCGGTCGGAGATCGCATTTGCTATGGCGAGCCACAACAGCAACGACACTCGCCGAGATCAGCCTGAACAGACCCATCTCGGAATCGATGCAAAATGGGACGCTTGTTATGATTTAACCCTGCGCCGAACAGTTTATTCTTCCCTCAGCGGAGCATTTGCAGGCCTTTTGCTCTTCCGGAGCCCAGTTACTCGTTGGGCAAGCATTGCCTTTGGTGCTGGAGTAGGTATCGGTTCGGCTTATACTGATTGCTCTCATATTTTGCGAGATGGAGCAGAACCCAAGGTTTCTATTGCACCTGATGTTTCTGGGTCCTCATTGCCTGCTTCTCAAGAATAAAGGTGAGTGCCCTTTTTTTAGCCAAGCATTGTGGGTGGCTGATAATAAACAAGGCATGAATAATACCTATGCCTTGTTACTGTCTTTGTAGCAATTTCTCACATCTTTGTGGCCACAATTCCCTGTTGTTTTGCTCCGCTATCTAACTATTTGGTTGGGTAGAAACGGAAATTATCAAATACTACTTAATGGCAATCTTTCATTCTTTAACAATAATATTGTTGTCTAATTGTTTCTAAGGTCATGGCTTGAAGGCCTCTACCTTCTTGTACCTTGCATTAGATTACATGTGCATTTTAGTGGCTAAACTATCTGATTAAGTCATTTGTTTTTCCTTGTTGGTGTTACTTTCCATGTGAAATTTCATATCGGTTTCTGCTGTCTGATCTATGGGATATTGTATGTAGTGCTAGTTACATTTGTTTCTATATATCTTAATCTGTGGGCTTTTATGAACCTGTGAGACATATGTCCAATTGTTGCAGTCACTTGATGGAGCCTGTTGCACTTTCTTAATCTGTGGGCTTTTATGAATCTGTGAGACATATGTCAATTGTTGCAGTCACTTGGAGTCTGTTGCACTTTCTTAATCTGTGGGCTTTTATGAATCTGTGAAACATATGTCCAATTCACTTGATGGAGTCTGTTGCATTTTTGTGAACATGATATTATTTTCTAAAGCCTGCTGCAAGCGCCTAGAATTCTAGCCAGTTTCTTCATTTTGAAAACTTTAGAAACGTTAGGATACGAAACCTTAAGGTACTTTCATTAGGGGCTTATCTATATCTGCTGATCAATCTATTTTTAGCTATAACTAGATGTCTTTTAAATTTCATGAGAATGAAGCTATTCTTATCAGAGTGAAACATGACATGCTGGTCGAGGACCACACACAGTCTAGAGCCACTTGTAATTCTGCTGTAGGAGTCACACCCCATCGATTGGATAGTGCCTACATATGCAGATGATGAAGGAGACATTGTTGAGGAGGGGAACATGAATGTGAGGATGAGAGGGAAAATGAAGATGGTGATGATGAAGATGAAGCAAGTGGCAGTGATGCAACACTTAATTTCTGCTCACATAAAGCTGACTGAGTTTGTTCTGTTTTATGCAACGTATTTTCCTTATTGTTCAATCTACGCAACATACTTTCCTTGTTCAATGCAATTCCAGATCAATACATCTTGGGAAGCTGCCTTCTACTGTAGGACGACTGTACACGAGCTTAGAATTCTAGTCCCTCTGTCATTTCAGACAACTGCCATTTGAAGTTTCTAAACACTCTTTTGCAAATTGAGATTTCCGGCCCCACACAGTTTTTTCTTCCAACGTTTGGTGGGTGAATGTCTTGAATATTGTCTGCAGCATATTTAACAAACTTGAAGTGAAGGGTGAACACCCTGAATACCATTATCTATGGAGAAAATATAATCTCTGTTTATTATTTCTTAGTACATATTGAATTTATGTTTGTCATACCGACATATTGTTTCTGTTTTTCAGGGCTACTTACGTGCTCATTCTTATTCATAAGCCTGGATGGTATTTCTAAATATTTCAAAAATGCGTACAGCTTCTTGGTCAACACCAAGTTGAAAATGTAGACCTTTAAGTTCATTGTCTTCCAATATAGTTCTAAGGCTCTACTTCTGTGGCTGGTGTCTAAATTTGTAAATTGCATTCTACTGACCCAATTTCTATTTTGCTCATGGGTATTTACATTATCCTTGTTGATAGGCCTGAAGACTTATTGGCCAAGTGTGTCAAAGCATATGTGATGTGTTTGTTTATTGCGGCATTCTATCTTGCAAGTAATGCACATCACTTTGCGCATCACTGCATGTTAGAACTAGGCAGTTTTATGATGTGACTTATATGCAGAAAAAGCTCTAGGCTTATATAATTTCAAAGACTTATATAATTTCAAGCAACAGTTACAATACGATTGAGCGACAGCAAGATGCAAAAGAAAGTTTCTAGTTGCAAGCTTATGAATTATTCATTTATGTTAAGTATTCCAAGCTTATGGATTGTTACGCTAAATACTCCACATTTACCTTGTCCTCTTCCTTGTCGTGTCCTTTTTTGGTACCATAGGCCAATTGGTCTTCGTGAACGATAAAAATCAATTCAATTCAATGACGATAAAAATCAATTCAATTTGAATTTATTCTATTCTATGCCCCCTAACACCTTTTTAGTTTTGCCGGTAAAACCTTTTTGGGTTGCCCTTACGTGGTGGGTTTTTGAGAATATTTAGAAGAATATGCCAATATCTAAAACATGACTGGTTTTGTGGCGTCACCTATCTTTTGCTTGGTTCATGAAAAGGCACAAGAGACAATGAAGAGAGCCTTGCAAATTGCAGGAAGCGGATGAAAGGGCTAGGAAATCTGCATGCCAGGAAATCTGTACAGGCTCCTGCCCACAGAGCCAGGACTAGATCTCTTGGAATTGGACTTTTATGCTTGAAATTCTGATTTTATGAATTAGCTAGATTTTTATATTTATCAGGTCTAAGTGATATTCTATGTCGATTGTGGGGATGGAACAAAATGGAGAATTAGGTTTTGGCATGTTGTGCATATTTTGGTGCGTTGTCTTACAATCTTCTAAGCATGGGTTCTGATAGATAATTGAAATTAGGCATAGAAAACAATAATCACCATTATGTTGCATTGCTATGTATGCTTGGTCATGTTGTAGAAATTAATTTCGATTTGATTTATCCTATCATCTTTTAAAATGGTTGAATTTGTTGCCTGTGCTCTTGAGCAAGGAAAGGATAAAGCGTGCAAGAGATGAATGGATGGATGGCCTTTGACGTCCAAGGGAACCATAGCTTATGGGACAAGCCAAATTCTACAAAAGATACCACCAGGTCTGCAAGACAACATGTTGTGAGAACTAAAGCATCCAAAGAAAATGTAAAAGGAAAGGCCCTATTTGCAGATAGGGCTATAGAAGTCAAAGATATGGCAGCCCCTACGGGTGTGGGGTGAGTAATTGGCATATTCCAGAAGATGTGTATGTTGGACACTTAAGATTTGTTCTAGATGCCAAATGAGTGAGATGGGCTAGAGCTATGCAACTTGTCAAACTGCTAGGATTGAGATTTTTCTTTTGTCCACCTTCTAGCTGGTGGATACTTAGGAAAGAAAGTTGTGGCCATAGCTTGGGGATAGATGAATTACTGGATCCAAGAAAAAAAAGGGAGATTTGACCTAGTTCATGGCCTTGAAAGCCAGATTTATGCACTTGCTAATATTTGCAGGCTAGGAATGTGTGTTCCCCCCCTCCCCCCCCAACCAAACTTTTTTTATTATTACAGAGAGAACTAAGTTTTTAAGACACCCTAAGAGGAACAAAGGATTGATATGTCCAGAATCCCAATTAATGTACAACTCACTAGAGAGACATACAACTCATTAGAGAGAGGAGTATAAGCTCGACTTCAACACTCCAAGTCATGGACTAATCCATGTGCCTTGCCCTCGACATGACATTATCAAATGTAACGAGATTGTATTACAAAATACCCTTGTTGATAATGGGCCAAGCTAAATCTCGATAAATTAATGTTCAACTAGTGCCTAGCTCATGAAGACAACAGCTGGTTTCACTTGAAAGCCAAATAGATTCATCATGCCTCTAGACCGATCTGCTACACCGATGCATTTTCTAATCTTTGGGATAGAGTTAGCTACTTTGGACTATCTTTCCATGAATGCAATGAATAGTACAACAAATAAAAGAGCATGCATCCAAGCTCGTTTTGAAATATAGATCCACACATGTTGTTGAAGACCATGGCTGATGAATGCCAAGTAGAGTAGAATAGAATGGAGGAGCAAAGATGCTGGTAGAGAAAGAACGCAACAAATGGTGAAACTAGGGCAATTATATAGGCAGATTGAGCTTGGGTATATAAAACGTGTATACTGCATAAAATGCCATATAAAGGTAAAAAAAACATGTTAAAATTGCGCATAACTGATAATGGGACTTGATATCACTATTTATAGCTTATATAGGTCCCGTTAACACGGGGAATATTACACCATTTGAGACTCCATCATATGTCGACTAATTACGTCTCCTTGATAATTTTGCGTATTCTACATTATCAAGTGTATATGAGGTTGACATGGAGATGATGTCGAAGTTGCAAGTCTCAACCCTAGCAGATTTGAGACCCTTTAATATATAGTAAAGTAACTTGGGGGGTCTTATGGTGTGAATAGCAATACAAGAAAAGATGAAAAAAAAAAACAAAAGAGTCGACTAATTGAAAAAAATATTTCACGTTTCTTGCAGTGGTCAAATCATTCTCTTTAGGCCACTGAAATACTTTAGCAGCGGTTCAAGTATCAAGTCACTAGTATTACAAAACCATAGGCATCATTGTATATCATATACCAAAACTAGGCA
Source organism: Isoetes taiwanensis (assembly GCA_021234155.1). Classification (NCBI taxonomy): domain Eukaryota; kingdom Viridiplantae; phylum Streptophyta; class Lycopodiopsida; order Isoetales; family Isoetaceae; genus Isoetes; species Isoetes taiwanensis. Next base: position 6,003,312 of record JAJEKV010000022.1, on the reverse strand, counting down.
TCCCAAATCGTAATTACTATACTGATACAAGTGGTATATCAAAACTGATACCATCTCTACCATCATAAACGCAAATGATTGTGGATTGGCAACCTATACATTACGGTCTAGGTTACGGTAGAGAATGATAAATATTAAATAGAAGCACTGGCATAGTATACAAGGATATACTATGCACTGCCTCGAATTCGATACTAATCAGGAAGGGGGAGGAAGCATATAAGAAAACTATCCTACTCGTTTGTAAACTGACACATATGCCTGCCGCATACAGACAACATAAAACTAGAAGGTGTAAAACTTAGCTTATTTCAAGCTTGCTCAAGGGAGAGATGGCGCTTCAAAGTCAGCTTTTTCTCCTTATACAGATTCGTTCGATGACATAAACACCTAAGGGCGAGATTCCACACAGTTTTGATGAATTGCCTTCAATTGAACGGAACAAACCTTCCGCCAAGGTATTCCACTGTGGTGGAGGCAATTAAACCACAACAGTATCTGAAGCATTGATCTGATGCGTGGCAACATCTAACAGCTTGGTAGTTCCTTCTGCTGTAAAAGATGGAGGGCATCCCCTGACAGTTAGGGAAACATTTTCTGCTTCCACGTCTGCTTCCATACCTCTTCTGAAGCAAAATCCTAGGCTTAACTTCCATCGCTAGTGGAATCGCAGAAACTGGAGTAATTTCTAAATGGTGCGTCTTGATTGGTTGTCCTTAACTTCCACGAACCAAAATGCCGATAGTGGAATCTGGCCCTAATTATCAAGGGATACTGCTTGTAGATATCTGCATGGCAGATGTTAAGTATTCGGACATTGCTGGAGGGTGCATTGCAAAGGCTGCTTATATTACATTCGACTGAGGATATGGCAAAGCTAGGTATAGTATGCAAGGGGGTATGAAACCACAATGGCGTTATAGATGGGGCACTGAAATTGAGACCAATGGAGATAAACATGATGCTGTTAAAAAGGGATCTGGAAAGACTGCGGATCTGCATGGAGCAGATAACATTGGGCAAGGTATGGAAGACCCAAGGAGGGCATGATATGATAAAAACTAAGGAGGGAAGTTAGTATAAAAAGTGTAGGGTCAGTAGAGAAGGATTTCAAACGATGCAGGGAAGGAATCTGGGAGTGACACAAGTTAGAAAGAGAAGGATGAGGAAGGGGAGGCGTAAAAAGAAATTGAACAACATGTAAAATAGTATGGGCTCCAAGAGTATATTATTTTAGAATCTCGCGTGGAAATAAAGATGCTTGGAAAAAGCAAATAAAAAGTTCTTGCCTTTCTCCTAGAATTTTCAGGGCTTCCTATGGCAGAAGGGAGATAGTTTCAACTCAGTCACCGCAGACATGGATCTCATCTTCTTCATGGAAACATGGGAGCATGCAGGACACAGGATACCCGACTTGCCAGGATACCAGCGCTACTCAATCTTCAATGATTGCACAGGAAAGCAGGGGCATGGGGGATTGCCTGCTACTACCGAACGGCCTTGGCACAATCAATCTCCTTGTTCAAGATAGACAAGCACAACCGGTACCTGTGGATGCGTGTGCAAAACTGCAGTAGCAGATCTCTCTTTGTGGCAGCCTGCTACTTTCCACATGCAGAAAGCAACTTCTATCACACCCACTCGAATGTGGATAGGCTGGACCCCTATGTCGATCTATATGATGGCATACAACGGCATAAGCAGTTGTGCACTTCAATGCATGCACCGGGGTATGAACAACCCATGAGATTTGATCCCTTGACTGATGATATATTGCAGCTGCGTCATGTAGAAGGAGCTTGGCCACGGACATCAGATGACAATCAGGTCACGCGCTATGGTAGACAGTTGCTTTTGCTTTGTGGTATCTTTGACCTGGTAATCTGCAATGGATTGGCACAGTGGCCGTCCACCTGCAAGAGCACTTGTAGACAAGAAAACCGGGGGGAGGATCTAGTGTGGTGGACTATGTGCTGGTGCCTGAGCAGGATATGCATGTCGTCAAGCACTTCCAGGTGGGAACAACTAATAGGGATGAAGAGATCGACTCAGACCACTTACCACTTTACTTAAAGTTGGCTTGGCAGGTTGTGCGAACCCCCTGTGCAACAACTTCTCACATGCCTCAGCTGCGATTGGATTATGAACATGCAGGGGCTTATGCCCAGATGCTTATAGATGACCTGGCAGAAATTTTGCAATATCCTACACTAGAGCAACAGACAGGCCGGCTGACTGATGTGCTTAGAACTGTGGCAGAGAGGTGCTTTGGGATAAGCCACCCGCGACGGACCTCCAGGAACACAACCTTCCCACGTAATCAATGGTTTGATGCAGAGTGCAAGGAACACAAACGCTGGCTCCGCCAGGTCATAGACCCAGCTTTACGCCCACATGCAGTCAGACAGTACCGCGTCTTCCTTAAAGCTAGAAAAGCCAGGTACATTGCAGCGCATCAAAGGGAAATGTTTTACCTCCTGGAACGTCACTCCAGGACCTTCTGGCGAAGGGTTCTTAGAAAGCCAGTACAATCCACGGGAAACATCAGGAGGCAATACTTGCAACAACTATATGACCCTCAGGGTGCACATGCAGCATTACCTCTGCAAGAAGGCCCAGTGCTAGAAATCACAGATTCGGACGTGGAACAAGGCTTACAACGTCTTGCCAATGGGAAAGTGCCAGACCTGGATGGTATGCAGGCAGAATTGCTTAAGTGGGCAGGGCCTCCCATAGTACCAGTGCTGACCGCCTTGTTCAACAAGGCATTACAAGAAGGCTTCCCACTGCAGTGGACCAATAGCAGAGTTGTTCCCATCTATAAGGCATGTGACCCGCACTGCCTAGCCAATTACCGAACAATCATGGTCAGTTCGGTGTTTGCAAAACTGCTTGCTGGGATTCTCGACCAGCAGTTGACGGGCTGGGCAGAGGCAGCAGAGGTGCGGGCCCTCACCCAGGCAGGATTCAAACCCCGGCACTCAACCATTGACCACATCTTCACATTGCGAACTCTGGTTGAAGATAACAGGAACCGTTGTCATGATCTATATTGTTGCTTCGTGGATTTTGCGAAGGCGTTTGACACTGTGTCTCGGGAAAAACTATGGGCAAGATTGCGACAGTTGGGGGTTCCTGTAGATTTGCAAAATGCAGTGTACAGGCTATATGAAAGATGCTCGGGTCGGTTGCAGCTGACAAACCAGCCATTTGATAGTAATATCGGGGTTCGTCAGGGATGCCCTCTCTCCCCAACATTGTTTGGGCTTTACATTGATCAACTGGAGAGCTGGCTTGCTGATAATGGGGGCGACAGAGCTCACCTTCTCCACCAGATCATCAGGCAGTTAATAGATGCTGATGATGTGGGCCTCCTAGCTTACACACCAGCAGACATGCAACGACATCTCGATGCCCTGGACACATTTTGCCAAGCAACTGATATGCGCGTCAACCTGGCAAGACTAAAGTGGTTCTCATATCATCCTCGCGTCAGCCGAGGATCCCCACCTTTAGTTATCGAGGGCAAAATGTGGAAGTGGCATCCATATACAAATATTTGGGAGTAGAGTTTCCTTCTACTATGCACTAGGACGCATCCATACGGCTATGAGTGACGGCGGGCTAGAAGGCACTATATGCAATGCAAAACAATAGTCATAGAGCGGAGTTGTATGATTGGGACCATCAGTCACACCTGTTCAAAGTCTTAGTGGAGCCTGTCCTTTTATACGGGGTTGAAGTATGGGGCCCAGTAGTATCCCTCGCTACTTGGTTGGTACGAGCACTAGGGGTGAAGTCCACAGTCCTATATCAAATTCTACTGCAGGAGACGGGATTCTTGCCTCTTCAGAGGGCGGCCCTTGATCGCCACATTGTCTATTTTCAGAAGGTGGTCAATATGGACGATGCTCGTCTCCCTAGCCTAGCTTATATCATGGCAATGGGGCCGCAGTGCCTCAAGGCCTGCTAGAGGGAAAAGAGAGCTCAATGGTTGGCTAGATGGATAGAGCAGGAACACAGGTGCATACATGTGCAAACAGAGGCAGATTGCCATAGCTTGAGGCAATATCTTGACGCTTGCTTCCTCAGCAAGCTTTGAGATGCCAGTGCCCTTGAACAGGTCAAGACAGCACACTACCAGTGCCACATAAATCCCACATTGGACTACCATAGTCGTCGGATCCGTCGATCCTACGGCCAAGACCATATGTTGGATCCTCTGGGCATCTCTCGTTTCGCTTATGCTCATTTATGATTGGAGGCGCCTATGATTCTGAGATGTCAAATACGAGTTTGCCTAAGGTTTTGATGGTATATCGAGCCTCTATACAGCTTCGCTTAAAATTATAAAATTTAAAACACGGGGGCTCGAACCTCTACCAAGATAACTCAATGTTCTAAATCTAATAAGACTACTTTAACCAATATAACCAGTGAGCTAACGTGATTATTTTTTATCTTAAATCAATGTTTTTTTTATAACAACCCATTGCATTAATTTAGGGATATGGTCTATAGTTTTAGGAATTATATCTATATCCAATCCCCCTAAAACCCCCTGTTATTTTGCTACATGTTGCTACCTGCGTACCCACTTGCCCATGAAAAGGCGCAGACTCATTGCCTCCATTTGCACAGGAGCACACCATCTTCAAATTGAGATGGGCAGATGGATTGGTGAGCCACACCAGGACAGGCTCTGTCAATGCTATTAAATGGGAGTCATTGAGAATGAATCTCATACTCTTCAAAGTTGCACAACATATGATCAAATCCGGACGCGCTATGCTGAGTTGGTCAGGCCTTGCCAGCCGCTACATGTGACATTGAGCACGGCTTCCGTACGGGTGCTGGGATCATAACTTCAGGAGGTTATGGACATGCGAGATCATCTATGTCCTTGGGCACACACTTGACATGTATATATACATTTATTTCATGATAATGTATACTTGTACAGTTTGACAACATTCTTATTACTGCCACGATTTTTCCCTCGAAAACCCTTTGGGGCGGGGGTTTTTTAACCCGGACAGTAATAAGTTTGCTACGCTTCTTCTGGGTCCCATAGGCCGATTGGTCTCAATGGACGATAAAAATCTTTCTTTCTTTCTTTCTTTCTTTCTTTCTTTATGTTCTTTTTCTTTCGCTCTTTTGTTTTTTAGTTGTTTTTTGGTTGTTCTTTGCTTATATCATGTATAGGCTGATATTATGCCCTCTGATGTACAGTCTGCCTTGGAAATGCATATAGAACATATTAGTTCATACATAAATATTGATTCTCAGTAATGATTTGACATCATCTGAAGCACTCATGGTAGACGCCCCAGGATGCGAGTGTAAATTGCGTCATTGACTCCGCCTTTGAGTGGAGCCTCAAGAGGCTAATCGGGAGGCTTCTGTGCTTTGTATGGGCATTGCGTGAGAAGCGAGGACTCATCATCCCATATAGTAGATTGATGATGTTCTAACGAATATTGAAATTTCACTTTACATTTCATGAAATGTGATGTTTCTTACAAGGCATATATATTCACTTAGACGTAAGTCTAACTTGTGTGTTTATTAAATGTAGCAAATGGCCCATAGTTACCTTTAGGAAAGGTAGAGATGGAGCTAGCTGAGTTGTGGGTCACTTGGAAGGATGTTGGATGTACCAGGATTACATGAGCAAAGAAAAAGCTCTTAGTTGTCTATCTCACTTTTTCTTGAATAAGATTGTCAAAACTCATGAATCTTTTTTCTAAAGATAATTTACCGTCTTGGTGTGACGCAAGTGGCTATTTTTGTGTTGAAGATCTGAAACCTAAATTTGTAGTTCCATATTCGTCAAATGATAAAGAACTGTCAAATTTAAGATTAGAACATACTATTAACTAACTAAATTTTGAATTTGATTTAAATCGCTTAAGTAGAAGAATGAATTAGTAGTGTGGGTTGTTCCTGGCAGGAGACCGTAAACTCAAAGTGGGTCAATGACAAATACTTTGGATCAAACATTGCAAGGATACAAAAAGGAGAGACAGTCGAGCATTATCAACTGCAAAATGGAGTTCTATATTACAAGGGTAAGATATACCCCAAGATAGGGATGTAATTCAGAAGATTTTATATGAAATGCATGATAGCCCAATAGCAGGGCATCCTGGAATTAATAAGACTCTAAGAAAAGTTCGGCACCAATTCTTTTGGCCAAGAATAAAGCGTGAGGCTCAAGAATACGTTGTCAAGTGTTTACAATATCAAAAGGTTAAGGGAACATACATGAGATCTGCTGGATTGCTGCAACCACTAGGTGTGCTAGTTAGGAAGTGGGATTCTATTGGAATGGACTTTATTGTAGGATTGCCACGAACTAGATCAGGCTATGATGCTATCTATATTGTTGTAGATAAATTGACAAAGCAAGCACACTTCATGCCAATCAAGTCTACAGCTAATGCTCTTGATGTTGCCAAAATCTTTATTAAAGAAATATTTTGATTGCATGGAATGCCTAGCAACATCATTTCGAATAGAAATAGCAAATTCATGGGTCGATTTTGGCAAGGGTTGTTCCAAAACGTTCAAACTCAATTGTGTCTGAGTACCATGTTTTATCCCGAGACAGATGGTCAAGTTGAAAGAGTTAATCAAGTTGTTGAGGACATGCTTAGAATGTATGTGCCCGAACATCCATACAACTGGGATGCGTATCTTCCATTGATAGAGTTTGCCTACAATAATACCTTCCACAACTCCATAGGAATGAGCCCTTTCCAAGAAATGTATGGTGAGGAATGTAGATATCCAGTGAATTGGAGAGATCCACATGTACAACTGGAAGCTGCCAACACATTAAGTGAGAATGTGGAAGACCAGTTGAAAATAATTCGAGAGAATTTGCATAAGATCCCTTTAGGAAAGATAGAGGTGGAGCTAGCTAAGTTGTGGGGTCACTTGGAAGGATGTTGGATGTACCAGAATTACATGAGCAAAGAAGAAGCTCTTAGTTGCCTATCTCATGTTTTGTTGAATAGGATTCAAACTCACGAATCTCTTTCTAAAGATAATTTACCATCTTGGTATGATGCAAGCAGCTATTTTTATGTTGAAGATCTGAAATAATCTGTAGTTCCAGATTCGTCAAATGATAATGAACCATCAAGTTTAAGGTTAGAACATACTATTAACTAGATCTTGAATTTGACTTAAATAGTTCAAGTAGAAGAATGAATTAGTAAGCACCAATGTTTGTGTATGCCGCTGTGGAAGGAGGTAAAGCAAACACGCAGACCGGAGTACTTCAGATACCACGTATTATTTGTAGTAGAAAAGTTGCATTTTTTAATGATTGTGGCATTACACATAATTTTATGTCACCTAGAATGGTTGAAAGTTTATGTCTTGAAGTTAAGAAACGAAAAGCAAAGGAAGTTGAAATGGCTGACGAAAAGATTAGATATTATAATGCAACTGTCCCACAATTAGAATTTCAAGTAGGCGATATGATCTCTAGTACTAAGTTTTAGGTGATTGGTTTGAGTGATTATGATATCATTCTAGGATTAGCATGGCTTAGAGATGTTAAGGCTTTGATAGACTACTTTTCTGGGGTAGTTCTTTGTCATGATGAAATGGGAATGGAGTATAGGCTTCAAAATAAGTTTGAAAATTGAAAAAGTTGAACCCCTCAGTTATAGGCAAGCCAAAAGGTATTTGAGAAAAGGATGCTTAATATTTATTGGGAATGTGACTGACTTAGAAAGGGAATTAGTCATCAGTGAAGTCAAAGGCCTGCTAGAAGAATTTCAGGATATTTTTCCTCAAGAGTTGAATGAGTTACCTCCACTTTAGAGCAGTTGACCATGAAATACAATTGATCCATAGATCTGCTCCTACTTCTAGACTGCCTTACCGATTTCATGCCCTAAAATTGATGAAACTTAAGAAACAATTGGCCCAATTGCTAGATCAAAGGTTTATCCATCCAAGTACTTCACCACTTGGAGCACCTGTGCTATTTGTGAAAAAGAAAGATGGTACTCTAAGATTATGTATTGATTATAGGATGTTGAATCAGATTACTCTGAAGAATAGGTATGCTTTGCCCCATATTAATGAGTTGTTTGATCAAGTAGAGCAAACTAAATATTTCTCAAAGATTCATCTTAGGTCTGGATATCACCAGATAAGGATCCAAGAGTCTGATATTTACAAGGTCACTTTTAGAACCCGTTATGGCCATTATGAGTTTGTGGTCATGCTATTTGACTTAATTGACGCACCTGCTACATTCATGAGATTGATGAATGATACATTTAGAAAGCAACTTGACAAATTTGTCCTAATATTCTTTGATGATATCTTGGTTTACTCTAGGACATAAGAAGAGCATGTAGAACATTTGAGAGAAGTGTTGACTATCTTGAGGGACTCCAAACTTGATGGAAAGATGTCTAAATGTGCTTTTGCCCAGCAGAAAATAAGTTATCTTGGCAATTGATTTCAAGCAATGGAATTGAATCAGATCCATCAAAGATTGAAGCTATTCAAAGTTGGCCCATACCGAGATCTGTCAAGGAAGTAAGGTCTTTTATAATCTTAGCAGGTTACTATCCAGAGTTCATTAAAGATTTTGCTAAGAAAGCTGCTTCACTTACCTCTCTCAACGAAAAGGAATTTGTATAGGATGCAAATTGTGAAACTGGCTTTAGTGTGCTCAAAGAGGCATTGGTTACAAGCCATGTGCTTAAAGTGCCTAACATGGAATTGTCTTTCCAAATTGTGACTGATGCCTCAAAAGTTGCAATAGGAGGAGTCTTGATGCAAGAAAAAAGGATTTGTGCTTATGAGTCTCCAACTGAAAAGGGTTATCCTACTCATGATTTCGAAATGCTAGCAGTCATCCATGCATTAAGGATTTGAAGACACTATTTGCTTGGCAATTTTTTGTTTTGAAGACTGATCATGCTAGCCTTAAATATTTTATTCGTCAGCCGCATTTGAATAATCATCAACGACGTTGGATGGGATTACTGCAAGGGTATGATTTCACAATTGATTATTACCCAGAAAAAAAGATAATGTTGTTACAAATGCTATGTCTAGGAAGCCATTTTGTGCTTTACTTAGTAGTGTGGGTTGTACATGGCAAGAGATAGTAAGCTCAAACTTGGCTAATGATAAGTATTTTAGACTGATAATTACAATGATACAAGAGGAAGAGACAGTTGAGCACTACCAATTGCAAAATGGAGTTCTATATTACAAGGGTAGGATATGTATACCCCAAGATATAGATGTAATTCAAAAGATTTTATATGAGGTGCATGATAGTCCAATAGTGGGGCATCCTGGAATTAATAACACTAAGGAAAGTTCGGCACCAATTGTTTTGGGCAGGAATGAAGCATGAGACTCAAGAATACGTTGTTAAGTGTTTACAATGCTAAAAGATTAAGGCAGCACATATAAAACCTTCTGGGTTGTTGCAACTGCTAGATGTGTCAGTTAGGAAGTGAAATTCTATTGGAATGGAATTTATTGTAGAATTGCCACGAACTAGATCAGGCTATGTTATAGATAGGTTGACAAAGCAAGCACACTTATGCCAATCAAGTCTACAGCTAATGCTCCTGATGTTGCTAGATCTTTGTTAAAGAAATATTTTGATTGCATGGAATGCCTAGCACCATCATTTCAGATAGGGATAGCAAGTTCACGGGTCAATTTTGGCAAGGGTTGTTCCAAAACATTCAAACTCAATTGTGTCTGAGTATCGCGTTTCATGCCGACACAGATGGTCAAGTTAAAAGAGTTAATCAAGTTGTTGAGGACATGCTTAGAATGTATGTGCCCGATCATCCATACAATTGGGACACGTATCTTCCATTGGTAGAGTTTGCCTACAACAATATCTTCCAAACCTCTATAGGGATGAGTCCCGTCCAAGAAATATACGGGGAAGAATGTAGATGTCCTGTTAATTGGAGAGACCCTCATGTACAAGTAGAAGCTGCTAATAGGATAAGTCAAGATGTGGAAGATCAGTTGAAAACAATTTGAAAGAATTTGCATAAGACCCAGAATAGATAGAAACAATATGCCGACTAGAAATATCGCAAAATAGAATTTAAAACAGGTGACATGGTGTTTCTGTGCATAAATCCTAAACAAGGAACTCTTAAATTTTTGAAAGCCGCAAAGCTTGCTCCAAAATTTGCAGGACCTTTTAAAATTGTCAAGCGAATTGGGTTGAGGCCTATAAGCTGGAGTTACCAAACAATGTTAAGGTTCATGATGTATTCCACATGAGCAATCTAAGAAAATATGCTCCAGCACATCGTCATATTCTCCATCCAGTATCATTTAGAGGCTATAAAATAGTAACTGGCCATTAAACCAACACAGATATTGAGGCACGAGGTTCGAGTCTTGAGGAATCATGAGATAAAATACTATCTCGTACAATGGCAAGGATGTCCAATAGAGGATGCAGCTTGGGTAGATGCAAGCGAATTTCATCGCTTGTATCCGGACTTCAAGCCATGAGGACATGGATTTTTTAAAGGTGGGTAGAATGTAACGAACCTAGCTAGCTAATGGTAAGGATTTAAATTTTAGAATCATTTCATTTAAATGGTAGAGATAATTAAGAAATAACATATTTAATATTATGGTTTTAGTCAAAATGGGAATGCATGCAAACAACGTTTTCATGCATACTAGAAATTTCATGCAAATTGAAGTTGGAAAACTATATAAATGGGGAGTGAATTGATAGAAAGAAAGGATCAATAAAGGAGAGGAAGCTAGAAGGAAGAATTCATTTGCAGATTGAGCTTACAAGTAGTGAGTACATGAAGAGCCTCTGTGCATTGAATCCTTGTGGATTTGTTCTTACATATATGATTACGGTTTGAATGGGTGCTTGTGGTCTATGGCAGGGTATTGTTGTTTGCAATAATTGATTAATGCAGACTGTGTATATGGAAGTGGATATGGTCTAAGCTAGTTGCGGGTCTATTGCAAACGGCTGCTTCCCATTTAGAACCCATCCGCTTCTCTGTTATTCCTGCTTATTTCTGGCTTGTTAGAACCTTTAGAGTCTACTGGCCATGACACATTCTACCTTGAAGCTGATAATGGCATATCATTCTTGGTTCTATTAATCCAGCCCATATCATCCTCTGTCAAAGTAATCCAACTCGGCTTTGTGGAAATTAGGATCTGATAATATGTGCTTTGTCTGGCTACGACCCATTCACAACCTTTGGTCTGATTCTAGATTCCAGTGAATCCCAGTGTTCATGACCCATTTTCATACTCCTGAGTCGATTCCTCTGTTAATTTGGCTTTTTGCACCTCCGTTATGGCCGGAAATGGGTTCTATGTGCAAATCGTGGGGTGTGGTTCCGGATTTTCTCCTTGTGCAAAGTTGTCCGTCGTTTTAATAGCTAGTTACAGTCCTTGTTATCTATTTATAACAGTGTCTCTTTTGAAACAACAAATGAGTGTATGGCTTGTTGGATAGTGTCTATGTCTAGTATGCCATTGAGGCAGGTTTGAATCCATCTCGAATCAATATAGAGTCCAACTTTTTTTACCATACCTTGAAGTGTATTTATTTTCCGGATTGTCTTATAAAGGAAGTTAGATAATGGTTGTCTACATTGATGTTTCAAATTTTTAAGATAGTCCATCATGTCTAAAGGGAACTTTTAACCAAGATTAGACCATGGGTTATAGTTCGTTGGTCTTCTTGAATTGAACATTTGTGTGTCCTTTGCTACCTTTTACATGATAATTTCATGTTTCTCTTTAAAGATTAAATATAGCTTTGCTTCCTTCCTTCCTTCCTTCCTTCCTTCCTTCCTTCCTTCATGTTAGATTTAATATTGGTTTGCTTCATGGTTAAAGGGTGCTAGATATTTTGCATGGTCTTGATGCATAGAAGCATATTGTTGTATGCTAGGAATATTGAATAAGTATATTTGGCATTATCTGAAGCACTCCTGGCATATGCCCCAGGATGAGAGTGTGAATTGCGTCATTGACTCCACCTTTGAGTTGAGCCTCAAGGGACTAATCGGAAGGCTCCCGCGCTTTGTATGGACATTCCTTGAGAAGTGAGGATTGATCATCCCCCAAAGTAGATTGATGATGTACTAACGAATATTGAAATTTCACTTTACATTTAATGAAGTGTGATGTTTCTTACAAGACATATGTACTCACTTAGACATAAGTCTAACTTGTGTGTTTCTTGAATGTAGCAAATGGCCCATAGTTACCCTTTAGGAAAGGTAGAGGTGGAGCTAGCCGAGTTGTGGGGTCACTTGGAAGGATGTTGGATGTACCAGGATTACATGAGCAAAGAAGAAGCTCTTCGATGTCTATCTCACTTTTTCTTGAATAGGATTGTCAAAACTCATGAATCTCTTTCTAAAGATAATTTACCGTCTTAGTGTGACGCAAGCGGTTACTTTTGTATGGAAAATTCAAACTTTAGTTGATTTGCATGTTCCAACCTTAACTCGGATGGCTCCTTATCATTGGAAGAATTTGGGGTTACAAACTTAGATTTCGATTCTTCCACACAAAAGTAACCGCTTGCATTTCACCACGATGGTAAACTGCCTTTAGATAAAGATTCATGAGATTTAACAATTTTATCCAAGAAGAATGAGTTAAACAGTTAAGGCATTCTTCCTTGCTCATGTACCCTTGGTACAATTCCAGGTAATCCCATAACTCCGCTAATTCCACCTCTATGCAACTTATTAATGTAAAAGAAAACTCAACAAATTTTAAACTGTTATTTGCGAGCAACAATTTACCTAATATCACTGTAGCATGACGATTTTAATCAATCACGACTATAGCACTGCAATAGGAAGACCCGACTCTTTTCTCAGAGATTCGAAGGTGTAATTCAGGCATATTACAGCTGAAAGCTTCATCAGATAGATCAAGATCAGACATAATCCTGCACCCACAAAGTAACAGAGATGGAAGAATATGGAAGCTGGAAAACTCCAAATTGGGTTCAAAATATGACGGCATGCATGAAACAAAGCCTATATGAACTAATACACTCCAAGCTTATAGAATTGATAACAAGGATGGATTTGCACAGCTGACAACTGATAACCAGAGAAAAGAGGCCGGAATTGTAAGAGTATCTTGAGAGATTTATGACTCTGTGGGTTGTTATTCCCTTTCAAACTTGTAGGAACAACAGAGGATTGGATGGGTTCAAAATTTAGGAATCGAAAGTTTCTAGTAGAAGGCACTAGCTTAGTCTAGGTCTACAACCGTATACAGATCCCCACTTATAATCTGCAAGAGATAGACAATAGATGGAAAGTCTAACGTTCGTGAACAATTATCTAACAAGTAAAACATACAACAAGACCCAGCCAAGAAAACAAATACCAAATTCCAAAATATATTCATTCATATGAATAGCTCAACAAATATTCAACACGCAAAGGCTCTTCATGTACTCACTACTTGCAAGTTCAATCTGCAAATGAATTCCTCCTTCTAGCTTCCTCTCCTTTCTTGATTCCTTAATTTCTATCAATTCACTCCCCATTTATATAGTTTTCCAACTTCAGTTTGCATGAAATTTCTAGTTTGCGTGAAAACATAGTTTGCATGCATTTCCCACTTTGACTACTTGATTTTTTCTAAACCATAATATTAAATATCTTATATTTTAATTATTTCTACCATTGAAATGAAATGATTCTATAATGAAAACCCATTCCCTACCATTAGCTAGCTAGGTTCGTTACATTCTACCCACCTTTTAAAAAATTCATGTCCTCACGGCTTGAAGTCCGGATACAGAGGATGAAACTCGCTTGCATCTAGCCAAGTTGCATCCTCTATTGGACATCCTTGCCATTGTATGAGATAGCGTTTTATCTCACGATTCCTCAACACTCGAACCTCTTCCCTCAATATTTGTGATGGTTTAATGGCCAGTTGTTGTTGTATAGCCTCTAAATCATCTGGATGGATAATATGACGATCTGCTGAAACATATTTCCTTAGGTTGCTCACGTGGAACACATCATGAACCTTAACATTCTTTGGTAACTCCAACTTATAGGCCATCAAACCAATTTTCTTGACAATCTTAAGGTTCATGATGTATTCCACGTGAGCAACCTATGGAAATATGTTCCAGCGGATCGTCATATTCTCCAAAAAGAAAAGAAAGGGAGCTAGAAGGAAGAATTCGTTTGCACAGCTTGTAAGTAGTGAGTACATGAAGAGCCTCTGTGCATTGAATTCTTGTGGATTTGTTCTTACATGTATCATTACTGTTTGAATGGGTGCTTGTGGTCGATGACTGGGTATTTTGTTTGCAATAATTGGTTAATGCACTGTGTATATGGAAGTGGATATGGTCTAAGCTAGTTGCGGATCTGCTGCAAACGGTTGCTTCTCATTTAGAACCCATCCGCTTCTCTGTTGTCCCTGCTTATTTCTGGCTTGTTAGAACCTTTAGAGTCTGCTGCCTATGACCCATTCTGCCTTGAAGCTGATAATGGCATATCATTGTTGGTTCTATTAATCCAGCCCATATCATCCTTTGTCAAAGTACTCTAACTTGGCTTTATGGAAATTAGGATATGATAATATGTGCTTTGTCTGGCTACATCCCATTCACAACCTTCTGTCTAATTCTAGATTCCAGTGAATCCCAGTGTTCTTCGCCCATTTTCATACTTCTGAGTCGATTCCTTTGTTAATTTGGCTTTTTGCACCTCTGATATGGCCGGAAATGGGCTCTATATGCAAATCGTGGGGTGTGGTTCCATATTTTCTCCTTGTGCAGAGTTGTCCCCCTGTTTTAATGGCTAGTTACAGTCTCTGTTATCTATTTATAACTGTTTCTCTTTTGAAACAACAAATGAGTGTTGGCTTGTTGGATAGTGTCTATGTTTAGTATGCATTGAGGCACGTTCGAATCCATTCGAGGTCAATATAGAGTCCAACCTTTTTACCATACCTTGAAGTGTATTTATTTTCCAGATTGTCTTATAACGGAAAACTTAGATAATGATTGTTTACATTGATGTTTCGAATGTTTAAGATAGTCTATCGTGTCTAAAGGAAACTTTTAACCAAGATTAGACCATGGGTTATAGAAATACATTTAGAATAGATTTGGTTGGTCTTCTTAAATTGAACATTTGTGTGTCCTTTGCTACCTTTTGCATGATAATTTCATGTTTCTCTTTAAATATTCAATATAGCTTTGCTTCATGGAAGATTGAATATTGATTTGCTTTATGGTTAAAGGATGCTAGATATTTTGCATGGTCTTGATGCATAGAAGCATATTGTTGTATGCTAGGAATATTGAATATGTATATTTGACATCATCTGAAGCACTCATGGCAGACGCCCCAGGATGAGAGTGTGAATTGCGTCATTGACTCCGCCTTTGAGTGGAGCCTCAAGGGACTAACCGAGAGGCTCCCGCGCTTTGTATGGGCATTCTGTGAGAAGCAAGGACTGATCATCCTGCATAGTAGATTGATGATGTACTAATGAATATTGAAATTTCACTTTTTATTTCATGAAGTGTGATGTTTCTTACAAGGCATATGTACTCACTTAGACGTAAGTCTAACTTGTGTGTTTCTTGAATGTAGCAAATGACTCATAGTTACTCTTTAGGAAAGGTAGAGGTGGAACTAGCTGAGTTGTGGGGTCACTTGGAAGGATACTAGATATACCCGGATTACATGAGCAAAGAAGAAGCTCTTAGTTGTCTATCTCACTTTTTCTTGAATAGGATTGTCAAAGCTCATAAATCTCTTTCTAAAGATAATTTACCATCTTGGTGTGACGCAAGCGACTATTTTTGGTTGAGGATCTGAAATGTAAATCTGTAGTTCTAGATTCGTCAAATGATAAAAAACTATCAGATTTAAGGTTAGGATATACTAGTAATTAGATTTTGAATTTGACTTAAATAGTTCAAGTAGAAGAAGTGTCCCAAGACGGTAAACTGTCTTTGGACAAAGATTCATGAGATTTAGCAATTTTATCTAATAAGAAATGAGTTAAACAGCTAAGGCATTCTTCCTTGCATATGGAACCTTGGTACATCCAGCAATCTTTCAGATAATCCCATAACTCCGCTAAATCCACCTCTACTTTACCTAAAGGGTAACTATGGGCCATTTTTTACAATCAAGAAACACACAAGTTAGACATACGTCTAAGTGAGTACATATGCCTTGTGTCAAATTAAGAGACATAACACTTTTACAAATGCAACAATGATATTTGCAATATCCATTAGCACATTATCAATCTACAATGCGGGGTGATTAGTCCTCCATTCTCACGCAGTGCCCATACAAAGCCTCCCAGTTAGTCATTTGAGGCTCCACTCAAAGGCGGAAATCAACGATGCAATTCACACTTTCATCCTGGGACATCTGCCAAGAGTGCTTCAGATAATGTCAATTATACTTAAGATTGAATACTTTAAGCATACAACAACATGCTTCTATGCATCAATACCATGCAAAATATCTAGCATCTTTTAACCATATGCAAAAGATAGTTAAACAAAACCCAAATGTTCTATTCAGAAAGACCACCCAAATTATTCCATATGCATAACTATAGCCCATAGTCTAAAACTTCCATCTATACATGATGGGCTATCTTAAACATTCGAAAAACAACATAGCCAATCATTGATCAACGTTCCCTATAAGACATAATATTACACAAAGAAAAGAAAGACACTTCAAAATATACTCGAAAAGTTGAACTTGGTTTTGGACTAGGACAGATTCGAACATATGTTCTACTGCATGCTATACTAAGGTACTAACCAACAAGCTATGCATATATAAAAAACATTTTAATATATAGACCAGACTATAACCAGCGCTTCGAATATAACTGTTTGCAAACTGCGATAAAAACATAGAGCGCTGGTACGGATTTAAACCCAGTTCTTGGCCACAACAAAGCAACGTCCTTACCAATAGACTAGCATGCCCTTGAATTAAAAATAGATATATCAAATTTATTAAGTGACAGTTCAATGAGAAACCGATGGGACTACCACTAAGCCAAAACATTGCACAGACATAAAGCATGCAGGATCCTCCTCTAGAAGCTGGACAATCATGAAGAACAAAGAAAGAACACCTCCAACATTCAAAAGCAAGCATAAACATTAGATACATTCATAGCAGTCAAGCATCATAAGGCTCTTTATGTACTCACTATTTGCCAAGCTTCCTCAGCACGAATTTCTTTCAGCTTCCTCTCCTTTGTGACTTCCTCCCTCTGATTTAGTTCTCTCTCATTTATATAATACCCAACTTAACTTCGCATGCATGCAATCTTGCATGAAATTCAGGCTTGCATGTACTCTCTTTGTTGACTTGTTAATTCCAATTATTCTCGTAAACTCTAAACAATTCTTATATTTAATTATTCCTACCATTGGAATGTAATGATTCTAAAACAAATCTACTCTATTACTACTAGCTAGGTTCGTTACATTCTACCCACCTTTAGAAAATCCATGTCCTCATGGCTTGAAGTCCGGGCACAAACAATGGAGTTCTTGTGCATCTACCCAAGTTGCATCCTCGATTGGACATCCTTGCCATTGTACAAGATAGCGTTTTACTTCTCGATTTTTTAACACTCGAACAATACCTGTGCTGGGCTAATAGCCAATTGATGTTCTATAGCTTCTAAGTCATCTGGATGGAGAATATGACGATCCGCTGGAATATTTTTCCTTAGATTACTCACATGGAACACATCATGAACCTTAACATTCCTTGGCAATTCCAACTAGTAGGCCATCAATCCAATTTTCTTGACAATCTTGAAAGATCCTGCAGAGGATGCAGCTTGGCTAGATGCAAGTGAATTGTGTCATTGACTCTGCCTTTGAGTGGAGCTTCAATGAACTAATTGAAAGGCTGGGAGCTTATAATTCATTCTTCTACTTGAACTATTTAAGTCAAATTCAAAATCTAGTTAATAGTATCTCCTAACCTTAAATATGATGGTTCTTTATCATTTGATGAATCTAGAACTACAAATTTAGACTTTGGATCTTCAACACAATAATAGCCGCTTGTGTCACACCAAGATGATAATGTATCTTTAACAAGAGATTCACGAGTTTTGACAATCCTATTCAAGAAAAAGTGAGATAGACAACTAAGAGCTTCTTCATTGCTCATGTAATCCTGGTGCATCCAGCATCCTTCCAAGTGACCCCACAACTCAGCTAGCTCCACCTCTACCTTTTCTAAAGGGTAACTATGGGTCATTTGCTGCATTCATTTTTATTTTTTATTTTTTTTTTTGAGGGTAAGAGTGTGTTTTTTGTTATTAATAGTAATAAAAATACAGAGAGTCCCCAATGGGGCAAATAGGAAGCATTAGGGCTATTATATGGGTTCTCTATGCATCATGATGTGCGTACTAAGGGAAGTCCTATTCCACAACAGCATAATGGTAGAGAGACCCTATCTGGTCAGTTACTCAGATTGCTTTCACCACTAAACTCAAACTGTTCCACCATTAGATCTATCGTGAAAGTCTGGGTCCTCAGAGCTCATCCAATGGCACTTAAAGTAGTTATAGAATCCTTCAATCTTACCACCCCGTCCAATCCCCTATTGTAACTCATCCCCATTTTCCTGTGGTGGGACAATGCCATTAAAGCAACTTCCTTATTAAAAAGACTCTTGAGTTTCTCAATAGAGATAGATTGCCCCCCCAAAGTGACATCGCATCGATGCCTCCATATAGTCCAGAGAGCCACACTAACCAGGGAGGCGTCAATACAGTCTCTGTCTGAGATCATAACAACATTCGGCCATCGAAGTTGATGCATATGCAGTCTCATAATAGGGCATACCCAAAACCAGAACTCAATAATTCTTGGACAGAAGAAGAGGTGTGAAAGAGATTCGCTAGCCTGGCACCCCAGAGGACACAGGTCTGAAGACACAATTCCTCTATGGACCAGCTTCACTTTAGTGTTGAGACCTCCTTGGAGAGCCTCCCATCTAAAAAATTGTATTCTCCTAGAGCATAAGGTTTTCCAGGAGTTTGCTAAGAGGAGCTTAGCCGCTGAACCATTCATTTGGAGCCTAGCCTCTGCTTTAAGAGGGGAGTCATCAGAAAGGGCCCGATATATACTTGCAACATTGTATGTCTCCTTGCCTGCACAAGACCACTTTTCCTCAGGACCAGTAGACCCTGAGAGAAGCTTAACATTATCTAGGATCTTTCGTAGTATCTTTCTATCACCCTCCCCTGCTCTTTGCACTTTGAGTCTAAATTCCATCCAAGATATCCATCTATCGTTTTCCCAAAGATGCTGCAATTTTAAGATCCCATGGTCTCGCCATTTCTTAAAGATGCGAGGATGAACTAATGCCAAGGGACGTCCATTCTCTTCCCATACATGAGTGTTCCAGAATATACTGACTTTCCCAGCCTCTCGAGGTATAGTCATGGGGGAACATACTGTTTGCACCTCCCTCCAAGCATGAAGAAGACGCCTCATGACCGGGGAGGTATTTGCTGCATTCAAGAAACACACAAGTTAGACTTATGTCTAAGTGAGTACATATGCCTTATAAGAAATATCACACTTCATGAAATATAAAGTGAAATTTTAATATTCGTTAGAACATCATCAATCTAACTATGCAGGATGATCAGTCCTCGCTTCTCACGCAATGCCCATACAAAGCGCAGGAGCCTCTCCATTAATCCCTTGAGGCTCCACTCAAAGGTGGAGTCAATGATGCAATTCACACTCTCATCCTAGGGTGTTTGCCAGGAGTGCTTCAGATGATGTCAAATCATTACCGAGAATCAATATCTATGTATACGTCATTATGTTCTATATGCGTTGTACCCGTGCAAAATATCTAGCATCCTTCAATCAAGAAGCAAAACTAATATTCAATCTTCCCTAACCATAAAGCAACAATGTGCAAATCTTTAATAAAACGTGCATAACTATGAAAGAGAAATAACCCAACGATCTAGCTTGAAAGAAAGAGAAGCTATTAAAGTGTGGCAAAATTCAACAGAATGACATTTGAACTTTGGGACTTATAAACTAGTGGGGTTCACATTTAAATGCAGAAGAAACAAGAAAAAACTACATGGGTAAAATAAGGGATTGAATTCGGGTCCAAGCCATGCAAGACCCAGGCTCCAACCAATAAACTAACATACAACTTATTAATGTAAGCAAAAACTTAACTAATTTTAAACTATTATCTGTGACCAACAGAGCAACAACTTGCCTAATATCATTGTAGCACGACGGTTTTAATCAAGCACGACCATTTTCCCATAGATTCGAAGGTGTAATTTAGGCATATTGCAGTTCAAAGCTTCATCAGATAGATCAAGATCAGACATAGTTCTGCATCCACTGAGTAACAGAGTGATGGAAGGATATGGAAGCTGGAAAACTCCAGATTGGATTCAAAATTATCAATGCCGGCATGCATGAAACAAAGCCTACATGAACTAATACGTCCAAGCTTATAGAATTAATAACACGGATGGATTCGCGCAGCTGATAGCTGATAATCAGCGAAAAGAGGCCGGAACTGTAAAAGTATCCTGAGAGATTTATGACTCTGTGGGCTCTTATTTCCTTTCAAATTTGACTGCACAGCTATGACGGCATGAGGACTCAATAATTTGAGCGGAATAAGCAGGAACAACAGAGAATTGGATTGGTTCAAAATTTAGGAATCAGAAGTTTATAATAGACATGCACTAGCCTAATCCAGATCTACAACCGTATACAGATCCATATTTATAATCTACAAGAGCACAATTATCTAAACAAGTAAAACATACAACAAGAAAGCCAAGAAAACAAACACCAAATTCCAAAAAATAATCATTCATATAAATAGCTCAACAAGAGTTCAACGTGCAAAGGCTCTTCATGTACGCACTACTTGCAAGCTCAATCTGCAAACCAATTCCTCCTTCTCCTTTCTTGATTCCTTCCTCTAATTTAATTCTCTCTCCTTTATATAATATCCAACTTAACTTTGCATGCATGCAAATCTTGCATGCAATTCAGACTTGCATATACTTTCTTTGTTGACTTGTTAATTCCAATTGTTCTTTTAAACTCTAATCAATTCTTATAAATTATTCCTACCATTGGAATGTAATGATTCTAAAACAAATCTACTCTATTACTACTACTAGTTAAGTTCGTTACAGTAATAGAGAAATAGCTTACCGTGTGATTTTTCGAGTTAGTTTCATTAGGATGTTTGTGTTGAGGATTATCGGTAGGGCAGCAATATAAGGGATTTGAAACCATTCTTGGATGAATCGAAGCCTGGAAATCATTGGTACTTGTAAACCCAGGTTGCATGTCAGATTTGCATGGGAAGGAGAGGTGATAGAAGTAAATGGAACATTTAGGCACGCAGCTTGTAAAAGAATTTCAGCAAATGGAAGCTTGCTAATTTTCAATGCTCGGCTTGTGCTTCTATACCAAAGGAAAAGGATTTTAGCATGAGAATTCTTAGACAATATGATGGTAAACGAACAAAAGGTGCAAGAAGCATGGAGACAGGAATAAGAGTAGATTATTTCACAAATGCAGAAATAGGTGGCTTAGCCATAAATCCAAGGGTGGAGGTCAGGAAGCTGAAGAGAGAGTTATGGTTGACTAAGAAAAGAGCCCTTGCACTTCCAACGAAGGCAAGGTCTTTGCATGAGACTTTGGCAGAATCTATGAACTGTAAAGATGTGTCAAAATTTTGCGATGATATAGTAGAGGCACATCGTCTAAGTAAGTTTGATGGGAAGCAAGGGTTGTAGAGTTTCTTAATAGATATTGCCCAGAATATCATTTGACCAGGTCAGAAGAAAAGATATACAGAGACTACAATTGGGGAGGCACCAGAATGCATAACTTTTTGTCCATCAACTTTGGTGGTCCGAGCACTTCTACAACCAGAAGATGTACAAGACAGAACTTTATTTATATGCTTGGCATTCAAGAAGACACTTTTATTCATCTTGCCAAGACATACGAAACATATATGAGCAAATTAGAATTGACAGAAAGGAATGTGCCAGTATTGGTAGCCGAGGATGAGCATGTGGTGAAGCGATCAGTACAATGAATTGCTAGATATGATTACTTGATTGGTTTTTCTGGTAACAAGGAAAACCATAAATGAATTCCTCCTTTGTTACATATGTTGGCTCTAGTGATGTAGGCTATAGTAACATTAGCCTTTGAGAAAAATCTCATTGCACATTATGCACAAGTTCTTATAGTCAACCCTTTACATGCGAAGTTGCCAAAGCTAGTTTTGGTTATCCAATTGACCTATTGTTGGCTCGCATTATGGAGTCAATATAACCATAGCTAGATTTAGTTTCAATGGTATTTTCTAGCTTAAAAAATTGGTACGATCAAGTGCCCAATTATTAGATGCAGTTGCAAGTGAATTTTGTTGAAGAATTAGTGGGCAACCATAATAGCACTATGTGCAGCAAGAACCGAAGTCCAGAGCTGTCCAGTCGCAAGAAATCAAGATTCGGCAATAAAGAACATTCACAAGGGGGATTTTATATCAGGTTGAAAGGAATGCACACGACATGTAAGTCGTGATGCATGTTTCTAAAAATGTAAAACCTTGCTTGTTTTATTATTCACCAAGCTTGCTGTCATCCTATGTTGCCCCTTTTTGTCATGCCACTGTCTTAACACCAAGAGTTGCCTGGCTATGTTCACTGCCATTCCATGTTGCCAATTGTCATGCCACTATACCAACACCACAAGTTGCCTTGTTATGTTCATTGACATCCCATGTTGCCATTTTTCAGGCCATTGTACCAAAACTAGGAGTTGTCTTGTTAAGCTTCATGGGCTAATGTCCCATTCATAAGTATACCTTCCATATTGACAGCAATGGGATTGCCATATGGTCCTCTGCACTGGGTGAAATCCAGTTAGCCATTGTGAATGTGAAGAAATGATGCCGTGAAGAAATGTTGATGAAAAATGATGTTGATGTTGCAATCGCTTACTAAATTGAGATTGTAGAATGAAGTAGCCTGAAGCAAGATTTTCTTAGATTGTAGATGATCCCCTGGTCAATATGGAAGATAAGTTGTTGTAACATTTTATTGCAGTAATACAAATGCTTGATGCTTGCTCAATTGATAACTTGTTTTTGTGCATTGATAACTCTTCTTTTAGAATGCCCCTATGTAATTGAAGATAGTTCTACTAATATTCTGCTCTACCCTGGAATCTTGAGTTAGAAAATAGCATTGCCTTGCAATATAATTATTTTCCGTAGGTTGCTAGTAGAATTTAGTGCTAATGCTATATCCATGTGCTAACTTGTTTTATATAAGCTGTCGGTGCTATTGCTATATCCATGTACTGATCTTTTGCAAGTTACATGCTTAAAAATTCCTTGTGTTGCATTTAGGCTACATAACAAATTATGCCATCCTATTTGTTAGAACTGGCCCTATCATATTCTTGGAATTTAAAGCCTTGTCTTAACCATCCTTTGATTTTATGATCCATATATTCAGATAATCCCTATCGTATTTTATCCCACTTCCAGATAAATCCATACCACATATAACCTAGAGACTGTATCCTCCTGCATTCCAGAGATAATTTTCTACACCATTGCTTTGTCATCTTATTACATACCGTAGGGTATATTGGTTGGCTACCACAACAGCCTGGAGGTCTAACCATTGGGTGGCGAGCTATTAGATTAGCAGTTCATGATTTTGGAGGTCCTATCGGGATCCTCCTTAAGCTAGAACAAATGTGGACCAGGAGTAGGACAAAAGGGAAAGGACTAAATGAGCAGTATGTTGAACATACAGGTTAACATGGTAGAATTACCTTCTACTACCCACATGCATATTAAAGCTTCCCAAGTGACAGAACAGATGCCTGAGGTTGTTCAACCTCCATATGCTCAGATACTAAATATTATGTTTGATACGCCAGCTCCTGGAGAGATGCAAGATCATGAAGGAGAGCCATCAGTGGCCGCGCCAATGCCTCAGATACAAACCAAGTGGTCACCACCACACATTTTGGTTCCCTTAGCACCTGGAGCACTAGCATATAGTGCAGATGTTGGCCCTGTAGCACTCTTAGCTAAATTTGAAGACTACTATGAATAGTATGGGCATAGGAGAGGCACAAAGTTAGAAATTTTCAACAAATGCATGAAAGGAGAAGATGCCCAAGGTTGGTATGAATTCTTCATCACCTATGAAGGTCGTTCTTGGGAGCAGTTGATAGAATCTTTTCTGGATATTGTTAAAGCAAATTATGATGTGCAGAAGCAAGTCAAGTTTTTAGAGCCTCCTACTACATATAGGGAAGCGCATTTAGCTCGTGAGCATATTCAGGTTGAGCAATTGTTAAGAAATACAAAAGTGTCAATTGATTTGTTAACCTTTTTTTGCGAAGCTCCAACTTATAGACAAGGATTTCTAAGGCTTGTGGAGTCTCCAGGGGTCAATACAAATGCCTTACTGCTGCAAGAAGGGAAGATAAAGGATCCTGGTATAATAACATGTGTTGCACAAATCAGAGATCATGATTTGAGAAAAGTAATTGTACATGGAGGATCAGGGGTTAATGTAATGCCTTATCACGTGATGATAAGGTTAGGGTTAAAAATTACGACCATCGCGCCATTAATGATCAGGCGATTCAACAGTTTTTCCTATAGGATCGATCGAAGATGTCAGACTCATTATGGAAGGTGTTATATCGTATGTTGATTTCTTAATGGTATCAATAACTGAAGATCAAGGTGCAAATGCATATGATTTGTTGTTAGGAAGAATGTGGTTGAAATCTGGCCATGGATTCTACCTTGGAAGAAGCCGTTATACAGCTCCACTAGACTCATACCCGCGGACGGCAATGACTTGGCCTGTATGAATCGACATTGAGTAAGACTTCGACAAGAAGATACACCACGATCCGCCCCCTGAGGAAATGGAACCAATACTGCAATCTAAAGCATTGCGGGATCCCATGCAAAGTTCCCTAACAGGGATACATTGATGCATGCATCTCGGCAGATCGGATATGATACAACACAGAAGGAGTCCCGCGATTTTGATCACATCCCCGCCTCGTGCCAATACATTCCCACATGCTGGATTGCTACGTCGAAGACGTACTTATACCTAAATATAATGTAGAGACTCCTGGAAGGAAGGCAAGTGCACAATCACGGATGGGCCTATGACTGCAGTCTTAGACACAAGTTCAAATGTTACAGATCAGGAATCATCAATCAATTATGTGGAGGTGTTGCAGCCTACAGGGCTTCGATGTCATGTCTTAAAAGATAAAGCATTGGAAGATGATAATGTTGCAGGAGCATCAGGGCAAATATATTTGCAAGTTGATTCTCAACCGTCAATGGATGCTACTATGTGGTTTGATGGAGGAGTTTCAAGAAAATTAGGGGTATCAGCTATTGGAATAATGATTAAGTCAAAAGCGGGAGATATAATAGCAGAGAAAGGAAAATTGATAACACTTTGTTCTAACAAAATGTTTGAATACATTGCATTACTTACAAGATTGCATATGGCTCATGAACTTGGATTGAACAGGCTGCAAGTTAATATGGGGATTCTGAACTAGTATATAAACAGATAAATCAACAATACCAAGTCAAAAGCAATTAGCTAGGACCAATTTATGAACATGTAATACAAATATGCAAGTTATTTGAACATGTTGAGATGAACCATATTCTAAGAAGCAGAAATGAGGAGGCTGATGCATTATGCAGACAAGCTATTATGGCAGCTTTGTGAGAAGGGTGTTCAATTGAAGGAGAAAGCTTTTATGTCAATCAAAACTTTTGTGAAATCTTTTCAATATCCACATAATGCCGGGCCACTAAAAATGAGACCAATATCATAAGAAATGGAGTTTCAAGGACCTTGTATGTAGGCATTGATGTGAATAGCAAGGAGGAGGAGGAGTTACAGAGATTGTTTTAAACTTATGATGAGTGTTTCGCTTGGGAATACAAGGAGCTTAAAGGAATGCCATCCATTGTAGCAAAGTTCCATATTAAATCAAAGGAGGGTGCAAAACTGGTTCAACAAAAGGTAAGAAGGATAAACCCTTTGCTGATGCAACTTGTCAAGGATGAACTTTGTGAAGTTAGGTTTATTTCTCCTATTGAGAACCCCTCTTGGGTATCTGTTGTAGTTCCATTGAAGAAGAGAAATGGCAATATCAGGATGTGCATAGATTATTCAGATTTGAATAAGGCTACATTACATGATCCCTTTCCTCTACCATTCCAGGAGGAAATTTAATATGCGGCAGCAAGGCAAGAAAGTGTTCTCATTCATGGATAGGTATAGCGAATTTAACCAAATAGAGGTTGCTTCAGAAGATAAAGAAAAAAACGGCCTTTGTAACTCCATGAAGAGTGTATGCCATGAATGTCATACCATTTGGATTAATGAATGCCCCCGCTACCTTCTAACGCACAATGATTGTATGCAAATGTTAGGGAAAGAACTTGGCATATCTCTAGGTGATTTGTGTTTGGCAAACGAAAGGAGGTTACATATCAGTAAACTGCAGGAAGTATTTGAGTTGAGCAAGAAATACAGGATATGCTTAAACCCTTCGAAACATAATTTCATGGTAAGCGAAGGAGTGTTGTTGGGACATAGAATCGTCAATCAGGGATTGCACATAGTAGAAGAGAAGATTGAGATAATATCTAGGTTGCCTGCCCCTCAAATAGTACTTTAAGTAATAAGATTGATTGATATGTGTTCCTTTTTAAGGATATACATCTCTAACTTTTCTCATCTAATTGCTCCAATAGTCAAACTTACTAGAGTTGGTAAAGTGGGCACACGTGAGAGCGGTAAGTCCATGGTTCAATGAAGTGAAAAATGCACAAAACCATATGATGAGTTGTCGATAGCAATGAAGGAGGCGGTTGGATTAATGCCACCAGATGTACAAAAGCCCTGTCTAGCCTATATTATAGTGACAAATGCGGTTGTAGGTGTTGCATTATGTCAGAAGGATGGTAAGAAGTAGGCTAGGGTTATTTCCTACACTGGAAAGTTGTTTAGCATTGTAGAGGAAAGGTATGCATTGTTGGAAAAATATACGTTTGGGATAGTTTATTTGTTTGAAAAGTATCAACATTTGCTAGCCGACCAATATAGAAAGATTATCATTAAGAGAAATTCCATAACTCTGTTAGCAGGAAAAATCTAAAAGGAAGCAAAGCTTCAGAAATGGCATGCTTATTTGCAGCAATTTGATTTGACATAAAGCCTACTGCATCGTTGTCAAATCCAAGCAGGTATATACCGTATGCCTTTATGTTAAAAGACATTACCCATGGCGATGATGAAGAGAATGAGATTGCAGTAGAACTAATTTAGGTAAAGGATTCTTGGATGTTATCATACGTATATCTGTTGCAGGGAAAGGAGGTGCCTGGGAATTAGTGAAAAATAGATATAAAACGAATTAAAAAGAAACTGGTATGCTTTGTTTTAGTTGAAGGAATTTTGTGTAAGCGAGATATCCCTTGGGTTCTTCTAAGGTGTCTGAATGAAGAAGAACAAGAATATGCTTTGGAGCAATGCCATTATAGAGTTTGCGCAGGCCATTTTGCAGGCCAAGCAACAATACAAAGGGTTATGCAAGCATGGTTCTATTTGCCTACACTCCATAGAGATTCCCCTCAGTATGTAATGAGGTGCCATTATTGCCAGATTTTTGCTCCAAAGAAGGCCAACTTTGCTGAACTTAACACTATTTCAATTGGAACCTTCCACATTTGGGGCCTTGATTTTATTGGACCCTTGCCCACCACAACTGCTGGTTACCAATTTACACTGATGGCCACTTACTATTTTACTAAATGGGTGGAAGCTATCCCATGTAGAGTAGCTAATGCACAGCTAACATGCTCTTCTATGTTCTACCACATTTGTTGCAGGTTTAGAGTGTAATCAGTGATCGTGGTTCACATTTTATGAACGAGTTGATGTAGCACATGGCAGGTAACTTGAAGATGCAGCACATGTTTTCTAGCTCATATTATCCTCAATGCAATGGGCAAGCAGAATCCTCCAACAAGCAGCTAACATAGATGCTAAAGAAGATGGTAGCTGAGCATGATAATGGCTGGGCGACACACATGAGATCAACTATTTGAGCACACAATACTCAGGTGAATGCAACAACAAAGTTTTCTCCTTTCCAGTTGGTTTGTGGCCGTGAGGTACTTTCTCCTTTGGAGCTGGAAGTATCATCAATGCGAGTGGCTGCTATATCCGCAAATGGAAACCTCATGACAGTTGCAGATCAATTGTATGAAATGGATGTTCTTGACGAGCACAAGCAGATTGGGTTAACTAGCTCAAATAGAATAAGGACAAAACCTATTTCCGGAACAAGCATAGATTGGCATTTTTTTGAAGTAGGGCAACTTGTTCTTAAGTGGAAGAAGGCCAAGAAGATAGCAGGAAAAAATTACAGCCCTTATGGGAAGGACCACACACAATTGCACGCGTTTGTGGATATCATCATATAGTCTCAGTCACTTAACAGGTGAAATCTTGCCAAGTCCTATAAATGGGTCACAGCTGAAGGTCTATTGGCCTTAGGCTGATGGAACCATCCTTCTGTTTTGGACATAATGTTGTCTCGCATTCTGCAGTTGTAAGTGAATTTTATTGAAGAATTAGTGGACAACCATCAGAGCAATATGTCCAGTAAGAACCGAAGTTCGGAGCTGCTCAGCCACAAGAAATTAGGGTTCAACAACAAAGAACATTCACAAGGTGAAGTTTATATCAGGTTGAAAGGAATGCATATGACATGGTAAGTCATGGTGCATGTTCCTAAAAATGTAAAACCTTGCCTGTTTTATCATTTACCAAACTTACTATCATCCTACGTTGCCCCTTTTTTGTCATGCCATTGTATCAACATCGCGAGTTGCCTTGTTATGTTCACTGCCATTCCATGTTGCCATTTGTCATGCCACTATACCAATACCACAAGTTGCCTTGTTATGTTCATTGCCATCCCATGTTGCCATTTGTCAGGCCGATGTACCAATGCTAGGAGCTGTCTTGTTAAGCTTCACGGGCTAATGCCCCATTCATAATTAGACTCCGTATTGACAGCATAATATAGTAAGCTACAAATTGCTTGCTCCAAATGCTCATATTAGATTGCATAATGTAAGCACAATGGGCACAAAAATATCAAACCATTGTCATAATTACCCGTCTTGAAGTTATCTTTTTCCCCTTGACCCTTCTTAAAAATGGCACCCAAATCCTTATACACCATTGGACCCAATTTCGTGATCTTACTATGCCCAAATTACTGCCCAATGCATAGACCTAGGTTTGTTTTGCTCCTAAGCCTAAAACCTTCCCAACCCATTACCATTGTTTGCACCATAATCTTGCCATGTCGTAGTGCAAAATTAGTATTTTTGAAGTATTCATCATCAATGCATTCATGAAGACTTTTTTTTTTCAGGGCCAAACACAACCATTATCATTGTTTATTCCCCTATTTTTTAGCACTATGCTGTAATTGTCGGGCTTGTCTTGGTCGTGTTGGTCGTGTGGTTAGTCCACTCGTCTAGCACATTGAGGTCTCGTGTTTGAACCTCACTAGGATCTTGGCATCCTAGGACCTTTGGCCCCTGGTATCCTTGTAGGGGGTGGTGCTCCTTGAAGGGGGATTGCAAGAACATGCCATGTGCCGTCGTATGTCCTAAGGGATGCTGGCTTGTGCTACGACGTAAAAATACACCTTCCTTCCTTCCTTCCTTATAAAAGCCTGTACAAGTTTTTGTGCTAAAAACTTTTAGAGGGAGGCAATGTTAACCACCTAGTGGTTAACCTTATACACATGTTAGGTGTTAGTGGCGGCAGACTACACTTGGCATATTTATGGCTTAGATTTAGTTAGATGTAGAGCTCAGATTTGCAGTCTACACTATATTAGACTAGAGCCTCTTCAGATGTATTCATGCTTGATCTCATATTTGGAGAACCTCATATGGCATGCATTTCCCATATTTTGTCTCCTTTTTTCTTGTTTCATGATCTTGAACATCGCAGGCTTGTAGCATTTGGCAGTCATGGGCTACTGCTGCAAGGTGTAGGTCAAGAACTCAAAATCAACAAGATTATTTGCATGCACATGTAGGGATGAAGAAGAGACGATTCATATCACATATGAGATTAAGTAACCATCACTTAGGAATAGAGAAGAGGAAATACACCACGTGAACTTCGGTTTTGTCCTTGCTGCCAAGAACCTTAATGTGAAGATGGATATCGTGCTTTTCTAAAATATAACATGCTTGTTGAATTGTTGATGGAATTAGTTTATCTGAGTTTCTTTATGGCAATTGACACTTATAGGAGATCTTCTCCGAGAGTGGTGGGAGCTCTGAGAGGAAACTTTGGAATCGATCCAATACATTGATGAACTCGAGGCTCAAGACCTCGTGTAGTTGTATTACGTCGTCTACGGACTTGGGGGTCTCAAAGGGCATGACAAATAAATAAGAAAATAATAAATATATATATTCCCACTGAAAAGCAGGCAAAAAGATGGGTATAACTGTCATATGGACAATGGGGAAGCTTCACAAACATTACCAAACCATTAGGGTACAGAAGGTGAAATACTGCCAGCAATGCTTCGTGCAAGGTCACATAGAATGCTATGCTAACAATATATCCCCATCACTTAATCATTTTTTATGGATACCTATGAGGATGCCAAGCCACTTGTTCTTGATAGAACATGTTCTGATAAATGATAATTTTGTCTTTCCCAGAAACAACTTGAAGTGCATAATCGCAAGCCATTGTATTCCAACAAGAGCTATTTGCAGAGAGCCTACAAAGCAGTGGTATCCTCTCTGTCCTCCATTCAATACATCCTCTGTCACGAATGTACAAATCTCATCGTGATTCTTATTACGGCCTACATACATTAGGCATGCATTAAAATCTTAGATTCAAATGACTTAATCTTTTTAATGCATATTCAACAATTGTAATATTCTCACATTACTCCAGAGATTTTATAACGGGAAATTGCCTAAATGCCCCTATATTTTGCGTATTTTACCAAAATAGCTCTTGTATTTCAAATTTTTTTCTAAATGCCCTTAGTCAACTGTTTATTTGTTAAAGTATCTACGTTTGTGGCGCGGGGGGCATTTTAGTGCATTCTAATGTACTTGAAGGGCATTTTGATAATTTCATAAGAAATTGGAAGGTACTTAGGTATATATGCTACAATACAATGGTATTTTATTGACCAGGGGCATTTAAGAGAATAACTGAAATACAGGGGTTATTTTGGTAAAATATAGCGGTATTTAGGTAATTTTCCCTTTTATAAATCGATCAAATGCTAATAGGAAGAGGGGTTTCAATCCAAAGGACTGCTCAAACCATCCATTGAAGCTTCCTTAGACTTTTAGAACCATCCATTGATGTTTACATTTTCATGGCTAATCTGCATATGACAGCAGGGGTCACTAAAGTATAAGATATAATATGTAGCACAATAACAGGGGATAGGGGATTTTTTTTTTTGGGAGATGGGGATTTAATATGGATGTACAAATGCCCCCCCCCCAAAGAATAAATGAACATAATCGAAACGAGAGCAACCCAGATACCCCAATGTACAGTCTGGATCGTAGGATGAAACGAAGGCAACCCAGCTTATGGCCCTCACTTTGTTCGAGAGGCCTCATGATACGGCCTTATTGGAGTCTATTCAAGCATCTCTGCCCTCCGATCCATTGGCTCGAGATGTATTCTCACACCTTGGATCTGCATCATCTTCTCAGCAAATGCGATCTGACTATGATCGTTTTGAGGATCGAGATGGACTCATGTTCCATGATGGGCTTCTGTACATGCCAGATGGTGCTTCTAGGCTTCGGGTTCTCCAAGCTTGCCATGATTCACCTATGGCCGGACCAAAGACCCCAACATACAGTGTGGATCGTAGGATTAAACACAAGTCACCCAAAGGCCCCAACATACAATCTGGATCTTAGGATCGAGAGATCCGATGATCGAGTAGTCAAAGATGCACCATGTTTAAAATATGAGGCTTTCTTAAGGGTTGAGTGAGATTGCCCCAGTACAACTACTTCGTCTATCACAAGAAGATAGAGGGCCATTAAGAAACGAGCCATTGACCAAACATGAAGTAGCATGCTCTCGATTGATTAGAAATGCAAAACAACTCTCAAGAACATCAATTATGAATCTAGAATTGAGAGATGAATGAGAAAAAAAATTGAATGAATGACGAACAAATGGTAAATACCTTTTCTAATTTTCACAACGTAGGGTGAGATTCCATCAAGGCCAATTGATTCCGAAGCCAGCTTCCAATTCAATCCGGAACGATTTAAAACTTCCGTTGTTTTCTCGTGATTCCACTAACAAGGCAATTAAGCATCAGTTTGCTTCCTTCTAAGATGATGTGTATGTTTATAAACATTCGCTTAACTCAGTTTGAATCCTCCCGACAACCATAATCTCGTAAAACAATCACCCCTCTCCTGCATTTTGACACCTAATCGCACTAAATGTGATTTTTCGTGGAACAACCGCTTTGTCAGAGTAGAACCATACATAAGACCGCTATGCTCGCTTAGGTTTACTTCGTGATGATGCCATTGAGTTAACTTTCACCACTTCCTATGGAATTCTCAGCATTTTTCACTATAGTCATAAACAATATATATTAATCGCTTATGACTCCAAAATCAAAAATACAACACATAGATTCGTATTGCCTTTACCAGTGTCATAAAATAAGACAATTATTGTTCTAGTGGAAACCTAAAACAAGGTACAAGACGTGTCTTGCCTTTGAAGATATTATTAACAGGGATATCGCTCTTTGATGAACGGGAAATCCCCTCTATAAATAAGACTCATTCTAAAGGAGGAAATCAACTTCATCCAACCTAAATGGGACATGTTTTATTAAGAATTACGCATACCAATGTCACCGCTAACATTTCTTTGGTTTACCCATTTATTTGTTCGAATTATAACCGGGTCCAAACATGAATGCAAATTGTGTGTGATTCTTCAATAATCGGTCATTTTAACGAATTCATTTACTTGTCTCGGTCTATGTCCGTCGTAGCAAGTGTAGAAAATAAACAAACATATGTGAGACTTCAATCCATCATGTCTAATTCAAATTTTGTTAGCACATTAATCAAATTTGCTAGTTTAAAATTGGTTGGTTGGCCATTTAAGAGAATGTTGGACGTGCTATCCTGTAAATCAACCTACATTTTAAATTTGTAACTACAATAAATGCCACGCCAATGTGACAAACAAAGGGGTATGTGATGAATGGCAACATAATAAAGAATATATAAACGCTATCACTTATTTCTAATATATTTTTGTATACTTGAGAGGCCCTAAATCATGAAACATATCTATCCGGTGGAATGGTAAGGACGAAACGTCGTTGATCTATCTAGCCCATGGATTAAATGTCAAGAAGAAGCACTGCGAAGCAGCCTATGGAGATTTGAGGGATTTCCGCCGGACCTAGGGCATGGAGGATGCCTCCACGCTGTGAAGAAGTTAAGCAGCGAATCCGCTTGCATTATTATATAGCCCCAGTGCTTCCCTTTTCCTACAGAGATTTAAGCATTACCTCGCGATGTTCCGCTTCCTGCCAAGTTCGCGATGCATCCGCCTCAGGGTAAAACCCATGCTTTGATCTCCGCTTCCATCGTCCTAAATCCCTCAAGTTTGTGCTTGATTCAAATACCCAAATTCCAGATCATGCAAATTTGCATTTTGATAAATACTTTGATCCAATGCTAAACCGGCGATGATCCATATTGGTTCTCGCTCCGCATACATACCCAAATTTGTATTTGATTTTGAATGCTTAGATTTGGAGAAGAAATCTATGGATCGATAGCCCATATTTAGATTCCGATCCACTCGGAATTATTGGCTAACCATGTCAATGCCCAATGGACCCTTTATATCCTTATATCCTTATTTTTTCCCCTTTTTTATCACGATTTCCACTCCATTCGTTTAATCCCAAAACCAAGCTGCTACTTGTTAGTCGGATCAGACACGTGTTCCCAATTTCACGTTGATGTATAGTTATATATGTCTTGAAAAGTAGAAAATGATTTCTTTCTTATTTGCTAAAATGGCCCAATAGAAATGGCTAAAATATGAGAAACCACTCTAGTGGAAAATCACCCTTAGACCAGTCAGATGTTGCTGACGTGGGAGTGATACGTGGAGAGGCTAAATACCAAAAACAAAATTTAAAATAAATAGGAAAATATAAAGCCAGCGAAATTTGAGACCCAGGTCCGTCGCTATGGACCCGAAGGCGCTGCTCGACGAGCTTATGGGAAAAGATAGAGACCTCCCTCTTGGGCACAAACGCAAGAATAAACTCCGGTTTGACGACCCCGAGGTACCCTCTCTTCCGGCACATTATTTTTGAACATTTAGGTCCTGTGTTTCTTTGCATAAATTTTAGACTTTTGGCGAAGTCTGAGATGTAAATCCGGGATATGTTTTCACTCTTCATATTGGTTATTATCTATGCATTAAGGTCCTTAATCATTATTAGAAAACTTGCAAAGTCGTTCTTTTATATTTTTATGGTGCTTTTGTTTTCAGGTATGTCATTATTATTTGGTGGCCTTCTGTCCACATGATTTATTTCCAAACACAAAGAGCGACCTTGGTCCTTGTAAAAAAATTCACGATGAAACACTACGAGAAGAATTTTTTAAATCAAACAGGGTTTCACAATATGAGACAGAGTTCCTTCGTTACCTTGAGAGGCTTATCGCAGATTTGGAGAGGTGATAGTAATCCTTTTCTTGGAAAAATACGCTTTTAAAAAATAGCTTGCAGTGGTCATATTCTGTTTTTTTCTTCCTTAAATTTGGCTTTAAAATAAAAGCAGCAGTTTATAGTTTATTACTCCATCTTAGTTGATATACGTGAACGGGTTAACCATGTAATTTCTCACCCACTAAAGTTGATGTAGTTTCTCACCTACTAAAGTTTTGTTGCAGGAAGATAAGACGATGTTATGAGCGCTTGGAAAAGGAAATCCCTTTGTTAGAGCATTCACGTGTCAATACTGACCGCATTGCAGCAATTGCTGCAGAAGTTCAAGGCCTTTTAAAACAAGCTGAAAGGGAAGGAGAGGAAGGTCTGGTGGATCAAGCAGAAGTCACAATGTCCAAGGTTTGGATTTTTTTTTTCTTTTTTTTTTGAGCTACTACTTTCTTGATTGTTGCATCTATAAAAAGCTATGGAGTGAAGAAGGTGGTTCTATTGTTTCATTTTCCCACTGTTTCTATTTTTGCCTGTCAATGTAAAAATAGTTGGTGTCTTAATTCATTGATTGCTGTTCCTCACATGATTGACAGCTCTACTATGACTATCCATCAGAATTTGTTTTGAGCATTTTGTAACAATTTGAAATCTCAGGATACCATTTATGTACTTATATAAACAAATGCATTAAGTTACAGTGAAGGGTGGTAAGAGTTGGCATATACTGCAGCACTATTGTCAAATATAGGTCTTGAAAATTCTTTCATATCTCTATTTGGGTGCGCTTTATAACAAGTTGTAGATACATAACCACGTATTCAGAAATAGTACCCACCTATTTCAGAAATGTTGTTCTCACCTGGGCTTCCTGGAAGCGCGTCTCAGGTTCTTATGGGCTTGATTGTTTCTTTGTAAGCATGGAATGAAGCCCAAGTTCTGATAAGCTTTGGCTAATGCAGGCGTCTTGTATACCTCATTTCCTATGATGGCCGCTATGGCATTTGCACTGCATCAACTCACTGTTTTGTCCAAAATAAGTTATCTGCCACTTCCACTTCAGGTACATTTTTGTCGGCGAAATGCTGATTGTTGTCCATTGCATGAACAAGCCATGCCAAAAGTTCAAGTTGGTAGTTTGTCCTTTTGCCTATCCATATGGTCCCAACAGAAACATTTCGAGATGGTAGAGAAACTTATTCACTAACCTGATCGTGATTATTCTTATTACTCATTTCCATCAAGACCAGTATCTCTTCAAATTTGTAATCCAAGCAACTTGCTAGCCTGTGTTTCTATCATGTCATGCAAGAAGACTGAAATATCATGTCGGGAACTAGAACATGGATGGCCTGTAAACAATGATGCCTTTTTGTCCGAGCTCTTGCTTAAATATCGGTTCTTTTAGGGTCTTCATTCTTTGGTCAGGCCAGTTTGTGGAGCTAATGCCTTCAGGGCTTTGCTCTTTTTTAAATATTCCCATATGCCTAGGTCCTCGGAGAAATTTATTTTTTGGATGCCTGTCTCTGAGCTCTTTTATAAATTTCAGGACTTTGAATTTGTTATCTTCTGATTCAGGTTTTAAAATAGGTTGCTATCGTCTGATGTAACTTCTCTCATCTCTTGTATGCCAATTAAGGTGGAAATTCTCAACAAGGAAAAAGATCAGATTTTGCGAGCTGCAATGCCTGAGTATGGAAGTATTGTTGAGAAAGAAAAACGAATGCAAGTCTGCGAAATCTGCGGAGCAATGCAAGCTACCACTGACACAGAAAAGCGACTCGCCAGCCATTTAGAAGGCCGTCAGCATGTGGTAAGGTCAATTTAGAAGTGTAATTAGTGTTTCAATTAGTAGTAACCAAATTGCTTTAATTTTTAGGGTTACTTAAAGATAAGGCAGATGCTCGAAGAGCTCAGGAAAAAGAGAGAAGAGGCACAAGAAGCCAAGAGACGAGAAAGAGACATGGAGAAACTTGATAGCCCCAATCAAGATAAGATTGAAGATCCAATTGATGGTAAAAACAAGGTATATCTTTATTTTTTGGAATTAATCTGATAATATAATTTAATATAGAATCTTTGGTTATTAGAACTTCTCAGATATGTTCTTTCTTATTCTGCGAACTTGGTAAAAATTGCAGAATGGCATGCATAGGGGGCATAGCAGAGGTGTTGTGGCTGAACACAGGTATAATATTGCAGGATGTGTACCAGCTTGTTCTAGTTATTAATTTCTCCTTTGCTTTTGCTTGGTAGAAACTGCCGTAAAAGTCGGAGCCCAGAGAGAGATGTAAGGAGTGAGAGGAACAGGTATCGCGACAGATACACAGGCCACAGGGATAGGTACCAAGACAGAGAAAGGGACAGAAGCGTGGATAATAGGGGGAGGGAGCATGGTGGAGACATGGATTATAGGAGACGGAGCCGCAGCAGAGATAGAGGAAGAGAGAGGAGATAGAATGCCAGAAATATGCTCAAAGAGTGCAATGAGGGTGTGTATGGAAGGGGAAGACACTTCTGTGGAGGTATTTCATCCTTGATTATTGCAATTTCTATCACCTTGGTACAAAGGTGGATTTGTTCAACTGAGTGCTGGAGTGTTAATCCTGTTTGCAAGATGTATTCTTTCACAGTTATTTTCGGGATGATCAAATGGGAAGCTTGGCAGATTGCACAATTGAAACCTTTCATTCTAGGCAATTGGTGGTGTAATTGATGAGGCAGACATAATTTTGTGAGATCCAAGCTTTTATCGAATGCAAATGCAGCCATTTCCGCTTACTGGTGTTATCCTGACCTTATGGCGCATGGAATTTTCAAGACAAGACGAGAGAACAAAAGGGCAGTACACCACCACAGCCTTAGTAATCAAGGGCTCTTGTCTGATAACCGGTACCGGTGGGATGCATTCTGAAAAGAGCTTTTCCTGTATGCAAGGTGCTCTAGGAGACAGACACATGGTTGACACTATCAGCCAAGGTTACCAAACAAATATAGGTCAAAGCTCCAACTATGGCTTGAATTTCGGAGAATTGGTGATTCTAGCAGCCCTTAACAAGGGCATTTTTCCAAAACCAATATAGGTAAGCTTGAATATGGCCTGAATTTGTGTCCTTTCCTGGGCTGCTGTAATTTCTTGTATGCAATAGTGAAATATAGATCTATCATAATCACCACAGGTTGGCATTGTTATTTGGTAGCGTATTTCCAAGATCATTAACGAAGAGAATTTCTGTCCTGTATCAGCCTTGCTTAAATGTTTTCAGCGCACCAGATTTTAGGAGAATCTATACTATGAATCTGGTTGACCTTCCAATCTAGGAGAAACATGTTTTTAGCGCACCAGATTTTAGGGAGGAGCACCGTATTTTGTGCACTTAAGGTTAAAATATTATAAAACCATTGACATACATCTGAACTATAGCCATATTGGATATCATTAGAAGCAATTTCTAGCTGGTTTTAGGAAATTTAAGTAGGGCATCAATCTGGCCCAATGGAAGCCTTTGAATTAGTTTCTTGGCTTTCTAACCGTATCCTCTCCTAGTCTATATGATAATAGAAGTATAATCAAAATATTTAATTACCTTGAGCCCAAACATCATGTAACTCAAAGTATAAACACGTTCGATGCAGGTCAACTCAATGACTGAATTTCATAGGTGGATAAATAATGGCTTATCCTAAATTGGTACCTGCCTGCACAAACTAAAAGGAGAGAACCTCTTCATGTCTTAAACATAGCAGTAGATAAGGACATATATCACCAGGACATATATTATCTTCGTGCTCATGATTTTAAAACACGAGCGCTCCACCATTTCTGCCTTACTCTTTTTGCATGTCACCACGTACCAGGTTCTAGTTAAAAGGATTGGGGCTCACAACAATGTGAGCAAGTAGCAAATCCAAGCAACCTGACAGCCCCTCCGAAAGATTCACTAGTTGCACTACGATCATCGAATTGGTCGCACAGATTCGACACGCATCTCTAGCAGATCATTTCCATATTCCTTTGTATACTCCTCACTTACGTTTCCTTTATTAGCCTAAACAATTAAAGTTACTATTAGTGATATTGTGCAACTATCTCTAGACAAAATTTTACTTGACCATTTTCCAAGCTGTTTTGATCATTACAAAGTGCATAGCAGAAGATTATATATAGCAACACTTGGTAGACATCCTAACATCTTGAATGATGTATTGGCCTCATTCAGTCTTTTCGATTTACACATTCCATTGAATAAGGTTTCCACCAAGGAACACATGTTTTTGGATCATTTTTGGGAAAACCTCAGTGGCCCAATCAATTGCTTGCTCAAAGCATTTCAACAAGAATGCCAAGTGTTATGTTCTTATGTCACAACCCCTTCCATCCATGAGGTGGAAAAGATAGTATGCATTTTATACTTCCATAGTTTATCAATCAGAATGTTGTAGTAAAGAAAGCTAGTATTATGCTCATATAATCAAAGTGTTCAAAGGCCTCATCCAGTCCTCCAGTGACATAATTCCTCTATAAGCAAACTGCATGTCTGTGCATATGAGATTATACCTGTAATGACAACTCGTACACAACTTTCTTGCTATGTCCAATTCTATGTTTTGCAAAGACCATGTATGACACTCCTAAGTATGTGCCTTCAAATCCAACCTTTCAGCTTATTAATGATGAATTGAAAGAGCTTGCACCCCCCCTCCTATTGTCGTGTTAAAATTGGATACAACATGGAAAAGAATGCCTTATGCAATAAGATCTGGAGAAAGACCCATCTGAACCATCTCTTCCAATAATAGTAATGCTTCCTCTACCTTGTTGGCCTCAAAGAAGCCATCCATTATTCTGCCATGTAGTATAGTATCTGGCATAATACCCTCTTTTCTCATCATTCTAACCAAATCTAGAGTTTTTTCTAGTGCCCCGGTTGTACAGTACCCATGAAGGTGAAAAAACTGCATAAATATTAATGATATACTGCTAGATATCTATCCAAATGTTGCCACGTACAACACTGTTATCGATTGGGCCCTACAAGATACGATCGTAGTGAATACAATTTCATTATTAGAAACAAATGTAAATTCAAGTTGGGCTTCCAAAAACTTGAAAGGGTTAAATAATATTTGAGAAGTAATTAGGCAAATGGATTGCTTAGATACCTAAGAACTCCGACTTTAACCCATTTCAGCATTTATCAAGCATTTAGATTAATTAAGTTTCATAAAGAAACACAATCTACAGATCTGGCATGCAAGAAAGACGGATTGCTCTTACCTCCAGCGACTGAAACTGACACTTTAATCTCCAATCCATGCACTCCACGCACTCTTCTACTGGAGCTTGTGTCAAACACAGACAAATACGGGAATGTTTTAAGCTACTAGACGGCACTATATTGCATTAAGGAAAGTGGGAATAGATCCCGCATCATTGTTGGTGACCCTCCCCTAGGAGAATATAAATGATGAATCCAGTTGACCTTCCAATGTAGGAGGAATAGGCTGACAATGTTTTTAATGCACCAGATTTTAGGAGAGTATAATTATATGCGATGAAGCCGGTTGACCTTCCAATTTAGGGGGAAATTAGTCAATGGTTTGATGGTTAGTGATTGACATTCATGATTTTTTATGCGGTTTGATTTTCAAGTCTGATGGAGTATCCATTATGATTAGTTTAGTATGCGTTGTATGCATCTTTGTTTGGACACAATCTTGTTCACACAAAGAAAGACAAACGAACATATCAGAGAACCAGGAGGATAACTTGTAGCTTAGTATGAGTCTTCCCTGAGAGAAAAGTTTTAACTATGGTGACAAGAATCTCCCAAGGCAAAAAAGCAAGATATTTGTAAGGAAGATGTGACACACAAGAATTTTGTCTTGGTATGTAGCAATTGGCCTCCCCTTGGACAAGGTCATCGTGGGTAAGGGGGTTTCCCATGAGCTCAAAGCCTAAAGGTTTTCTTCAGGTCAGGTTGTTAGCCAAGGTGTTCCCATGAACAGCTGAACTGGACGGAGCCAAGTTTACCCTCATACAAAAGAAATGCATATTCTATTTCTCAATGCTCTGTCATAGCTTTCTTGTAGCTCCTCTTTTTATTCTCTTCTTTGCAGTATTTCCCATGGCTATTAGCTTCCAAGAGTCTTTATCTTCTTCCGTAGTCTTTATCTCTCCTCACTGACACTGGTTGCATGTGTCCTCAGAAGAGACTTGTTTAAGGTGAAGGCTGGTCCGGCATCTGATAAGCCTAGCCATGCTTCCCAAGTTAAGGTCCCACGGAAAGCCCAAGGGTCGTTTCCCATGGGTTGGCATTCAGATAAGCCTAGGGCGATTCATGAGAAGGTCTGTCCGGCATCTGGGGATAAGTCCGCCATAGCTTTCAGAGCAGGTTTAAGGTCCCATGGGAAGCCCCCCTAAATGTCATTTTCCATGGGCGCTCTAGGTTTTTTGAAGGCTAAATTTTCTAAAGGTTAGAAAAAGACGCTCTGTTTCCATGAACCGCCTAATTTGAGGCCGTGTTTTGAATCCGATTTTAGCACCATTTTGGATGTTAGATTCAAGGGCTTCTTCTCTTTGTCTCTTTGCAGTCTCTTCCTCAGAGGTGGTCCTGACATCTAGGTACATACTAAGAACAGAGGATAACAGTGGGTTGAGATCCATGGGAACGGAGCGAATTTGGGGTTGAGGTAGACCTCACTGCAACCTTGAGAAAAATTCCGGTTTATGTCTTATGGGAAACCACCCTACACATTCCATCGAAACCGGTCACGGTCATGCAAAATGGCTTGCCACTTTTTGACCACCGTCACAGGCCGTGCTCTATTCACACAAGGCAAAACAAGGACCCATCAAAGGCTGATGCTCCATCTGAACCCAACTTAAGGGATGCCCTCATGCTTCATTCTCACAAGATTGTGGACTTCTCTTTTTGTTGGACTCATCGATGAATAATTTATATACGGTTTAGGGTTGTAGGTCTATTATCTTATAAGTCTATCTACGCCTTTATGACAAATGTGGTTTGCCATTCATAATCTGCTGCATTTGAAAGCGATTTGCAGTATTAATTAGAATATTCAAACCGCAGAGTATATCTATGGTTTGTTTGCTTGCATTCATCAAAGTTTGTTATCTTGATGTTGCAATGGGGAAGGTTTCGATTTTTCCTTACTCATATTTTCTCTTATTTTCCATGCAGCAAGAGGACGCATTCTCGAATGGGGTGCCTCTAAGAACTGCTTGCCTTTACAAGAATAAGTCTGATTGAGGAAGGAGGAAGTTGATGAGGATGCTGCTTACTTGCCCAGAGTAATGAACATTGGCACTTGGCGCATCGAGAGAACTGTCTTATTGATCCTATTACCAAAAGAAGACCTCGATTTTTGCTCAACATCGGCTTATTTTATTTTGCTTAGGAAGGCCATCAAGGCTTACTTGGATATTGTAACAACGAAGCTTCATAATTCTAATTAGCATTTGAAAAGCATGGGTAAAATACTTCATTTCCACCTTAGGCTTGTTCACCCGTGAGATTAGAAGGATTAATCGCTTTAAAGATGGCATGATTTGGTGTTGTAGATTTATTCTTCTAAATAAGTAAATCTACTTTCTAGAACAACTAATCTTGATGCAATTACAAAGATGGCTATGGCTTAATAAGAGTAGTAAAACATCCAATAGAATAGAACTGCAAACAACATCGCAGATGCAACCAAGCAGCAAAAACCAAGTAGCCCCTTTACACAACGCCGTCTTCTCGTGATCCCGCAACGCCTTTTCACTATGCACAGAGTTCGATGCAGATTAGGTCCTGGCAGGTTGTACTCACCACAATTTCTATTTCCCTAGCCCAAAAGAAATCCTCCTTCTTCAACCATTGACAAAGAACGACCTCCTTCGCAAAGACTCATGACTTTATTGGCATGGGAGGTGTGCCCCCACCAATCAATCTTGCAACTATACCCTAAATTCTTGTATACAAAGCCACATGAGATTTGTGGATTGAAAATACAGGTGGTCACCTTATCTTTAAAGCGACCTGGGCCGAGTGTTCCATTTGGCGGCCTCCACTTTTGCAGTAAAATTAAGCTTGAAGGTGGGGGATCTCCATTGTGCAAAGGTCAGGAGGATGGAGACCATCAAAATCCTCCGTACCACCCCTAAGTTAACCACTGACAATCCAAGCTCTGCTTGACTATATAGGAGATTATGTGTCCCATTAAATAAATCATGGATCATCACATTGATATTTATAATTTCTCTCAGGACTCTATTATCGTTAAGGTTTTTCTCCCAAAACCCCTTCTTCCGTGATAGGGCTAAGCTATATATCCTAGGCAAAGCATATTTACAGTGCTCTTTTGTATCTATGGGCCTCATAGAGGGGGGAGAAGGCATGTCTTAGAAGAAGAAGAGAAAACCTTGTAATATTGCTTCTTTATTAAAGAAATTAGTTACTAAGGATGAGGCTATAGAAATGTTAAGGTTTACAGCGGCCAATAACTTAGAGAAAACCATAATCAATCAAGTGCTAAGTGAATTAGGAAAAAACCAAAGTCCTAAGAGCATGCAAGAGTTGTGTGATAATGTTGCACGAGGCGTGCCACCTGCTCCCTATTAAAGCAACAAAATATTACTAAACCATTCCTCCCAGGATCAACGGGGAGCGAGCAGACGTCAGATGAAAGAGCATTTGGGAGAGATGTATCAAATTACTACTTTGGTTCACCTAGACACAATTTGTTTTGGGAAGACTAAGAAGAAGGGTGGAATGATTTGTTCATTCTTAATGAAAAAATTAATTGTTGGATGGACCTCACTAAGATGTTTCAGTTATTAGTTTCTATAACATGAAATTGGAAGAATGTGCAGAGAAACTGCAAATATATATAAAGTTGGATGAGATGGAACTCATCAAAGGTGAGAAATACGAGAGGGTGTCCTTGACACTAATAAACAGAGCATTATCAAATTCTAATAGTGATGAAGGCAAATTCTCTGTTCAGTTAGAGGATCACACTTGGTGGATAGGGATCTTTCGGGTGCCTGAAGAAAATCATGGTGTTCTTCGATGGGTCTTCCAATAGACACGTATTCCTATTTTGATTGCTGCTCATGGAGTTGCAAAGAAGCTAAATGTTCCTACCTATGGAAATTACAAGGTGGAATGGCATTTGGGTGCTGATTTGAAGACAATTAAGTGCATGTACAACATGAAGCGTGGATCTGGTAAGACTACTCACGCATGCCCATATTGTATATATGCTAGAGTAGATGGGAGTGTAAAAAGAAAGAGCACTTTGGAGTGCACCCCTGATACTGAATCAACATGAGATAAGGAAGATAAAGAATTGATCCCTGTCCTTGGAATTTCGTTAAAGAGGGTGTATATATGCACTCTTCATGCTTTTTTAAGAATAGTTGACAAGGTGGTTTACATGAGTATTCTTTTTGCTTGGAATAAGTCCCCTCAATTAGCCAGAGAAAGTTGCATGAAAGATGTGGAGAAAGTACTTTCTGATATTAAACTTCATGGAGGTGATTATAGAATACTTCAAGGTCCTAAGAGGGGAAGTAAGGTAACCTTGCCATCTGGAAGGTGGGAGGGCTACAAAGAGCTCCTGGCAACTGAAGATGACCGGACTACGCGCAGGGTAAAGATTAAGAAGACAAAGACATGGAGGAATCTCGGCATTCTTGTGAATTTACTGGCAGAGAAGA
The DNA here is from genome assembly GCA_021234155.1 of Isoetes taiwanensis. Lineage (NCBI taxonomy): Eukaryota > Viridiplantae > Streptophyta > Lycopodiopsida > Isoetales > Isoetaceae > Isoetes > Isoetes taiwanensis. The sequence goes on along the minus strand of JAJEKV010000022.1, from coordinate 5,958,581 downwards.
AAATGGTGGGTGATAAGTTGGATTTGTTAAATCCATATGCTTGAAGCCCACGGTCTTTGGTTTGCAAAGGAATATGGGTGTTTGGGTATATTGATATATTGAATACGCAGGGAATGAAAAAGTCATATAAACAAGCTAAGAATCTTTTTTTTAGATTTACCCAATACCGAGATGGGTGTGGTAACTCATTGGAACAAATGTGTCAATGGTTTTATAGAGATGTATAAGCTTGAAAAGAAGGAAAAAGCAAAACATGCCACAACTTTGGCTATGGTGCTTAGGATGAAGGCTCAACAGGATGAAAAGAAGCAAGCATGATGCAACTCAAGGGCAGCTGAGAATTTGAGACAATGGAGGTTGAGCAGGATAAGACAAGGAAGAGATATGTACTTGCGATGTAACTTTTGATGTCAAATAATACATGTATGATTTGTATACACCAGATATTTATTGTTCATAATGATTCGCATTTTAATAATGGTTTATATAAGTTACTCTGCATGAAACAGGCACTGCATAAATTGTGGAAGAGCCAATATCACACCATGGCCATGACGCAAAATAGAGCCTCATCTTTGAAGCTAACTGCAGATCAGAGCCATGGTATGGGGGCCAGGATTCTCCTAGTACAAATTGTGGAATAGCTAATTTCGCAGATTGTTACTGCATGCAAATAGGCCCTTCCATAAGTTGTGGAAGAGCCAATTTCACACCACACTGAGGGTGCAAAATAGGGCATCCTTTTGAATTTGGAAGTGCCAATTTCGCACTGTAGCCGCGGTGCAAAATCGGTGCTCCATTAATTGTGGAATAGCCAATTTTGCACCATAGCCACAATGCAAAATAGGCCCTCTCAGAGCATAATTATCACTATCACATCTAAAAGTACATGGAAAATGCATGAAAATTACTTACTTAGATGAAAAATTAAATGGAAATTACTCACACGATATCAATGGAGGGTCACATAAAGTTAATGATTGACATTGAAATTACCTATTTAATTTTATTTTATTGATACTTAATTCTGAATTTAAAAGTTATATGGTTTATACCTATAATTCTTATTGGACTGTCTTCACCTATGATGTGTACCTACTATATGCGGTGTGCTATGTAGCCATATATCACATGTATCCTAAGAAATTGTATCTCAGCCAGGGAACTTAGACAGTAACCACAGGAACCATTACATTACACAAACCATTACATTACACACCTTAAAAGCACATGGTTTAAGTTGCATTGCAATTCTATAACACCCTATGCAAGGCAAATCTTAACTCGATTTACTTGTGGAGATGTTTGATTATTTCACAAATATACATGATTCAAAGATGGCATCTTTAAATATAATGACAAACATATTGCCACGGAAACATACTTAGTTGGTTTTCACGACTATATTGTTAAGGTAAGGCCTTTGAAAGGGCCAAAATTTTTTAATCAATGTCCAGTTTACCTAATGTTTGTTTTGTTTTTATCTGGAGTACAAAATTTTTTAAAGTTATAACACAAACCATTACATTACACACCCTTAAAAATTAAATTCCCTTAAACCCCCTTTGTTTCGGTGCATATTCACACCTGGTGACTCATAACGAGTCGTTAAACGTGCATATCCACCCATTATTCCTTAATCTACACACCTACACAAAATTCCCTATATTTGTGGGGTATATGGATGTATAAAACTATGACATCAGAGCAACATTTGAAAATACTATAAGATTTCAAAAATATACTATATGGTGTTGATTTTGTATGTACAAAACATAATTATAGGCTCGGTCAGCTTCACGCCAACTGCGGAATATGCACCCAAACAAAGTTTAAGGGGAATTCTAATTTTAAGGTGTGTAATGTAATGTTTGTTATGGTCTGCAAAACACTCTTCTGGGCAAAAAACAAAACACTTGGAAACATTTTGAGATGTAATGGTTTGTGTTAGATTAGAAAAAATTTGGCCCTTTCAAGGCTTGGTTTTAAACAATATAGTCGTGGAAGAGCACTTAAACTATGTGCTTTGCCATGGCACATATGTTGTCGTGATATTTAAAGATGCCATCTTGGATACATACGTTGTGCAGAAATAATCAAACATCTCCACAAGAATCGAGTTAAGATTCGGCTTCTGCATAGTATAGTTATGAATTGCAATGCAACTTAAAATGGATGGGCATAAACTCAAATGAACATAAACACTCGAAAGCACTTCAACTTCGTATCACACAACTTTCAAGAACTCGTAAGTATTCTATGTTCCAATAAGGCCCCCATTGCAAGAAAAAATCATCATATTTCTTTTTTGCTTCATAGCCTTGGGCCCATATGTATCCTTCAACATTGTAACGATCTAACCGTAATGAATTCCAAATTCTCAATAATAGGATAATCCCTCGAAGTTCAAGCTTCCTAAGCTTCCACAACTAGACAAAAGCTCAACCCTTTATTATTCTCTCCAACAATGTACTTCAAAAAGAAACTGAATAGAAATGAATAGAAACTCAGAGGCTAGCTTAATAATTACGCCTAATCGCGAACTCCGCAAAGACATGTAAAGTTAAACCATAACAACCGAAGTTCCAACGATGAAGGTTCTTTTTTGCCGATTATTATATACCGCCATTTGACATGATAAAGAAAAGAGCCTCCATAGGTAGCCGAAATAAGGCTAATCAAATGTATGAACCACAAAACCAGTCAGATGTTTCTTCTCCGTCCAATTCCCCATACCTCCACAAAAGTTAAAATAAGAAAGACAAGCTTATTCATCATGAACCGGGGACCAAGGTCCGGTGGACAAACTTTGATTTCAATGCATATGTCCGATGCCGAGCTGTTCTTTTCAATGCACTGGAATTTATGAATCACTTTCTCAAAAAAGATCGGGATCAAGGCTTGAAACAAAACCGCCTCTAAAGCAAGTTGTTTTGATAAAGCAAAGATTATGCTAGAATGGTGAGTACCTTTAAAGAGAACCCCGCTACAATCTTCTCATGAGCAAGGTAATGCGTCTCTAAAGCTAGATTTTCTCGAGCTATCTTTGGCAATCCCATGTCATTGGTTGCTATAATACCACTTACCCGCATTCCCATCATACAAGACTGAGGTGGACCTACACAAATGCAGTAAGAACTCTGCCATGTAGAGACTAGTGTAGAAGAGAGAAAGAGAAGAGAAGCAGACAAGAGTCAATTCTTTGTTCTTTCCAAATCGGGAAGAGTTCGCTTCAAAGGTTCTTGGTTCAAAACATTTTGATAAAATGTGAGCACCTTTTGAACCAATAGTAATGATTGTGATGATGGTAACAATAAGGAATCATATTATCTACCATCAATCATAAAGTTAACTTCTTCTTTAATCCTATCATATCGGATAAAATTCAAGATTTCTCTCTTCTCCAATAACGACACCGGAGTTCCTTTGCTCGAGACATGCATACAGCTTTATCTTAATAGCAACAGCCTAACCCAAGAAAATCCACCTCCAACTATAACTACATCATAATCCATAGACTCCTCTTTTCTCATTGTTTCCGGCTGGAAAAGAAAGCTCCCATAAGCTGCTCCGTTAAAGCTTTGCAATTTCAGCTATGAATCGGCACGCCTCTTGCTAACCAAAACCATATGATCTTTTAGTGCACCAAAATTCCCTACCAGAAACCCTATCCATTAACTAAAAATTGGCAATCAGAGAATTTACAAATTGCTCACTTAATTGTGGCTCAATGCACTTTCGTAAAGAAGAACACCGACCTTTAACTCCGCATCCCGAAAGCCCGAAGCCCGCCTGGATTTGCCCTAAAATGCTATCCACGAGGCTTGCATGTCTGTGCCCCTAAAATAAAAGAGGGCTTTGTTTGTGAGCCCTGATGTTGGACCATTGAAAAAGCTAAATCGACGACTAAGAAATGGTAATTCTAGATGCACGATTAGTACATCTGACCAATGCTTCTCTTACGAAATCCAGGAAATCCTTGGTGCTGCATAAAACACAAAGAAAACCCCCGCTATTGTGCTGCCATATTGAAGTCAAGGGAACTGGCGACGGCCAATATCCACAAAAGACTTGTAATGGAAGTTGTAAAGGTCATAAGTATATAACCATGTTCTTCTCTACGGGCAGGAACACCGAGTATGTAGTGATCCGTGAGAGTGGGCCATGAAACCATGTAAAGCATGTCCTTCAACTATTCAAGCTTCCATTTCTCCAAATCAAGGGGTTCAAGAAGTCCCAAAGCAAGAAGAGTCATTATCGCATAAGAGGATTAATGTCCTGGGCAGCTTCTAACCAGAAGGAAGATTCAACTTCACCGGTCATCTGTTTTTGTAAAGTTTATACCAACCTAGATCTAGTCATTTTGCAAGTTTCGATAAGATCCCGAAGCTGCTGAGGGTCAACCTGTGCTCGCCACAGCTTGGTATCGTGAGCAATTTTGAGTTCGAAAGTCTCCATGGGTGCCATGGGTAATTTGCAAGACTGGTAATCATTAGACATGTTATGACATAGACATAGAGTAGCCTTGGATGCTCGAGGACGAAAGATAGTTCTAGCTATATGGAGGAAGCACAAGGAAATGAGCACAAGATACAAGATAAGATAAGATCGTGATGCCTGCAAGTCTCAGAATTGGACTATGGCGCCACCGATGCCCCCAAAAGTTGCTAACAACTTCATCCAAAGTGCATATATTTCTTCTGCTGCATCCTTGCAGGGAGTCCGGATCAACCCATTGAGGATGTTCTTGAAAAGTTAGCATTTGCAAAGAAACTAGTTGACAAGGAGCATGCAAACAAGGAGCAGACAGGAAGCAAAAAAGCTAATTAACAAGGAGCATACAGACAAGAAGCAGACAAGGAGCGGAGAAGAGGAAGAAGGGGAAAGAGACAAAGACAATGAAAACATGGATGTCCATGTAAAGAAAAATTATGTATATACTGAGTATGTACATTATTTATATATTGTGTATATACTATGTAATTATGTATATGTTGCGTGTATTTGTACATTATACTTATATATATAACCAATAGTGCTGCTACAATGCACATCAATAATTTTGATGGATATAAGTACAGCTTGATTCAATGCAGAAGGCATCCATTTGCTATGTCTCGTTTATATCTTCTCGTTCCGACCATCCTAAAAATATAGACTCCATTACTTACTCTATGGGGTTTAATAATATTCATAGATACAAGCAGCAAGTGTCCTTTCTTGACCTCATAGTCGAACTAATGTGTCGCGGAGGAATATTTCCCGTGTTATACCATGTTGTTACCAATCTTATTTGCCCTCCGTGAGAGTGTTTTGCGAGCTTAATAGCATCATCGTGGACCACTGCCTGCATGATGAGTCCAATGGCGAAGCGAACCGCAGGATGATTTTATGTATGCAATAACTCTTATATGAGTTGTACATTGTATTACTAGTATTTTAGATATCTACTAGTTATAAAGATGTAATCACATTATAAGTGATATAAGATATAATAGTAAGATTTCTATAAAGATGTAATCATAAGTGACATGATATAATAGTAAGATTTCTATAAAGATGTAATAATATTACAAGTGATCTAAGTTCTCTTCTGCATATTATAACCAAGTTGCAATGTGCCACTAGCATGGCAAATAGGCACTCTAAATATTAAAATGAAATTATGCATCAGAGCTACAAGTAAGTAAAATTATGCTTCAAAAAATAAAATAAAATAAAATTGTGGAATAGTCCTGTTTCCAAAGATGGTCACTGCACAGCCCCACACACACACACACACACACACACACACACACACACACACACACACACACACACACACACACACACACACACACACACACACACACACACACACACACACACACACACACACACACACACACACACACACACACACACACACACACACACACACACACACACACACACACACAATACTGACACACACACACACACAAAATACAATTGGGAAATAGTTAATTTCACACTGCACACAAGGCATAAATGGTGACACTCCCACAGTAACTGAATGGTCATTTTCGCATCGTGGTCATGGTCCACAATAGTCACCCCAGAAAAGGCCAGTGGTCTCTAAAAGGCCAATAAATACTCAACCCCAACACTTGAAGACAACTAGATGAACTAAAATATAAGCATTAAGAGAGACAATAATACAAAACACTCATATATTAATTTCCGAGATATGGTTACAAAAAGCTCCTAATGAAGGCATCCATGAGCTATGAACTTTCCTTCCATACTTTTAGAAATCTGACCCCCAAGTCTTACTCTGAAATGCTAGAGCTTGAGGCCCATATGCATTTGTCAAAAGCAGGCTAATAGTAAAACCCATGGAAGAAAAAACACGAAATACCAAATTATAGTAGAAGCGTAACAGAGATTATAATAGAAAATGGACCATTTTATTTAACATTACACATGATGAAGTGTTCTAATTCACTCTTTGTAACACTCCTCTTTTAATCCTAAGTAGCAACCAGTTTGTCAGACCTGGGTAATTTGGGTCCTATATCGATTGGAGGCCTGACCATGTTAACCTCCTTCCTTCCTCTTCTATATAATAATGAAGCTGGACAGATCCTGTGATTAATATTTCTGTAAGCAATGTTTGGAGCCCTTAAACTGGCTAAACTTCCTTTTTCTCTCTGTGGTTAGTCCATCTAAAGGTGTGGGTACTGTCATCCTTGTACTTTTACAATCGGGCTAATAAACAAAATAATGCTAGCTAGGTAACACATCCTCACGTTGATGAACATGTATAGAAGTACTGCATCACATGATATTGGGGATTCAAACTCACGTCACCAATGACAATTTAAATGTTTCATTTTACACCATCCATTCCAAGAATCAAGAATAACAAACAAAGGCTATGTGTTACATTAAGTAAGAGCAAAACAACCATTTAGGTGGTTGGGTTGAAACTTCAGCTTTGTAAGGTTCAATCTATTTTGGTTGGCTTGAAATTCTAGTGGCACCACTTAGACCTTTGCCACAATCACCGGACTTGGTGGTGGCTTATGCAAGCTAGCAGCCTGTGGGAAATCAGTAGTGCAACATAACTTGGGGCTGTGTTGCCGCCCCTCCACTTAGATGGTTATCTAGCAAATATACCAAGGGGTAGTCCCAATGTTCATCATAAAGACATGCCAAGATTCAATCACAATGCTACTCACACTCTTCAATAGGAAGATCAACCACACATTGAAGCAAAAATCCAGAATACCACCCCACGCCAAGAAACCCTCACAATAAGCAACCCAACCTAATGCATCAATTCTACCAAAGCGAAGAAAAAACCCCTTGCCAATAAGCAACCCAACCTCTGTAACATGTAACATGGCAGATTCAACAAATCATATGGCATAGACATTATGCTAGTAAAAACCCCAACATAAGAAGATCATCCACTCCTCATGTCTTGTTAACAAATGAAAACATTGACTCCCAACATTGGCCCCATGCATCTGCATATCACTCACCCCAATCCCCCAAACCACATGGCAGATGGCTAAAGGGAAGTCCATGAAACAAGCATTGCTGTAGCATTTTCATCATGCATCTGCCAAATAGAAACTTCTTAAGAAAACTCTATCTGAACCATTACAGTACGAAACCTATTTTCTACCATCAGCAAGTATACGAATTTCAGATTAAAAAAAAAGAAAAAAAAAACCCCAAAAGGATCCCCCAAGGCCCAAGTAGCATTGGAGTTTCGGTCTGGACATTTCAGAAGCCAAAATTATTTGTCTATGGCGCATAGTCCATGCACAATAAACAAAGCTAGAACATCTAATAATCCTCATAGAAAAACTAATAAGCCCGACGGTTCAATTATGGTGAAGTTCGCCTTCAAGACAAACAGTACAATAAACCAAGAGACTTTGAGAAACCAAAATTTGGTAAACTCATGTTGCATGCATGAATGATGTTTCATACTAAAAAACGCAGCATGCAATGTGATGATACAAAGATCGTGTACTGCAAACACTTCAATTACAAGTTCTGAGAGGGAAGAATTTCAGATATGTTTAGCTGTATTTCCTGATACAAACAAAAGAGTTGGGTATTGAATGAGCAACACGTCCACCTTCACTACTCTTTGGTCAGAACTCTTCTTCGAACCCTTTTATCTTGTTGGGAAAAAAGTCTACATCCCATACCAGAGAAAGTTTGGCGAAGGGGAAAGCAATATTAATAATGAGGGAATTTAAAATTTTGAATTAGTAGAGGACCTCTGTAGCTGGGCTTGCTATTGACTTCTTTTCTTCAAGTCTACCACCACTACACTGATGTTATCACTGCTACCTCTGTGGTAAGCAAGCCTAGTCAAAAAAGCTGCAGCCACAGTAGCTGGTGTTTCTCCATAACCATGCACATTGCCTGATGGAAAACTATTAACAACATTGCTATTGCCACGTCCAGCCAAGCACATTCTAGCAATTTCACAAGCAGCTTCATTTGAGAAAACATCCCATAAGCCATCACTTGCCAGAATTAGGAATTCATCGTCATCCAATCGTCGCATACATGTAACCTCAGGCTCAGCTATTACGTATGGCTTTAAATATCGATCGCCTAGATAGCATCCACAGTTCCATTAGTATATTGAAAAGCAAATGCACAAACCCTGATGGCAGAAGACATCCATACCTAAGGCCCTGGACATTGCAAGGACACCAAAAACTCTATAACCATTCCAAGGTATAACCCGTCCTCCAGCTGCTTCAATACGTTCCAGCTCATCTTCCCGTTCAGGCTATAGAAGTATGAAAAAAATGCAATGAACAAAACAATCTGAATTTTATCCCGCTGTTTTGACAATGAACCTCATACCTTGTGGTCATTTGACAAAGCAATGGCACGCCCACCTCGTGAAAGCACCGCCCGAGAATCTCCACAATTAGCAACAACAATATGACAACAGTTTACAATGGCTATTATTGCTGTTGAACCTACTGTTTCATCAGCCTTGGGCATCATACATCCACCTTCACCCTTACACTTCTCACAGTTTTCTCCTTTAAGACAAATTCCGCCAATCTCTGCATCTACCTTCGAGAAACAATCAACCATAATCTTTCTCCAATAAGAGTCTAAGATACTAATTTCAGATGAACACTCCAGGCTTGACGATGCCTTCAGCTCTTCAATTAACGCGACATGAAGACGTTCTTTACAAAAAACAGCAGCCTGCAAAATAAAAGGGCTCTTTAAGTAAAAGTTAAGCTGCCACTTACACATCCATAAAAAATAGAAACAATATTCACCTGTGACCCTCCATGTCCATCATACACTCCAAAAAAGTGGGCATCCGAGTTTCCTTCTGATTCCTGCGAATCCAAGTCCTGTGCTTTAATAACACATGGAAGTGATACCAATTTTGGCACAGCCATCACTGCATCCTCCATTTCTTTGCGCCGTCCACAATAGCATACAAATCCATGGGGTGGACATCCATTATCTCCCCAACAGGATGTAACTTCACTGCCCACTGTACATTCTCCTTGCTGATGCTGTATATCTAATTGGGTAGAGTCCAGGGTGATAGCCCCAGTCTTAGAACATGTATCCTCAAATATGTCATTACTGCTACTGCTGCCTCCACACTCACTTGTAAGAGTTGTGCTTTCCTGAGAACTGTTATCATCCTGGATGCAACCATTACTGTCGTTAGCTGCATATATGGCTTCGAGTCCCTCCTGGGAGTAAGAAGACATTCCTGCTGTTTCACATCTTCCTCCCTGACCTGTACTCCATTCCAGAATTTAAGATGCCTGCTTCCCCTTCCATCTCTCATAGCTACTCAAAAAGCAAAATATCTGAATGCAATATAACAAGGTGTTAAACTCACACATACAAATTCTCCTTCTAGGAATCAACCAACAAATCTAATTGCAAATAACAAGTGCTTGCTAGATAAGAACCCACAAAAAGATAGACTACGTTGCCTATGACTTACAAACAAATAGAAACAGGGTATAGATTCTATACGTGCTCATCTTTCCATGTTCTGAGTATATGAACACAGCATGGCAGCCTTTGAAATGAAGCCTCTGAACAGAGGCATTTCATGAGTATTACCGGAGAACTCAATTCCATCCACTTAGTAGAGAAGATACTGGCACGTACTGGAGGATTACAATTCATTGCCAAAGACAGCCAGCTTCTAAACGGACCGTCTGCTGCACAAAGCATTTTGACATCCCAGGAAGAAAAGCTGATCTCCACAGAGGAAGCCAACTTGGGTAATCCACAAAGGACGTACAGAATCTACAAGTGGGTATTAAAGATCTACACTCGGACAAAAGATCGTCAGTGATTACCGTAGGAATGTGATAAAAAAAAGCCCCATCGTCTGCTCCTGCCGCCACTGTGATTGTCGATGTTGCTCATAACGTCTGTTCATCCGTGCTAAGACCACTTCATTCTGCGCGTCTGGTCAACACCAGCCCAGCCAGTTGACAAGGGAAATGATGGTATGGGAAGCTCAACTTGGTCGGTCCGGCCTTTCTGATAAGAATATTATCTTCTACCGCAACTGGGGTGGAAGGACAAGCATAGGTCAGATCTGGCACCTATAGGCAGCAGCATTTGGCTCGAACAAAGAACAATAATTTGGGGGTAAAAAGCAATTTTGATCCAGAGACTGATTTCGACTCAGAACGAGAATGGATATGCCCCTTGGAGCGTCAGAAGTGGCAAAACAGAGCTGAAGGGTACTAATTTCTGAGCTGCAAAAGCCATTGGTACTTAGGCGCCGGAGAAAATAGCCAGCTATGGAGATGGAAAGCAGATCCAATTGAGGGGAGAAAAAGTGGAAGATGAATGCAATCTGAGGGGATGTATCCGGGGTACTTGACCAAGGGAGGAGCACCTGGCAGAGAGACGGTCTAACAAAGGGACAAAATCTGGGAAGCCGGAAGTGGGCTGCCGGATTCTAGCTCGAGCAGGGCTAGGTATGAAAAAGAAAAGCTGTGAATATCAGCCATTACATCCAACTATAGAACAAATGGACACGTTGCTTTTGGTTTGCCTTTGGTTATGAAAAAGGCAAAGGTTTGCCAAAGCTAAACATTCATTTTCTGTCCTCTCATCATACATACTAAAAAGAGTAGAATTGATGGAGGTGCTTATGGGAACTTTTTGTGAGAGAATTGCTCCACATCTACACACACTATATTTTGCAAGATATTGTCTCTTTAGACACTCCTTCGAGCTTGTCTCAGTGGGAGACAATTGAGAGATGCTTCCATCTGTAAACACTGTACTTTAGTCCCAAGAACTTGTTTGAGTAAGAGTCCATGACAAATGACTCAGATAAGGACAACGACCTTATGCACAGTTTCACACGATAAATCTGATTCTATTCTTCGGTTGCCCTACAATATGACACTGCCAATTTGTATAAAAGTAAGGCTAATTATGCATATTCCCAACCTAATAATCACACCATAGACCCTAGCCCCCTCGATCAATGGTGATAAGAAATGATTATGAAGGATCCAGAATTGCTGTTCGTGAAGGTCACATGCCTTTTGTTTAGTTAAGTTATGCCATGTGTCCTGATCTCGTGTGCCACTTTCTCTAATTGACCCCGACTAATCTTGCAACTAGTGCCTAGTTGGGAATAAAATAACTCCAATGTTGAAACATGTGAAATTGGAAGTTGAATAACATGCTTTCTTCTTGGACATAGCAAAAACTTAAATAAGGTCTTGGAAAAGCTGCTGGCTGAAGTAGAAGCAATCACCGTTCTTTTATTGCCATGTTTCTATTGACTTCTACTCTGTGTCAACGTCTTAAAACGTGATTGATATTGTAGAATAGAAGCCTAATATTTGTTTTTAAACACCATATATGTATTATTATTATATTTTTTTATACTCTTTGTGCATGTGAGGGAGTACCTTCAAAAAATTAGGTGGAAAGTATAAAGAAGGTGGTTGTTGTTGTTCCCACGGGATGCTATCAAATTTATATCTTTGAACCATCTTTAGCCACCGACTTAATATAAAAGATTTCAAGGACATCAGCACTACACCACTACACGAAGCATTTGCTGAGTGTATGCTTGTGAAATTAAATAATGGTTTTAGAGAAAATACACACAACCAAGACTTGTTAGGACGTAGCCTAGCATATTCAATTCATATTCTAAACTTTTTGGGCTATTGCATTTTAAAAAACATAACCACTACAAGTTTATTCTTCTACATAATATTATATTGCAAACATATATTGATTTTGTAATACATGTTTGGACTTAGTTGTCCCTTTTTTTTAAGAACTCAAAACTTAAATTAAAAAGAGAAAAATATTGCATGAAGATGCTAAGAAAGGTGGAGATAACCCCAAACCTCATCCTTAACAACATCAGGATGCAACCTCAAAGTCAAATACTGGTCATGGAGACGTGCTTTAATTTCTCAGTAGAGGTCTGTAGCAGGAGAACACGCACCTCTAAAAACTAACTGACATATGTGCTTCCACACCACCCAACAAACCAAAACCCTGCAAATATTAAATGCCCACTTCTTAGAGCAATAGCCATTTGCGAGGAAAAAGGCCAAGCATGACTTCTTGGCTCATAAGAGGTGTGCCCAAATGGGCCGGACATGATCACATAAAAGGAAGCAATGCTCAATTGACTCCAAGTCGGCTTTGCAGACTGGACAAAGAGGGATGATGTCAGGCTTAAAAGAATGAACTTTAATATTGGTTCTCACCACCTGCCAAAAGAAGAACAGACTAGTTAGAAGGAATATTCTTGTCCCACACTCTAGACCAAAGTACCCGATGAATAGCATTTGGAATTACTATTTGCCAATGAGGTGATGGAGGCAGATGTGACTGTGAAATTAGATGCTTGTAGCAATTGCGAACAAAATGCTTGTTCCACGAAAATATCAACTGTAAACTGCCACATGTACTCAGTAGAAGCGTTGAGTCACAGAGGGATGTTTTCTGCAACGACTTCCCAAATATAATAATCTCGTGTTGTTAGACTGTAACAGTCCTTGAAATCCTGCCACAAACTGAGACAACCATTAGAGTACCAAGATTCGAGATGAATTATGCCTGCTAAAAGCCAATGTGTTGTGCCTTGAGGTGCATGGAAGAAACAAGCGGAGCAAGCCTGGGAGATGAGGCCAAGTTATCCAAAGAAAAGGTGATGTAACCTGAGAGCAATTTGAAGGATGTAAAGAGGCCAATGGTCGCACAACTTTCCACGCTTTTAGAACCCCCCATAGAAAAGTAGATGCATGAAGAGGCAGCTTTATGGGAAAAAATAGTGCCCAGGGAAGATATGGGATAAATGCCAATTTTCTAAACACACAAGAATGCTGAAGAGCCTGAACAAGCAATCGCATCTCGCAAGGTTGTGTCTATCCAAATAAAATCTGCCAGACAAACTTGGAGATTAAGACTTTACCATGCAAAGATAGGTCCATCATGCCTAGACCACCATCTTTCTTCGAGCGTATACACTTTTTCCACGCAATCTTAATCATTGTGCCTGTTTCGTTGCTTCCCCATACAAAATCACAAACCGTGGCAAAAATCTTATCTAAAGATTTAGAAGTGGCTGAAGATGACATCCTAAGGAGCTGAGATTTTTAGCAAATGATTTTTGCTAAAAAATAATACTCCGGAGCTGACTACATATGTTTGGGGAAGCTTTCATTTTAGATAAATTTGAGAAAGCTTCCAGCACAAAAAGAATACAATGTGGACTGGAAAAATAGCAAAATCATTACATCTTTCTGGCATATAAATAGCAGATCTACCATTATCCATTGTAAATAGCAAGTTTGATAACAACTTTATTGACCTGTCAGTTTAAGCATATGATTTGTACATTATTGTGACTATAAATATTTCTCAATGTTGTGATATCTTGCAGATGTTCATGGCAGATGCTTATGTGATTGTCCCAACAGTTCTTCTTTATACATGATTACACTGTTCCAATACTTATTTTGAGCCTGATTCTGCAGGCAACTCTGTTAGAATATCTTCTATTTGTACATGAACTTGAAGAACATAAATATGACCAATGGACCAATGGCAAGAAAATAACCTCATTTTTTCAGATGTTTTGAGAATATAGTAATTAGCCTACTACGATCATTAACCATAAAACATTCCCATATGGATGACTTCACATTTTAGGGCTCTTGTACAAGCAATGGGAAGATGCTATAGAGAGCTGGGGGTTACCAAAAAGTTGTTGTCGCAACATTGGAGCATCCTATTGCACTCAATTCCATTGAACTAGATAAGGTAGCAATATGCTTATATTACTTTTTTTTCCCAGATATCAGCATCTAGATTGACTATATGTGGCTGGTTCAGGTTATGGAACATGTTTTAAATGGTGTTACGCTAGGTTCTGCTGATGAGCTGCATAAGATATTAAGAGTGTCTATGGCAACGTCACTTGTAAAACTTCATCACCAACTGCAAAATGTGCTTGCAGTAATTGTGAGCAAGATGAGTGGCATTACCATGATGCTTGTAGACTTGACATGAATATCCAAATGTCAAACTATAAAAACATTTATACATGAGAAAACAAAGATGTACCAGGCTCCTGGATAGAAGAGCAAAAAAGAGAAATGACAGTGTCAAAAGAAACATTCTACTATATTAGTTTGTTCAAATTTATGCTTTAGTAGAAAAAAATATAACGCTCTGACGTCTGATTCAATGTAGCAATAACCATAAATGCACAGTTCATGTCTATTGGCTCAGGTACTTTTACGTGAAGTAAATAGCTTAATGCAACTGCAATAAGGGCTTTTCTACCAGTTATGTCTAGCTACTCAATTGCTATTCAGACGTGCACCTTTTGCAGGTACAACAACAGCTTAGACAAGGACTCCTCGTAATATCTCATCGGAGTAGTTGAGTGAACATCTCATGTTACAGTTGTTTTGGTTAGATTAACTTTGCATTACTAAATTTTATGAACTACTGTTTCAGCAAAATCTTTTGCCATTAAAGGTGCATTTTTTTTACAGAAATGTGCAAAATAATTTAAAGCTGGATTGCAACTCCAAGTTCGAATAATCCTTACTCTTAAACCCCCAATTTGGAAGACCAGACTAGAAAACCTGCCGGAAAAATGCCTACGATAAACTAACTTAACTGGAAAATTTAATTTCTTTTTTTTTTTTTTTTTTTTTTGAAGGCTATTTATATTTAAGTATTAGTTGAATATACAAAAAAACTTTTTTCAAGGGAAGTGTAACCCTGGAGAGAATTCAAGTCTGTGCTGATTATAAAGTGACAGAGCTCAAAAAGTTTTTAGACATGAGCTAGTGAACTGATTTGAGATTCAGATTTGTGCGTTTCCTTGCTCTCCCTTTAAGAATAGTGTGGAAGGCGCAATAGATGCACATGCAGGTATCCGCCTTTGCCATATTATATCTTCCTTTGGCATCTTTGGCCTTGCAAAGCAGCTCCCTCCGGATATCCAAATTCTGGTCACAACAGCAACCACAGGTACAAATGGTTTCTCCATGCGCAGAGGTGTCGACAGCTCCAAAGAAATTAATCCACTCCTTGTTTGTGTCAGCTCTGTTTTTCTTCCATTTGAGCCTCCTAGTCATAAGAAAATAGAGTATCTGCAACAGCACCTGGATCACCCATTAATACTTAAGATCCAATTGATATCATACAATACCTGCTTAATGATTCCTTCCGGGAGAATGATTTCATGATTAAAAATGAAGGCATTCCTTCCTTTCCAGATCCTCCAAAGGCGGATGTAAATTCTCCAGTCAGTTGGGTTATTGGGCATAAAGAAATCCCTTTGGCTCAGGGCTACCAGGTTTTGACCAAGGACATCAGAGGCTAGTTCCAATATCCATTCTGACCACAGGCATAATCTGAAGAGATGATCCTCGTCTTCTTTGTCGGCAAGACACCTGTCACATATATCCGAGTTAGTCATAGATAATTGAAACCTCTTACAGTTGGTTGCCAGGCCTTTGTGCCATAGCTGCCACATGAAAGCCTTGATCTTTGGATTGATCGGGCTGCTCCACATGAAATCCAAATTCTTTCTGGCTGTGTCCGGGGAGACCCCACAGTGATCTCTTGTTGACTCATCAAGAATCTGTAAGCCAGCCTGACCTTGTATCCGGTTTTACCATTGTGATTCCATGGGTCTGGGGAGTGAGACCATCTACCCTCCATGACAATGTTAATAATAGCTTCATAAAGCAATTTCGTTTGATGATCCTCCCCAGCAAGGATAGAATTCTGGAATGGGATAATGCCATTATCATCAAAAAGATCATTGATCAGAATTATCCCTTTTTGCTTCCATAATTTGGCTTGCTCTGGAAAATGGCAAGCAAGGCATAAGTTGGGATTATCAAGAATTAAGGCCGGGTTCCAGAAAATGGATTGCTCCATAGAAAGACCTTTTTTCCAAGTATACATCTGTCTGACTTCGAGCCAAGCCTTGATCCATTTCTTGATTATGCCTGGAGTAGTAGTAGGGACTGAGAAGGGGAAAAAGATAGAGTGAGGCAGTTCCATTTTGAGGATCCTCCATCCATACGGATGACATTTGTTGATGTAGTGTCTGATCAGGATCGAGATGGGATGCTTGATTTTATCATAGCAAGCTCTGTGAAAATATTTCGCAGCTAAGGCCAAGCCCTGCTTTCTGATGTTCATAGTGCCTAGACCACCTTCTTTTTTGGGTTTGCAACATTCCTCCATAGAAACTGGGTGCCAGCATCTCCTGTTTTGACCACATGCAATAAACCTGCCAATAATGCTTTGAAGTTTGTTAGTGACCTTTTTGGGTGTCAGAATGACCGAGGATTGATAAATCTGAGAAGAGGAGACCACAAAGTTGGCAATTATGGCTCTTACATTTTTAGAAAGATACTTGGAGTTCAGGGAGTCAACCTTTTTATAGAATTTCTCAATAATATCATTCCACAAATCAGAAGCATTACTTCTAATGGCAAAGGGGATCCCTAAAATTTTAGATTTAGTACACGGAGTATGGCCGCTTGAGTACCTTTGTCAATCTCCCTAGATTGAATGGCAGATTTAAGTGGATTAATTCTGCACCCCGAGGCTTAACCAAAGTCCAGAAGGATATGCTGAGTATTGATGATGGAGTTGTGATCCATTGAGGTCAGAATGAAGGTGTCATCAGCAAAATGTCCATTGAGAATTTGGTCCACCTGGGGGTTGTCTGGAAGCTGAAGGCCTTTAATGGACTTATTGTTCTTGGCAGCTTCCAATCTGCTATGCAAAGCCTCCATAACAATTAAAAAGAGAAAGGGTGCAAGAGGACAACCTTGTTTGACCCCTCTTTGTATTGAGAAGAAGGGGCTACACTCACCATTAATATAAGTACTGCAGATCTAGAATTACCAAGAATAGCTTTGAACATACCAATGCTTTCCTCGTTGAATCCCAATGCCCTGCAACTTTTGAAAAGGAAATTCCAACTAACCGTATCGAAGGCTTTTGTAATGTCCAATTTGAGAAGGGCTATATCTTGCTTAAAGTCTTTAGCCCAGTGCAGTCCTAAAATTGCAGTAACCACATTATCAAGGATGAACCTGTCCTTGAGATAAGCTGATTGAGTGCTGCTGATAGCAGAGTCCAAAACTTTCTTGAGCCTGGCAGCTATAGCACCTGCAATTATCTTATAGATGACATTAGTCAGCGATATAGGCCTATAGTCAGCAAAGGAAATGGGGGAATCAATTTTCGGGATAAGGGTAATAAGGCTAGTGTTGATTCTGGCATCCAAGCGCTTACAAATCCTGAATTCATTGGCAAGCTTGGTAACACCTTCACTTAGGATAGGCCAGACCTTCTTAAAAAATTCGGCAGGCAAGCCATCTAGTCCCGAGGTCTTTCTATTATCCATGCCTGAGATTACATCCTTGAGCTCATCTTCGGTGAAGGGGGAAGAAATCATGTCATTCTGATTGCGGCTAACTTTGTTTCTAATGTTGATAAAGGTGTCCATCACATCATCCGAGCAGTCTGTATTGGTTCCCATAATATCAGTGAAATGATCAACAGCAGCCTTCTTAAGGTCATGATCTCCAGAGATTAGAACATCTCCAACCTTAACCTCATAAATCTGATTCCTCTTAAGTCTGGTCTTAGCTTTGATGAAAAAATATTTGGAGTTGCATCTCTCATCTTCTTTAAGCTCCTTAATTTTGGCTTTCATTTTCCAGCCCTTTGCAATGTTGATTTCTTCTTTTTCTATCTGAATTTTGATGTCTTCTTGTTGATCAGTAGAAGCAGTGCTGAGCCCGTGCCTTAGATAAGCTAAATTAGCTTGCTTTTGGTAGTGGATCTCCTTTCCCATTCTTTCAACCAACCCTTGATGTGCTTAGCCAGATTGATCCACCACCACATCCAGCTCTGGTCCCCAGCCGGTTTGGGGTGGCAATTGGTGATATCTTGAAGCTTGGTTAAAAAATCCTCATGATTTAAGAGGCTGACATTCATCTTAAAAAAAGACTTCTTGTTGTTGTGATTTCCTTTACCAGTCAGAGTGATCAGTTGAGGGTAGTGATCAGAGAGGGTGTAGCCTGTCAGATTATCAACCCTACTGCAATTGGTCCAAATATTCTCACTCAGGTAAAATCTGTCATGCAGGCAGCAAATGGGGTCTGCTCTGTGATCTGACCAACTAAAAGAGCTGGGTTTAGTTCTGGCAAGCATAAGATTGTGATCAGAAAGGAGGTTGGCCCAGGCACACATCTCTTGAGGCAAAAGAGCTTTGAAGTTCCTATTCTTCATAAAGCTATCAGTAATCATCTTAAAGTCACCACCTAGGATCAGATCATCAATATCTAAGTTAGCTAAGCCAAGATTGATTTTGTTCCAAACCATAATTCTGTCAGAGGGATTATGATAAGAATAAACATTAACTAGAGCGATTTTACCAGAGCCCAGCCTGCCCACCAGGATCTGCCATCTACCATTATTGTCATGAATCATATGATTTACATCTAGATTAATTCTCTGATTCCAGGCTATAGCAATACCTGCAGAAGAGTCGTTAGCACTAATAGACCATATTCTAAAATTGGGAGGAAGAGCCCTAGAGATAATATTACTATGATTGGGGTCATGAATCTTATGCTCCTGAATAAGTAAGATATCAGGGTTAAGGGAGGAGAGACAGACCTTTAAACGCTCCCTTTTAATAAGGCTGTTAATTCCCTGGAGATTCCAGGTTATGATCCTTAAGGGGTTAGACATTAACATTTATACAAACCTTTGGCCATCCTAGAATGGATGGCAGAATTTCTGGGGCTAACTCTGACAGGTCCCACATAGGATTTTTTCTGCCCTCTACCTCTTCTTTTGGAAGTGATCTGTTTCCAGCCTTCCTCGTTACAAGATTGTAAGAATTCATTCTCAGAATTATAGCTTTCAGACTCGACCTCAGATTGATTATCATCTTTGAGGGGAAAAGAGAGAGTCATAATACCTGTTTTGAATTTAACCTCCATATTGACATTTTTAAATAAAAAATTCCAATTGTTGTCAATAAATAGAGAATTGGGTTCGGTATTAAGAATATATTCCCTGTTACCATCTGTAGAAGCTTGAGTGTCAATCTCACTAATAATCTTGCTGCTATCATCTGCCCCATCATCATTATCTTTCTTTTTGGGACGCCATTCTTGTCTGATGATGAGAGGGGGCTTCATGTGAAGGGAGCCTCTGTCACAAGTAGGGGTGTTCTTTTCTGGACCTCTGTGGATGGGAAGTTTAGAGTAAACAATGTCCAAATCAAGAGTTCTGCCCTCTGAAAGTTTAATTTTAACATTCTTCAACCATCTGGAATCTATTTCCTTGGATATACAAACAGAGGGAAAATTGGTTTGGGGAATGTTTATACAAATGATTTTTCCAAGATTACCCGATATGGCCTTGAGGTGAGAGAGAGTCCAAAAAGCAGGAGGTAGATTAGGGAGGGTAATCCATGTAGAAGTAGAAATATGTTTAGGGTTACCTGGGGTAAAGAGAGGGCTCCATCTCATAATATAGAAGTCATTGTTGCTAATTTTGCCCAACTTCTTTTTTAGCATGTAGGTAGCACTAAAATTATCCCTGCACAAGATTTGGAAGGTTCTGTCATCGATCTTGAGCAGGGATTGAATGGGGACTCTGTGGGTCTTGGTGATCCAGAATTTAATTTCACCAATGGACGGGCAATTGATAAGAAAATGAATGAGCAGGCCCCTTTCAGAGTATAAGTTAACTGCTGTAGAATCTTGGATACCCGAGAGGTCAATATAATCCGAATTAGCTATGGGCTTATCAGACGGGTTATCACAGGAAACAATGTTAAGCAAAGCATTTTTATAAGAGGGAAGAATTTGACCTTTAGCTTTGTCGCTTTTACCCATGATGGGAATCCGGTTGCTGACACTCTGATCTTCAACAGTGGTGCTTATCTTGCTCATTCCAGAGTTATTTATGCCTTCACAGTTCTTGCAATCGCACTGCACCGTCTCAAGCGGGTTGAAGTAGCCATTGGAGTCTATGATCTTGCATGCATTGGTATGCTTCTTAAGCCTAGTCTGGTAAATACCATATTCCTGAGAGACATCCCCTAAGAACAAATCCGCGCCCGACGGGAGCTTGCTCAGAGCCTGCTTACGGTGTCGTTCAATGACATGGTCTTCTGCTTCCTCCCACCTTTTAATTAATTTTATGGAAGCTTTGGAGTTCCATTTGAGGTTTTCGAGGTCAACTAGCGTGGTTTTTACCAAATTGAGCAGCTCGTTCATGGATTTCTGAAAGATATTGTTCTTGAAGCTACAACAATCTGATTCGGAGTGACCCTGTTTAACCATAATCCTTTTACAAAGATTTCTGTCCATTTCTTGAAGCAACTCGAAAAAATTCCAAGCCCAATCCCTGTCATTTGCCCTACCGGAAGCGTAGTCCTTCTCCAAAGATTTCATCTTGTTCAAGGTGTCGCAGATAACCCCATCCTCCAGCACATCGATGCAAACCGCTGCTGCTTTTTGTTGATCTTGTATGAGTGCAAAGGTAATGTACATGGTTTTCATTTTTTCCCAAACCTTGTCTTTCCCGTCCTCCAACCAGAAAATGTTCGTCCATTCTTCCTCTTCGATGATTCGGAGGGCCTTCTCCCTTTCAATTTGGTTTTTAGGGAGTCCCGAGCCATTTTTCTCTGTTCTGGTAGACATCCTTAGTTTTCTCCCACAAATCTCCACACTAAAATCTGTAGGTCAGTGAAGAACCAGGCCGGCGGGAGATCAAAGAACTCTGTCCAGTGAAGAATTGGTTCAATCCCAAATCTTTCCAGTACCGAAATTTGAAAGAGGTTTCTAGAAAATCTTCCTAAGGCTAGGTAACCCGAATTATGGGCCGAAATTCTTAAAGAACCTACTCTGTCAAAGCACAAAATACTAAGATAATGATACTGAAATCTGATCTACTGAATCCAATTCTGGTTCTGGAGTTGTACGATTGAATGATTATCCAAGGCAGAAACTGTCACATCAAAGCCAGAGGGAATAACCAGGAAGCCCAGACCCTGGAGAACAGCCTCCAAGAAGGCCTCATCCATCGAGCCTGGGTTTCGCACGGAGTCCGAGGCGCCAAACGAAGCGCCCAATGTTCATATCCCCCCCAATATCATCCAAGCAGAAAATTTGCAATTTCAACCGGTTGGTTTATAGTTCCCCGGACTTTGCCCAACACTGCACCTGATTCGGAAGATTCGTTGTATTTTCTACTATTTCCACTTTCTCTGCTATATGTCTCACTATCTCCAGAGCCAACTATGCAGAGCTAGAACCCCTATCTATAGAGCAACTACCCAGAGTAATCCCAACCAAGAAAGCATTACATAGATCATCAAAATTTATAGGTCTTCACAACATAATTCGAGGTCTATAAAGAATAGAATAGAATCGAGTAGATCTTACATAAAACTAAATAGAAAATAAGATGCTAGATGATTGAGCCGCAACTTCCAATTTAGATCATGACGTTGTGAAAATTGTACTGCAATTTCCATTTTAGACCATGAGGTTTTTCTACAATTTTTGTTGTAGGCTATCAGATCACCATGAGGATGATCATGATGTGAAACGACACCGGATATGGGAAGAAAGGACTCCCCCTCCCACCCCTTTTCAATGATAAAGAATTCTTATTTATTAGTGAAGCCTTACAAAGCCCTATAGCAGATAGACACCCTCTTGAAATTCATGTGGTTCTAGAGGAGAAAACGAAGTCACCAGGCCTTTAACACGTAGTACATGCTATGCTACTTTCCTAAGGTATCAACACAGGTATGTCTTCCATGGTCTTGGTCTCTCTTTTATGCCCTTAAACCAAGTACCGAGGCTTCCCCATTCTTGAGAGGACTCATCTCCGCATAGAATGTGGTGAAAAAACTGTTCAAGTTAGATTTCGATAACTGCGATGCGAGTAGCACTCCACCGTGGTGGGTCGCAGTCAATTACCGCAACAAGAGTGGACCGCTGGCTATATTAGTTGACGTTAGAGTGGTAAGAAGGTGGATCAATTGTCACATAAATTCATGTGCAGCATGGTATGACGATGGTCAATTAATGGAATAAATAGTCTTCAGGCAGATTTTTGGCCTTCAGAGCAAGGACAAGACAATATGGGAATGTATTGTTGCGAGTCTACCAGACCACATTAATCGCACGAGCAAGAAAACTTGAGGCCTTGACCAGTCTTTATAGGTGGGGTCATTTGTGAAATCAACTTACAAATGTTTAAAAATAAAAGGCACTATAGTAAATTCATTATTATGGCAAGCAGTCCATAGGGCCTTTATGATAAACAGTAGGGTAGGGTGTCCAAATTCAAGCATGATGTGAGTCCACTCCTATGCAAGACTAAAGAAGAATCTTTGGAATACTGCCTAGTAGAGTGCACTGACCTGTAAATTGTGTGGGTATGGTGTATGGATGTTTAACATTGTATTGGGGACTGAAAAGGAAAGACAATGCATTTGCCTTATTAGTAACAGAAGGCAAAATCATGTACCAACTTCAACAGATGGCAAGTATCATAGGGATAATTTCTCTTCATAGGGACAAATTGCCCTAAAGAATTATTCACATCTCACATTACCCCTTTAATGTAAGAACAGATTGGACTCTCTCCCATGAAGAAGTTTTCATAATATGTCCCGCATTACAGACATTGTTGTGAGCAAGCACTTTGCCAAAGAGACGTAAGTTTTGAGCTAAGCAATTTAGACATTCGGTTACAATTTTTTCAGTTGTAAATTGCAGACATCGGCAGTAATGATCCCATATAGGAAATTATATATCATGGCAGACATTCGCAGTAATGATCCCATACAGGAAATTGCGTGCCATGTTGAATTCCTCAAGTGCTCACAAATTTGAGATTGTCTCATGCAATGTGTTGCTCAATTTGTTATAACTAACCTCACTGTGTAGGATAAAGCATGTCAAATAGAAGCACTGCTTTATGCAAACTGGAATAATTGATTGTGCAAACTTTCAAGGCGTTAGATTTTCTAATAAGCCAATTTCTTCTGGTAAGGTCCGCAGTTGCTTATAAAGGAAGAAATCAATATGCAATAGTAACATACTTGCAACTCATTCAGAATCATGGACATGTTGTTTACACTGCTCGATATACTTCCAGTGAACCTATTATTTGCTAGCACACTGAAATAGATAACCATTTCATAAGAAATGTGATGTGTTTTATAAAATAAAACTCTAATATCAATCAAATGTGAAAAGTTATGGGAACCAACGTACATAACGGAGACTTTAGATTGTCGAAGCGTTTCTGGAATTGGGTCAACATGATTACTTATTGTTCAAAAACCTGCAAAGTTTGTATCTTGATATATTAGCTAGGGCCTAACTTTCAGCTACATTTTCAGCTTTGATTGCTGCATATGATAACCAAAATAGACTGCAGAATGGCAAACACTATTTACCTTGTCGAATTAAATGTTGATGGCAATTTGGAAAAAGAAAACTGGAAAAGAGAAAGGTGGCAAAGCATACTTCTTGGGCATTCTTAAAATGAGCTTTCCATCGAGATATTTTTGTTCAAACATAGAAATGCAAGTTGGAAACGTGATTAAGAAAGAAAATCAATTAACTCCAGAAGGATAGCGGAGGCGTTTCTTCATACTGGAAGCATTTGCATTTCTTCATAGCATAAGCATTTCGTTGTGCTCAATTGCCTAGCTCATCTTTACATTTGACATTCATATTGTGTCTTCCTTGCTAGTTTGAAGGAATTCCAGCCCCTTGTATCACACCAGTCCCCTTATCATCAAAGCTTGCTTGTGATCTTCAATCACACCCCAATCTTAAAGCTAGGATGATCCCATCAAATATATGAGTTTATTTGTCTTTATATTTTGTTTTTGCATATTTTGAAAACAGTCTAAAGCAAGGTTGCAGTCACCATGGTGTATGTATCCTGCAATCAGCACTTCCCATAACTTCCTATCTCTATTCTGCAATCTTTAAAAAATTCCATATGCCTCATCCAAACTTCCACCTTTGGTAAATGTATCAATGAGGCTGCTTCCTACCACAAAGTTGGCTTGAAGCTTACTTCCAAATATCTGCTCAAGAATCCACCTGACTTGTTCTATGGTTTTTATAGCTTTTAAGATCTCAAGAAGATGATCTATCTTGTTTTATTCCAGCATGCGTTATATCTTGAAAGCATTGTAGAGCATTCACCGTGTTGTGCATGGCTACCACAATTGCACCCCAACAAACTACATCTTTCTTTTGTAATTTGTTAAAAATTTTCAATGGCTCCGATAAGTGCTTGCATTTACTATACATATCAAGCAAGGCACTATACATCAAAATGGAGTCCTTCTATAAGAATGTATACATAAATAAACGTGCCATATTGTTGAAAACCTATAGCGCAATAGGCTTTTAAAGTACTCAAAAAAGTAAAATTATCAGCCATAACATAGCACAATAGAGAACCTACCACTTCTTTATGAAGCTTGGAATGGGCGTTCATGATTGCATTCCAGATATACTGGTCTGGCCTAGAAAAAAGTATGCATTGTTTGATTGTTCCTAAAGAAGATGAGATCAAACAAGTAGAACGTGAGAATACCTAGCCATCTTTAAAACCAAGATAGTTTTGAATGCCTCTGCCCCTTAATCTATATCAATTTGTATTTTTCGAATGCCTTCAGTACTTTCGAAATCCATAAACGAGGAGGCAAGACACTTTACCCAATTTCTCAATTTTGAGATATTCCCTTCGACGATGAATCTCTGGCCTTTGGCCACAATAGAACCTTGGCGAGATAATCCCGTCACGGACATAACTAGCAGCAAAAACCGTCAGAAGGACCACATAGAGCAAAGAAAAAAAAAGAAAATCATTAAGGTTCTCCAAATTTATGGATATAATCTAACCTTCAGAACCATCTGGTGATTTTAAGAGTAAAGTATGATATGCAGCTTGTTACAATAATGTTGTTCTTTGGTCAGTTCTACCAGAATAAAAATACAACATAACAGAAATTGCTTCCTTGAGTTCTCTCACTGATTGTAAGCTTAGAAACTTTTGTGGCAATATCCTCTGTTTGTTTATACCCTCAAGCAGCAACTTCATGAATGTACCCCAGCTTATATATTCCACTTTGAGAGCATACTTTGTGCTCCAACAATGTCATATTACAACCATTGACATTAACAACCAACACATAACTACCATTGACATTAATTAACACAACCATTGGGTCCAACACATTTAAATTAAAATCCCCCTTAAACCCCCTTTGGTTTGGGTGCATATTCACACGGGGGTAACTCTGGGCAACGAGAGCTGTTGGATAGGCATATTCACCCCTTATTCCTTAATCTACACCGTACATAAAGTTCCTCATTTGTGGGGTATGCAAGTACAAAATTTGCTATACTGTATAACAAGATTCACAAAATACTATAAGATTTCAAGCGGAATACTATATGGTGTTGATTTCGTACGTGCAAAATACAATTATGAGGGCTCTCAACGCCCTCTACGTCACCCCCGTGAATATGCACCCAAACCAAAGGGGTTTAAGGGGATTTTAATTTAAATGTGTTGGACCCAATGGTTGTGTTAATTAATGTCAATGGTAGTTATGTGTTGGTTGTTAATGTCAATGGTTGTTATGTGTTGGTTGTTATGTGTTGGGGGATTTAATTTTTATATGTTGGATGTTAATGGTTTGTGTTGCAAAAAAATTTTTTTGGCCCCTTCGGGGCCTTAGGGACGTCACCCCCCCCCGGTGTGACAAAAATTTAGAATTCAAACCAGAAAAAAACTAGAATTCATTTGAGGCTTTCATCACCTGTAGCTTTTGAATTTCATCACAATAAAACAAATAGAACATAAGTAAAAGTTACCATAAAAATAGAGCAGATTGATCCCATTATTCTGAAAGTCATAAAGTTTGCAACACCCATACACAAACATTTTTCAACTGGAATTTAACAGCAGCCTTTGGCCTCCATGGATTCTTGTGGTGAGAAACCAAAGTGGGAAAATTTTCTGCTTGTTAGCACAAGGATCTAGAAGCCTTGGAATTTGCTTAATAACTGCCTCAAAATCTAAAAATGCATGGTAATTTTTTGCAAGCTTCATTCGAAATGAGCCATAAAACAATATCCAATAGCGCAATCCTGTATTAATCAGCTGGTAGGATGTGAAAGCCTTCCAAACCCGGCCGAAAAATTGCTGTTTTAGCATAGATAACTT
This sequence comes from Isoetes taiwanensis, assembly GCA_021234155.1. Lineage (NCBI taxonomy): Eukaryota > Viridiplantae > Streptophyta > Lycopodiopsida > Isoetales > Isoetaceae > Isoetes > Isoetes taiwanensis. The sequence goes on along the minus strand of JAJEKV010000022.1, from coordinate 5,931,743 downwards.
AACCAAACATATCCATATCATACACTATCAAAAAGATCTTGGAGAGAGCTTTCCAACGCAATAACAATCATCTGAAACAGAGCTCTGGATCAAACGTTATAATAAGAAATGTGTTGCCGGCGGGGAAACTGCACTACATGCGCCTTCAAGCCCTTCATGTGCCCATTATGCACCACACATACAAAAAGAGGGCTTTTGTTGTGAGCCATTGGTTGTTGACCATTATGCACCACACGCACAAAAAAGGGGGCTTTTGTTGTGAGCCATTGGTTGTTGACCATTGAAAAAAAAAAAGGCTAAAATCAATGGCTCAGAAATGGTGCACTTTAGATGTACGCATTAGTACATCCATTTGAATACATCACGAAATCATAGGAAAACCTTAGTGAAAAGCATACAAAAACACAAAGAAAACCCCCTGTTATTATGCTACATATTCTTTAGAAGTTTCTGTTCTTCTTGCAATCACTTCAAAGATTGCCTATTTGCTTCAGATTCGCTTTCATCTCCACTTTTAGAGAATTGATTTTTTTGTTCTTTCGTATGTGAGCAGTGGAAGACCTCATATTGCTCCATCTTCTTCCATTGGTTGAGGATCTCTCTTTTCAATCCTCATTAAAAATTGTAAGAAGATGATAAATTTACCGGATATTTTCATGTGAACCGTAACAGCAGCAAATTCGAGTTCTAAATGTAAACAATGGGCTCTTGAGAAGTACTGAACATGCTGCTTAGATCAACTATACAATGCTATTTTTGTTCCAGAAGGAAAGTGAGACCCAATTCACTTTAACAAGTGTCCTGCGAATCCCAACACAAAACGGCAGGGTAAACTGTAGAAAAAAATGAGAGACCAAATTTTTCTAAAGACCTTTCATTCTCGGGTTGAAGTCAACCATATTTGTCGTAAAAAATCAAGAAACATTTTGTACATAGGCGGACCCTTGGCCACTCAGGAAGGCTTAGGGAAACTCAAAGAATCAAAGCAGCCTTCTGTATTAATGAGTAAAAAAGGGGAGCAAGTTGTCGTTGTTGTTGGGGCTTTTTGAGTTTTCTGGTAGATCCCTTTTTTTTTGGGAGGGGGGGGGAGGGGGGGTCTCAAAACCTAAAAACCTTAGGCCCAAGATGATATAGGAAAATACAGAAAAGTTTTCTACCACCAAAAAAGTCACCAGAAATTATAGTTAATGGATCCTTAGATATGCTCAGAACATGCCTCAAGATACCAAAACCCACCCTCTCCCTCACGAATTGTCCCTTATTTGGGGCAATCCAAAAAAGGGGCTTGCACGGGAAATTGCAGACCAGCAAAGATTGAGATCATATTGGGGCTTTGCCTTCCTCGATTCTTGGGGCTTCTGCAAATCCTTAATCCTTTAAAACAGGAGGTAGTGGCACAATGCAGAAAGAAATCATGGGTTGCATCAAATGATAGGAACTGCATCAGAACTACCTTCTGTACCTTTTTAAGGTTAAAAGAACAGACATGGAAGCCATAGCTGACCTTGTTATAGAACTTGGAAACGACCTAATTTTAAGCGAATTTAGTATGGAAATGGATCCTTCAAAATCAATGTTGCATCTCGAATGTACTTTCAATTTTCTTTCTATAAGGTGGTCGCTATGGGTGATACGCATTTGCCCAACTTGCTTTGGCCGTAGCAATGGGTCCCCAACGCCTCAAAGCCTGCTAGAAGGACAAGCAAGCTCAGTGGTTCTCACGTTGGGATGTACAGGCAAACAGATGCGTACAGGTACGGACAAAGAAGGATCACAATGCACTAAAGCTGTACCTAGATGCTACTTTCCTTTACAAGCTCTGGGATGCAGATGCTCGGACGCACGTTAAGCTGGCACACTATCAGTAGCAAGTCAATCCTAGGCTCACGAGAGGCACACACCAGTATTTATACACCCATTTGCCCACGAAGAAGTGCAGACTTATAGCTTCCATTCGCACAGGTGCACATCGTCTCCGCATTGAGACAGGGCGTTGGACTCGGGAAGCACGAGAGGAGAGGCTTTATCAGTGTTGCCACCAGGGCACCATTGAAGATGAATGTCATGCCCTTCAGATCTGCCCATACCTCCAGGAGGTTATGGATGCACGGACTCAGTTGTGTCCTCCAGGACAGTATTGAATTGTCCTATACAATTGTACAGTGTACCAACATACTTATTACTGCTAAGGTTTTTCCCTCGAAAACCCTTCGTAGCAGAGGTTTTTTAATCCTGACAGTAATACGCTTGCTGCCCTCTTTTTGTTTGGGTCCCATAGGCCAATTGCTCTCCATGGACGATAAAAAATCTATTCTATTCTATAAAATCAACGCCAAATATGTGGGCTTCAAAGTCGAATGATGCAAGGCCAGATTATACCACCTGACACAATCTGAGCCATCTATGAGGGCAGCGGGATAGCGAGACAATCTGGGTCGTCGATCGGGGCGGAGGGACAGACAGACGCCATGATTTATAATTCAGGAGCAGCATATATGACCATTTTAAAGCTCACTAAGTAAATTCATATGCTTACAATCTCATAGATAGATATTGGTTGGTATCATTAGATGAATTTCTTAAAACATAGAGAAACCTTTGTCATTTTAAAGCTCACTAAGTAAATTCATATGCTTACAATCTCATAGATAGATATTGGTTGGTGTCATTAGATGAATTTCTTAAAACATAGAGAAACCTTTGTCCTAGAACATAGAGAATCCTCTAAGTCTTTTTCTCTATTTGAACAAAATAACAACAAATATAAATAGAATATAAAAATGTCAAATTGATGGCTAGAATCAAACATGAAACAAGAAACACGAAACAAAAGAAGTATGTTGAGGCTTAACAAACATGAAACAACCCTTATCGGACTCTAAAGAAAATACAAAAATAACAGAGGTATATGCACCAAGACCATTAATGGGCACTTGTGCTTTTTACTCTCACAAAAATAACAGAGGTATATGCACCAAGACCATTAATGGGCACTTGTGCTTTTTACTCTCACAAAATATCATTGACTGAGACCTGTGCAGTCATTCGCACAGGGGCACATCATCTTCGAATTGAGACGGGCAGATAGATTGGTGAGCCACGCCAGGACAGGCTCTGTCAATGCTGCCAAATGGGAGTCACTGAGGATGAATCTTATACCCTTCAAAGTTGCCCAGCATATGATCAAATCCGGACGCGCTATGCTGAGTTGGTCAGGCCTGGCCAGCCGCTACATTTAACATTGAGCACAGCATCCTGAGATCATACCTTCAGGAGGTTATGGACATGCGAGATCAGCTATGTCCTCGATTTATTTCATGATGATGTATACTGATACAGTTTGATAGCATTCTTATTACTGCCACGGATTTTCCCTCGAAAACCCTTCAGGACGGGGTTTTTTTAACCCGAACAGTAATAAGTTTGTTGCGCTCCTTCTGGGTCCCATAGGCCGATTGGTCTCAATGGACGATAAAAAATCATTCTTATTCTTATTCATTCTTTTACCTTCACAAAATATCATTGACCAGCACTTGTGCTTCCGCATATTTCTCCATCTACATCAATCAGCTGCTTCAAGTGCCTCTATCAAAAGACCTCAGCTTCCTAAAAGTGCCACAGTGCCTCTACCAAAAGACCTGAGCTTCCTAAAAGAGCCACCCCCTATAAACACATTTGTCTCCACCTTACTTACCTGCCACAAACTTATAACCTCAATTTCAGAATTATAGAATTATTACAAACTACATCCATCTCAAATTCAAAATTATAGAATTACGGACTACATCCAAAAACACGGAACACCCTCCACCTGCCACCCCTTATAAACACATTTGTCTCCACCTTACTTACATGCCACAAACTTATAATCTCAATTTCAGAATTATAGTACATCCATCTCAAATTCAAAATTATAGAATTACGAACTACATCCAAAAACACGGAACAACCTCCACCTATTACCTGCCACAAACTTAGAATCTGATATAGTTTGCTAGTTCATGAAAGCGTATTTTTATAACATAAGGTTTACATGGTTTAAGGGCTGTATTGTATCAAAAAGAGTATGAAAATAGGGCAATAAGGAATCTTTAAAATCCCTGTTTTTAGGGAAGGTTTTTTTCTTTTTAGGGTCGACCACCACCACCGAGTTCTAAGCGAACTTATTTTAGAAAGTGAAGGGAGGGTTGATAACGGGTATGTTATCAGCCCTGAAGAAAGGGGCAAAAAAAAAGTCGGCTGCATCATCGGTCGGGCGTGGCGCCTCCATGGTTTGATGCAAGGCCTAACAATGCTATGGCGACGAAGCGACCTATATGGGCGTCTTGAAGGCGGCTGAGGGCTAGGGTAGATATGGTTAGGGGCGGTTCTTGGTGGAAGTTCTCTGCGCGATATGAGCTAGTTAGGGTTCTTATCCTTCCCGAGGCGGCGGGGAGCTTGCATTGGCGCATCGACCTGGTGCGCGGATGCCAAGGCCGAAGTTTTTAGTTTATCGCGTATCACAGGGTTGAAGAAATTAGCTAGGTTTCTAGCAGTTTTGGCCTCAGAGGAAGGAGGCGTGAGCTTTTCAGGGCAAGTCAGGCGTATCCTGAGCTTCAGGGTAAGCTTGTCATTTTCAATCATTTGTGTTGTTGGTTCTCTGATAGGCTCATATCTGATGATAGCTTAATGCACTCTATCCTGGCAATTAAATCTTAAGTAGGGGTGTAAGGTTAATTTCTCAGTTTCATTACAGAAAGCCAGAATGTTTTGTATGTGTGAAGAAGCCTTTGAAAATGGAAGAAAGGGGTTCAAATCCCCCGGTTTGTTTGTCCATTCTCTTTGCAGGTGTTGAAGAAGCCTCGGCATTCACGGCTGGCAAACTCCTGAAGAAGCCTCGGCATTGACGGCTGGCAAACTCTTGGGCTGCTTCGCTACTGTAGCAGGGAAGCTTCTGGGAGAAACCTGACTGCCTACTAATTTAGAACCATGATCCGCTCCTGCTTTAGTGCCTCCAATAGTGGCAGTTGCTATTTTGAAGTCAAATGACATCAAAATCCCTTGCAATGGATGTCAACGGGTTTCTAGAGCCACATCAGCGTTTGACCCCATCTCCCGATGAGGTGTAGGGATGGGATCGCACTAGAGGGCATATCCCTCAGAATATTCCCCTATCTAATGGCTGGGAATTGACTAGAGTGCCCATCAACGATAATATGAATTATCTCCTGCCACAAACTCATAATCTCAAACTCAAAATTATAGATTAGCGACAAGTAGGCTATAGGAGAATTTACATATTGACTTTATATACCTTTCTTGTACTAAACACGAGGAAGAGGATTTGAACCTCCAAATTTACCATCTCAAATTTGCACTCCATTCACGAAAAGACAAGAAACAATGGAAAAACTTTTCACAACTTTTCCACTCTGCAAAGATTGAGAAAACCTTCACAGCACGATCAAATAGAATATAAAGATTCGACTGCCCCAACTCCTATGACCACATACATACGTTACATAAAAAAATAACATTAACTAGCACAGCACGATCAAATAGAATATAAAGATTCGACTGCCCCAACTCCTATGACCACATACATACGTTACATAAAAAAATAACATTAACTAGCCTCGTTGCTCCTTACTAAAAAACTAACCACCGTGCACATAAAGCCTTAGGTCTTACCACACCTAAAAAGCCGCTGGGCACTTGTTTATGAATTGTATATGCATCAAAAGCTCTTCATTTAATGATCACATACAAGCGCACATCCTAAAAGGTCACCTTGAATTTGCCAGTAGATTCACAGAATAATAGCTGGTAGCAAGCTGGTAGCAAGCAATATCATATTATATGATTTTCGTCAGCGCATGTAACTGCTAAACCATTCATGTAAAAAAGAATCACCAAGCAATACTTCAGCATTACGATTACGAGTCTTGCACTCCGGTGCGGCATAGGTGACAAATCCTTAAATCATAAAATCACTGTTGCAGGAACAAAATTTACAGAGATCGTGCCAGCCGTGGCTACAGCCAAATTACGTACAATGTGTGAACACCTTAACACGATCCATATCATAATACTTGGCATCTAGTACTTCGTACTGCTAATAAGAGTACTATTCATGACAATCACACGATCCAGCAATTGCAGCTCCATTGTTCAGCAACCACTTGCTATAGAACTCCACGCAACCGTTGCTGAGAACTGAACTTAGCTTAGGGGCAACATACAACAGATAAACTCAAAGTAAACCACCTCAAACAAGGAATAACAATCAGACCTGAAAACTCAAAGTAAACCACCTCAAACAGGGAATAACAATCAGACCTGAGAACGTATCCTTACAAATAATCAGGTATGCTCAACCTGTTCGCTTCGACAAGCTATTGATTATCACCAAGTACTCCAAAGGATCCTAATAAAAAAAATAGTTAAGAGAAATAGTTGGAAGTTCTGTGACAGATTAATGTGTCGGACCCCCAAACACAAGCACATTTACCTGCTGAAAACCATTAGGCAGGAACATCTTGCTTTCCAAACAGGCAGTCCCCAGCTAAAACGAGTCGACCAAAAGACAGAATCAGGAACTCAGCTCCTCCACAGCATCATCTTCTCGACCAAAAGATAAAACAGGAACTGAGCTCAGCTCCTCAACAGCATCATCTTCAAAAAAGCTCGATCAAAAGACAACAGGAACTGAGCTCCGCCACAGCATCATCTTTCAAACCCAGACCTCAGCAACATCCTACTCCATAAGTAGAGCAGCTTACAAAACAACGCCTCCACACATTTCTTAGCTCTACCACAGCATCATCTTCAAAACACAGAGCTCAGCGCCATCCTACTCCATAAGTAGAGCAGCTTACAAAACTACGCTTGCACAAATTCCTTCCTTTGACAAGTCATTCAAAATCCAAAGACATTGCAGCTCTTGTAGTATGTAGCTAGCTGCCAATCATCATCTTTAAAATTCAAATTACAATGTTTACAAGCCATAAATGCCACATTGCAAAAGACTTACATATTATACTCAGTGTTCACTTCCCTGCAAATGGCTTTTTAAAACAAAAAGCCATTGCAGACAAGAAATATATCTCTAACACTTGCACTCTCACATGGATCTTTTAACCCACCATGCTAGCACAAATAATAGCATAGCTTTCAAGATCAAAATAATAAACTCTTTTATACCAGATATAAGACTGATTTTGCAAGATAAAAACAATCAAGATTCTAAATTTACAACCATAAATAAAAAAGAAAAAGAAATACTGAGACACAAATTCACTTAAAAACAAATGTTGGAACATGTGAGGGACCTTAAAAACAGGGGAAGTTAAAAAGGATTATTATTACCAGAAGATTGTTCCCAATTGTAATGGGCCGACGAGAACTACCTAATCTATTATTCTGGTCGGAACTCTTGTTATAGTGGTAAGAAACAATAGGAGCTTGGGTTTGACACACTTAGAAGCTGAATGAGTCCTAACCAATTAAACAGGCGTTTGCGACACACTTAGAAGCTGAATGAGTCCTAACCAATTAAACAGGCGTTTGCAACAAAGTTTGGCGATGGGACTAACTAGACTTTAAACAACTGGATAAAGCTGTTTCATAAACTCCTTTCCGAAACCTAAAATGTCTACTCAACGAATGGTGCTATGCTGCTTCACAAACTACTATATAAAACTAATTTCCGAAATAAACTTCTATGACAGGTATAGAACTGGGCTAAAAGATCAAAATAAACGTAAAATACCTGCTTTCCTGTGCTACAGTTGGTCGTCATCCTTCATTCTGTTTGGGTGGCATTAAAGGAGTTGTGATGTTCTCGCAGAGGATTAGTATTTGAACAAAGGATTCCTATGTCCATCCATCCTGCAAAGCACACAGGGGAGGCAGAAATCTGCCTCCCCAAACAAAAAGGGGTCTCCCCAATTTATTGAATGTCGGACTAGCCCTGTGAGCGCACCCATAAGGGCATCATCCATAACACTATACATTCAAACCCAGGCACTGAAGGCCTGAAGAAAGAAGTGAACTCTAAACCCATACAAAGAACAAATATTTGATTTGATCTTCCTGTCGTGCAGGAGTTCTTCATTAAAACGTCGCCAAAGTACCCCTCACGTACCAGAGAAAAAAACTTCAACGTTTACGAGCCTTCGCTGCATATGTAGAGGACAGAGTCAAAACCTTACAAAACAAGAGCTCAATAAAAGACATGGTATAAATCAGAACTAGAAACCACAAGCCTCAAGCATATATAAATCAAATATCTTCCTAAGTCCTAAAGAGCGACCACGCCTACAACATAAAACCAAGGGAGCAGAAACCGAAATTTTCATAACCAAATCACTAGTACAAAACGAAACAAAACAAGGATACGTAATAAGATAACACGAAAACTTACGTGATGAATTCGGCCGAAAGCGCTTCAAAACCACGATCTTGCAAAACAAAGGATGCGATAACACCAAAAAGATGCTTCGCAAGCAGAGGCCGTGGTAAACTCAACCCAGATCTAGGAAACTGAAGCCAGCTCTGGAAAAAATCGCCAGCTGGCGACCATGGAACGACAGATCTGAGAAGATCGTAGAAACCGAGCGATGGCCGGAGAGAGGGGGCGCCATGGCCGGCGAAGGAAAGGCCGCCATGGCGAGATAAGGAAGCGACATCATGGGGCGATAAATAGAACTGCCAGCCAGGCGCGCACCTTTTGACCAGGCGCTCGAATATGCCTTGGCATATTCGTCTACTAAGAAATAATCTTTCAATGGCCCGGACAGCTGGTGCAAAGAGCCTTCCACACCTTTGCCTTTTTCTTTGCCGACGCTTTCGAAAAAGACACCCCATAGCTAAACGTGGCCGCTATGCAAGGTTCCGAGGGACCCTCATTGGTCCGGCCACCAACCGCACCTGATAGTTTTTTCTACGCGTGATGGGTTGGAGTTCAATGGAAACCTCCCCAATTTTTCGTGAAAACCTCCCTTATTTTCAATGGAAACCTCCCCAACTTTCCCTGGAAACCTCCCCAACTTTCCGGTAGACTTGCAGAAACCTCCCAGGAAACCTCCCCAAATTTCCAGGTAGACTTGAGGAGGTGTCCATTTTGGAAAATAGGGGAGGTTTCCTTGGAAACCTCCCCAACTTTCCTGGTAGACCTGGGGAGGTTTTCATATAAGAAAACAGGGGTGGTTTCCACGGAAAATTGGGGAGGTTTCCCATAAAAATTAGAAAAAGAAAGCCCTCCACGATTCGCCTCGATCCACGTGCTTTTTTAATATCCACCTCAATGGTTTTTTTAATATCCACCTCAATGGTTGCGTAAACATCTTATATTATAAATGTTATAGTGTAAGTGTTGGACCCAGCCCTAGATTGGAGGGCTGAGATTCATCCTCCTAGATCTGACGGTTTAGGGTTAAGATTTGACAAGTGTTTTCTTTAGGGTTCTTTGAGGTCGGGCGGATTGAGAAGCCTTCCAAGGTTTGCACAGATCGACCAGCAAAAGTTTGCACAGATCGGCCTGCCAAAGAAGTTAGAAGACGAGCCCTTATACAAACATGGCAGCTTTCAATATGATATTTGATGTTTTTGGCTCCCAGTGCAGCACTTAAATCCATTGAAGCATCGAGCGCCCAAATCTTACCAGAAAACTTCTATGCAGACTTAATTTACCTTTCGAGGTCTATAATCTTTGCCCCTCTGCTTGGCCGTTTTCAAAAATTCATTCTCCATGAAAAGATCTGTTTCACCTTTAGACAGAGCTCTGAAAAAAACCCTACATCGTCCGTCCAAATCCTCTCTGTTATCGGTTTTGCAAGCAGGGTGGAGCTTCGATTCCAGCTTCTAGATCTTCCGACTTCTAACTCCTCTAATGGATATCAATGCTCCAGAAGGTAGTGTCACTGGAAGGTAATTTCTGGGATTGCAACCCTTTATTGTTGAATGTAACTTCCTTTTGTAAGTGAACTTTTGGCAGAGGCCTGACCAGAGTACAACTTAGAGAAGCAACAATAGAGCATGGTGCATTGGTTTGTTTTATGAGGATGTTTTATCAGGATGCAAGAACATGCAGATATAACCCTTAACTCATTGCCAACAAGAAATGTAATATCTTTGGGAGCAATGATTGCAGGATATACACAGCACAAGGAAGGTGCTCTTGCCTTAGATTGTTATGAGATAATGCTTTACGAAGGCATAAGGGCAAAATAGAAAATGATCTATGCAAGCATAAGGCCATACAAAACCATATTTTCCAGCATCTTAAAGACATGCAGAAGCATAGCAAAAACAATTCAGGGGCAGGCAAATCCATGAGCAGGTACGTCACTATGGATTCCAGACTAATGTTGATAAAGGAAATAGGCGGGTTAGTATGTATGCCAACTGTGGCAACCTGGAGGAAGCACGCCAAGCCTTTGATAAGTTGCTGAATTAAGATGTGACATCATGGGGTGCAAATCTAATAGGATATACCCAATGCGGTGAATGTCTTCTTACTCTAGAATGTTAGAACGAATGCAGATGCAGGGAATAAAACCAGATGTATGAACATTGTCAAGAGTACTAAAAACCTGTATAGCTGCTATAGGTCCGGGCAGATGCGTTCATCAGCAGATGATTAAAAGAGGTTTTGTAAATGACGTGGTGGTGGGGCATACTCTTATTGATATGTAAAACCAGATGCATGCATTTTCAAGAGTACTGAAAACCTGTATAGCTGCTATAGGTCCGGAGCAGATGATTCAAAGAGGTCCTGTAAATGATGAGGTGGTAGGGCATACTCTTATTGATATGTATGCTAAATGTGGGCACGTTGAGGAGGCTGGAAAAGCCTTTGATGACTTGCAACAGGCTGATGCATTATCATGGGAATCAATGACTGCAGGATATGCCCATTCTAGCAATGCTTTACTCGCTTTGGAATGCTTCCAGAGCATGCAACATGAAGGCATACAATCAGCTAAGTTCATATTTGTGAACACGTTAAAGGCATGATGCAATGCTATTGCCATAGAGCATGGCGGAACCATCCATGACCATATGATACAATGTGCCAGGTGTACGCTTACAGATATATATGCAAAATGTGGAAACATAGACGGAGCACAAAGTCACTTATCATGGCGATTATACGATATTGTTGACAGTTGACAACCAGAAGAAGCTGAAGGTTCCAGTCAATAAGAGAGAAATTATCAGACTGCGAGTTCATTGCCATTACTCCACCTTCTTTGCATATGTCAAGTTACGAAACATATGCTTCGATATATTTGAGAAATTCTTTACTTTCATGTTCCTATTTGCTATTCTTCTTCATACAATGACTAAACACAATAGTATTTACTTGCAGTTTAAACATTGGCATGGGCATGGCTTTTAAAGATTGATCTGCACAGGGCAATTCAATTACACAATTAATGTTTTCTTGCATATCCAAAACAATGAGTTCATACTGAATTTTACTAGAAGTTCAACGTGTATTTAATGGGCCAAATAATATTGATGCACCAAGGCATGCCAACAAGCTTTGTTTGGCGGCAAATAGCTTCCATGACATGTGAGTGAATTTGAAAGCAAGTAGGCATGGATGAAAAGGCCAACAACAATGCTACAAGCTCCATGAATGTGATTCTAGGACCAAAAGGCCAACATGAAAGTGGTTAATCTTCTAGGCATGCTATCTTCTGGCTTAAACAACACTTTTTATAGATGGTCTTATTTTTGTCAAAACAGTTTGTTTTGTCTTTAGCGATGGTCTTATTTTTGTCAAAACAGTTTGTTTTGTCTTTAGCATTGTTTTTTAATAACATAAGTACCCTGCTAACTACTCATGCTCCCCAGTCAGGGTCATCCACATAAAAAGTTGAGCCTTTGGTTTTGGTCAACATAAAGAAGAGGGGATTGGCATGTTGATGCTTGAACCTTTTGTGAATTCACAACTTGGATGAGGCTTATAAAAGCATTAGTACTTTGGATGAAGTTTGAGTTTACTTAAAGCAATGCAGTGATGATGGACTTTTAAACATACTAACTTCAACACTCGAACATGTGGATACTTAAAATGATTACTAAATTGGAACATCTAGGGTCAATAAAGAAGCACAAAGGCATTGAATTCTAATGAGAAAATCACAACAAGGAGAGAATAAAGAAGTAGAAAAGGCATTGAGTTTTGATCATGAAAGTCATGAACCGTATTCAAATGCATCGAACCAAGTAGAAATGGATCAATTCGTGAACTCCACAACAAATAATGCTCCACAAGATATAAGCAAGTTACAATACAACATCAAAAGTCAACTACGCTCAAATTCCTTATAGCAACAAATAAGCAACTCACAACTACAATAAAAAACCATCATTAGTAAAACACATATATAACGAGCTTTTAACCCTCTTTTATGTGAATGTAATAAGTTACTAGATGCATTTTGACAACAAAATAAAGCTTGCCTCACTAGGTTTGAAAAGCAAATTGCTTTGAGATTTGTTACTTGCAATGCATCAAACGTCAAAGCCATAACAAACAACTTACATCAGAGTAACATAACAACACTCAACCCTAACACACTATAATATAAAATGCACATTAGAGTAAAAAGCCATAATAAACAGTATTTTCACAAAATCAACACAACATGGAGTGAAGGCTTACTGTCCTATTTGTGCAACATCAACACAATATGGAGTGAAGGCCTACTGTCCTCTGCTATATTTAAGATTCATCATTGGCACGTTCTTAACTCATGCCCAGCAACACTGGGCACCGTTACTAGTGCCTTTATCAATTATACCCACCTTTATTAATTACGATCTTTTTTTTAAATATTTTAATGAAAACCTCCCCAATTTTCCAAGGAAACTAGGGAAGGTTTCCATGGAATGTTTATAGTCCATCTTGATTTTCCTATGGGTGAATGAAGCCCCATAGATTCAACAAGGTCCCTCTCATTTTCTTATGGTCGAAACCCCAATAGGTTCAACAAGGATGCTTCGTGACAGGATGGGTCTAGTGCGCGCGTCCAATTTCCAAACCACTTTAAGTTATGATCGCTTATAGTAGTGCTATTTATGTTTTACCTATGTGGCACCCTATGTGCGATGGCAAGTATTAATAACCCTATGTGTTATGCACTTTTGCGGTTAGGTCGATCCCGAGGGAGATGGGATGAATGACACGTCCAATCTTCCCCGTCAGATTCTTGCTCACCATCTGACGTCAGATGGGCATCCTCGTGTTGGCATGCTTAGCTGGCAGAAGGGAATCTTCAGTACTTATACGATCGGGGCATCGTATACAAGCAGGGGGCATCACAACTGATTGACCCAATCATATTGTGCCTTTTAACTATTAATCTGCATTGCTTTCCAGCCCACTGCCACTCGTAACCGATAGAATTGTCCCAGTATGTGGTAGAAGGAAACTCTATGTCCAAATACTTGTAGGTGTCTACTAGCTCACCATTTTGCCCCTGACGTGAAAGTGGAGGTCTTGACTGGCGCGAGGATGAGCAGTACCTTAGTCTTGCCCAAATTAATCTGCATTCCAGTGGCCCCATGGCATCCCGATGGCGTTGCATGTCATCCGGGGTATAGGCTAAGCCCGGAGGATCCACCTTCTTTATAAGGGATATGCCACCTGCGTGCATAGGGTAGCCGAAAAACCCCTAGTATACGCATTTCTAATAGGCAAATTTGACTCCTTTCCGTATGGTTTTACAACTAGGAGAACATCCCAAAACCCCTATGACCCCTAGTATACATACGGAAAAGGGTAAAAAATCGCCCCCTCCCATTGATGCACGTGGTTTTTACAGGTTCCACAAGGTGACGCCCCCTTGAGGCTAAGATATCCACATCATCGGCTTTTTGGTTAGCTTTATGGTTTTTTGATACAATTAAGGGAATCTAGAGAATTACAATAATGCAGAAGTAATAGTTGAACATGAAAACAATGGGCAGTGCAAAAGTGCAATGGCGATAAAAATGATATTTTGAATGTGGGACATGAATGAATTGGAGGGCATGTGTGCAATGGTGCTTGTATGAATGACTCCTGAGATTGAGAAAAATGTTCTTCCCACATAATGCAGCATTATCTGTTCCATCTCATCCTTTTAATTTTATAGAAGCTAATAAAAAGAATGAATTTTGTTTTAAATTGAGACATATCAATTTGCTATGCAGATTCCAAGAATGTCTATACAATTTGATATACATTTGCCTTTAAAAGGCCTCGTTGGATGGTGCTCTGGCCTTAAAAGGAATGATGTTTGACTGAAAAAATGACAACAAACAGACATAATGCTATAGCCTAAGCTCTGTAGACTGCATCGTTGGTACTTTTTTTTGAGCTTGTAACCTGCATAATGAAAACAATTACTAATATTTTCTAAAGCTTGGAAAAGCTTAAACCTATGCATACAGTAGAATCAATGTCTTCTGATTTTTCCAAGTTAGCTCCAGCATTGTTTAATTTTCTCTTACGACTGCTGTTTAGAATAGCAGTTGGAACTTTATTTTAAGTGGTTGCAAAGGTATCTCCACATAGTGTTGTCATAGATGAGACAATCTGCAAAAAAATTAAGTTTTTTAATCTGTTGATACATGCTAAAGCTACTACATTACATAATGATTATAACTTACTTTGTTGAATTCACTCTCTGAGGAACTGCAGGTTTGTAGATCTTACTTTTGTCTACTTTAAGCTCCATTCAGACTGTTAAACCTGATGCATGCCATACCAGCTACTAACTTGAGCACATACTTTATATTTTCTTGCACATAGATAAAATGCCACTGCTATAAATATTGGCCGACTAAAATCAGCCAACTTTCATGTAGCTGCAGGAGTTACGAATCGTTCTTTATAACTGCACAAATTTAACTGCAAGTAAGCTGCTTGTTTATATAAACAAAGAGGAAGGCAGACATGCTTAACCTAAACGGGTCCATGTTAACGGCTGGTCTGAATGCTTAACATGGTTAGATTGCTAAACTTCAATTTACAATACTGACCAATCTTACACAACCAAATTTTATGGCCATTTCCCTTACATCTAGCTTAGGTCTCCATATAATAAACAAAATTTGGTCTGCTCTCAAGAAAGCAATTTAAGCATTTAATTAATCTGACCTGAGATCAAGTGCATTTTGTATTAGGTTTAGTGATCTGTTATATGCCTTCTCTAAAAGGCCAGCAATCCTCGTAGCTCTGTTTCGATTAAAAGGCACATGCAATCTGAATGCAACCAAATTGCAAGATTTAAAACTTGAGCATAATCTCTTACCTGTTGGGAATAGATCAAAAGTTTGTCAAATTCTTTTTTCTCCACAAAAGCTGCATTACTTTTGGTGCACCTTTGCTCTAATGTATATTCTTAGTGCCATATCTGAATCCAAGCCCTGCATATATCTTGAAAGTCTAAGATATGGAAGAAGGATGTTCTAAAAGTTGAAGCATATCAGAATATCTAATGTTCGGCAGAGAGATGGACTACCTTATCAACTAAGTTTAGCAATGGCAACCCAGGTGCTTAGATACTGATGCTGTATTGACAGAGGTCTCAGTTATATAGATGAATGGCAACTAGAATTCAGGCATTTCTACCTAATTACCTTGAGAAGGTCACCCAATTCCTCACTGCAATTCAACTTGTCTTCTGCTAGCCAACTTTGTAAAAGGTGTTCGTTACCATGGATTATCACCAACTTAGCAAGCTCTAAGGATTCAAAACAGTTCAACTTGCCACGCATTAACAGCATCCCAAAATACTGCAACAATGTTGAACTTTGGCCTGGCACAACTGAAATGCCCTGCCAAAACCCACGGATCAAAGTATGTCATAATATGTTTCTGAGCAATGAAATCAGAGCAAAGGTAAACTCACATGCAGCTGTTTCAGGTGTGCAAAGAATGCCTTGAGGTGACTCAGCTGCAAATTTTGCTGCACCTCTGTACTTCATTTGCGAAAGTAAATATTCAAAATATTGTCCTACCTATTATTGGGTTAGCGAAAGGTGCATGCCAGAACCCGCTTGGAGCAGAGCTCTAAATACAGTTTGGAGCAACTGGGCCTTTTTGGAGCAACCGCTTGTTTCAGAACCTTGAATCCGGTCCAGCAAAGGCAGGGTCTCCAATTGAATAAGAGCTTTTCGCGCTTCTCTTGCTACAGAAAAGGAGCTCCGAAAGCTCCAAATAGAAATTCATGTACGAAATAAGTGAAAGGGGCAATCCAATCTTGTCGTTCATATTAAATTCTGGCATTTATGAGGAATGGATCTCGTCGGTCATAAATTCTAATCCAAGTGGAAACCTCCCCAAGTTTCCTAAGTGGAAACCTCCCCAAACTTCCATGGAAAGCTGGGAAGCTTGGGGAGGTTTCCATATAAGAAAATTGGGGAGGTTTCCAATCTTGGGAGTCTAACCAAATTCGGGCGCAGATAGTTTGATCGAACTGCACCCCTACACGCAGGCTGAAAACACGTTTACTTGAATGTGGTGATACCTTTGCGTGTGATTTGGCAGATGGAATCGTAAAATTACATAGTAATTTACATCCATGCAGTGCGCCTGCTCCTTAAACAACCTTCGGTTGAGTTTTTTGAGTGGAGGTACCTCGGTCGATTCAGCTCAAACCGAATTCATGCCACTTCCATAGCAGTAGGAATGAGGTTTAGAGGTGTAAATTGCTGCAAATCAACAAGTGGATCGAACGCCACCAGATTAGATAAAATTTGCCATAAAATTGCACAATAACTATTGCACGGGTGATCCCGTGAGATGGACTTTTTCTGATGTGATTCTGCCGGACAAAATACCTTCACCAAGGTATCACCACATTTAAGGTAAGCTTATCTTGAGGCATAAAGCGCGTTTCTCAGAAACACCCCAGAAGCAACTTGCTCTAAAAGTTCTCTCCCAAAGGCCCTGGTAATAGACGGGCAACTTCCCTATTGGGAACCATAGTTTGGCTTTGTCAATGGACTCAGAACATCCACATTACCCTGAGGACCAAGTTTCATCGCCAAAAGACCACCTCTTCTCCAAGAAGTGACCAAGTATCTCATGTCCAACACACTCCCAGTCAAATGGCCTAGGAGGTGGATGTTGAATACTGTTGCGTGGGCGTAAATGTTTCTTTCTTTTACAAAACACGTTTATCTTGGTCCCTAGAGTAATTTTTCCATTTTGGACGAAATGATGAAGTCGAATCGCCATTCTGGAGCCTCTGCAATGCGCGAGCGACAAAACACTTTGATTTCTACGTTGTCACCCCCAAATCATTGCACGGTTTGATAAGTTCTTCCGAATCGATCTTGGATTTTTTTGGAGTTGTGCGAAGAGGGTCCTTGAATGGAGGATTCAACCGTTGGATAGAGGAACTGATCTCCGAGAGAGTGATCATTAGCATATGGCAAGTCAACGGTCAGTTGCCATGTCACGTGGTCGTTGGTGCCACATGGGTCAAAGTACAGCCATGTGGCGACCTCGTCAGAGCGACATCAAGTCGCATGTGACATGATGTCACCAAAAGGATAGCAGGCGTGACACACTCGGTCCCTTCATAGCGACGTGATAGCAGATGTGCATGGGCCCATCTTGGCATCGCAGGCCGCATCACGTGCGACGTCTGTATCACATAATGTACTTGGGCGATGTTAACGGCGACATTGACATGATCACATCAAATACGACATCATGTGACCAGATATCGCTACTCCACGTTGCTAAATGGCCATTCTGTTGTTGTGGAGTCTCCCCACCTTGGAACCTGCATGATCCTGCTAGACTCATTACATGCATACAATATTACAATCAATTTAAGGTACTCTTTCCCAATTATGGTTAACAATTCTTTAAATAAATTAAGGCAATTGATATGCCTTAAATTTGGATATCAAATACAATTTAAATGGCATCATAATTCCAAAGATTCTTATTAACTTTGACTCCCCTTCTAGCATAGAATGCGCATCTATATGCCACAAGTTCTCGTGTTGCAAGTCTCCTGTCATTTATGCAGTCTATTAGCCTGCAAGGTCAACACAACATTAGCATGTATAATATAATTTAATAATGGTTTTTACAATAATGCTAATTAAAGTGGATGCAAGTATTATCTCCTGGCGTAGGAAGAGGATGTTTCTTCCATCGTGGCCATTGAGAGAAGCGTCCTATCATGGCTAGGATGATCACTAATGCCTACACCTTTCATCATCCTTGGCATAAAGGATGGCTTCTTCCTTATAATGGCCATAGACTAGGCGTGCTTTCCTATCATGCACGATCCTATATGACCAATTATCACTCAAAAGTATCTAGTTCCATCTCATGGAAGTTGACTTTAATTTACTTTTCACTCATCTATCGGTGTCAACTACTTTGTGTTAAGTCCTGTACGTCCAGGTACAGGACTATTCATGAAGACCACGGACCAGGGCAGGAATAAGGCACCAGGTCAAGGTCAACCATCAGGAAGTAGACCCCCGCCGAAGACCACGCCCAAGACCACGCCGAAGAAGAGACAGAGAACAGATAAATGACGGCCCTGCAGAAGTACAGCGTGATTCCAGGCATATATAGAAGGCACTGCCAAATTCCCAGAAAATCAGGCTTTCATCAAGGAGTTGGCGTAGCGAGATCTGCCAAAAACCTATTTTGGGCCCAAGGCCGTTGTACTATATATATGAGTAGAGATAGAACTCAGTTTTCTAGATGAGTTTTAGTCCTTGTCTCTAGTCTTTCTCTCGATTTCCGAGAGCTCATGTACACTCAATGATATCAAGGAAGTCTTATTTTCTTCACTGTTTGTTGTTTGTTCTTTCCTATTTCTTCCTTTCTGTTCTTTTGCAAAATCCCGCGTGACACGCAGCCAGGATTCTCCTATTTGATCCAAGGGTCCTCATGGAGGGCTGTCTTACATGAGATCTCGAACCCAGACCCTAAACACTGGCGCCGATGCCGGGTCTA
Organism: Isoetes taiwanensis; assembly: GCA_021234155.1. Taxonomy (NCBI): domain Eukaryota; kingdom Viridiplantae; phylum Streptophyta; class Lycopodiopsida; order Isoetales; family Isoetaceae; genus Isoetes; species Isoetes taiwanensis. Next base: position 5,912,767 of record JAJEKV010000022.1, on the reverse strand, counting down.
ATCTTTCTTCTTTTTTTCTTTTCACTATGTCTGCTCGTGCTTTCACTCCTGAAGAACTCCTTTGCCAACGGCTCGATTGGAGCGCCATCATCGTAGAGAAGCTGCTCGAGACATGTACGGCACTGATTATGATATTTGGGAGGCCGTGTCCGCTCAAGAGCTCAGTCGGCACGCCTACTCCTCGTGTTCATTCTCGCCCAGGGTCTCCCCCTATCTGTAAGCATTGCTCTCAGCCCCAGTCGCCATATCATACACCGGTCCAGCCCACTCCTCATTATTTCCAAACTCCTGAAAGCACCTACATTCATATCCCCTCCGGTCACACACCTCTGCCTTCGCAACCTTCTTCTCCCCCTTCAGGGATGGGCTATCCACATGTCTCTTTTGGCCCTCCCCACGTCCATGAATATCAGAGCTCCCCATCCTTTCAACATACTCTCCCTGTCTACAATCTTACTGATCTCAAGCTTAATGAGGAAGGCTCACATGGTCCTTTGCCACAAGATGCTCCTCTCTCTGGCCCTCCGGTTTTTTCTGTTCCTATGCCGCCTTGTTCCCAGCCCATGGATGTGCCACAAAGCTATATTCCCGTTTATGCTCCATCAGTATATGCGCAAGGTCCGCCTCCCTCTCCTGTTCAAAATCTTAAGCTGACGCATCCCACCTTCGGGAATACTAAAGGGAAGCCTCTGGATCAAAGTGCACAAGCTCACATGGAGGAATTTGAGGCGTTGGCTATCCTCAATAGCCACGCTCACCCTCAACTCAAGTTCCACATTTTTTCCACCACGCTGCGAGGCGCTTCTCATCAGCTCATGGCCAAAAAAAGCCATTGGAAATAAAACTGGCAAGAGATAAAGACTGCGTTTCTCTCCCATTATGGCACCACGGACGATGATCAGCTACTGCTGAAACAACTCAATGATCTTCAGCAACAGCCCACGGAGTCTGCGCGTGATTTCGCGGATTGCCTTCACATTCTGGTCAGCAAGCTCCAGGAGTACCCCATGCAAAGCCAGATTCTTGTCTGGTTTCTGCAAGGCCTTCCTCCTGCCATTCATCTCATGACCGAGTACCTGCGTCCCAAGACTTTGGAGTAGGCTATCGAATTAGTCAACCACTCAGTCAACGTCTCCTCACGAGGTGTTGCCCTCACGGAACTACCTTTCATGCCTCCCGTCATGGTTCCTCAGAATGCGGTTCAGCCTCAACAATCTGCCCCCTAACGCACTCAGATTTGGTGTCGCATCTGTAAATATCAAGGTCATCTTGCCAATGAGTGCAACTCCACCAATGGTCCTCCCCATTGTAAACGCTGCAGCATGTGCAATCATGCCACTGAAGAGTGGACACGTTCACATCCCACATCTTTCAGACAGAAAATAGTTTTCCAGGTGCAAACCACGCCATAGCAGCAACAATCGTATCTCCCTCAGCAATATCAACAAGCTCAACAACCGCAACAATCTAGGGGTCAAGGCCCCCGTCAACCTTTTGATCCTTCCAAGGCTCAGTGTTATCACTGCCAAGAATGGGGTCATACCACCACAACATGCCCTTAGCTTCCTCAAGTCCAAGTTCAACTTCCAGGAACAAATCAAACTGCCTCAGTCCGACTCACGACTTATCAATTATGGGTCGCCAATGGCAAACAAGGCCCACGTCCTATTCTGAAGAAGCCACCACGGCCACCTCAACAACAACGACCTCAGCAAGCAGCGTCGTCCTCTACTCCTCTGGATCAACAAGCTCAAGAAGAAATTTATCAGGCTCTCAATCCTCCGGTACAGCAGTCCAACTGGGTTGGTTTGGTTTCTCGCCAGACTAAGGCCTCACGTCCCTTGACGATCATACCTCATGACACGCAACCTGCATTTGCTGTCGACACAATTCCACGTGAGGACACCAAACAGGTCCATTTCGCGCCAGATCTGGATAAACTCATGCCCCATGTCATGCCCAAGGTGCGACAGAGTATTCTCAAGCTCATGCAAGCTGCTGAAGGCCGCACGCTTGCAAATGTTCATGCCACCACGCATGCTCATCAGCGTCAGGAGCCACCTTCCTCGTCCAAAAGCCCACGCTCTCATCCATATCCCAATATTGCTGTCGAGTTGGAGCTTCTCAAAGAGGTTTCGGCTTCCTTGCCTCAGACTCCTGCCCCTTTGGATCCTGCTCATCCATTTTCTCATGTTCCCTTGGAACTTCAAGAAGAGCTCGCCAAAATCAAGATTCCCTTGAGCCTTGCCACTATTCTCAAACTCTGTTTTGCTCTCAAAGAACAGTTACCCCTTCCCACTGTTCTGGTCGGAGCGGTGTCTACTTCAACACCCACGGTGGGAAACCAACAGATCAACCACGTTCAAATTGATGGAGGTAGTGATGTCAATTTCATTACAGCAAACTTCTGAAGCAATTGGGCATCAAGCAACTCTATTGTGCCCCCTATGACATCAAGTTGGCTAATGGCCATATCACGCGCCCTCAAGGCGTCACCCCTCTTCTCCACATCAGTATTGGTGATCTCAAATTCCCCTTGGAATTTGGTGTTTGGAAAGCTGGTGAAGACCGGGTGACTATGAAATGCTAGTTGGACGACCCTTTCTCCGTCAGGCTAAAAGTATTCATTATTGGGCCACGGATCAACTTGTCATCACTGATGGCCTTCTCAATGCCACTATGGACTTGGAAATGGGCAAGCTAATTTCTGTTGAACAAGCTGAACCCTTGCTCTCCGATAGTGATTCTGAAGACGCTCAAAACACTATCAGGTCCAGGCTCCACCTGCGAGTCTGCCTCTCTCATCCTACCCTGAGTATGCTGATCCTTGGGGTGAGATGACCCTTGATCAGGACCAGGTTGTGGCAGCTCTGCTTGACCCCTACCTGGTTCCCTGCAATCACATTCAATGCCTTGATCATTTTTCCGACACAGACGCTCCTTCTGAAGTTGTGGATGTTCATGCTGTCATGAAGCAACCTTTGCTTGATGATACGCAGCAGCCTCTTTTCTTTACTACACAAAATGTTGCATCTCCGGTGATGCTCCAACCACCTGCTCATGTTGTTAAGGACACGGAGGTTGTCCTACACATTCAAACTCCTGATGTGGAGTCATGGATCTTGGAGAAAATCAACCCATCCGCTTGGCTGCCAATCTTCCGCCAACTTATAAAGCTCGCGCTATCACTTTGTTCAAAAAATTCAAACATATCTTTGCATGGAGCTATAAAGACCTTCGGGGTATCAAAAAAGAGTTTGGGGAACTGACCATTCCTACCCAACCTGATGCACGCCCAATCTAGCAACGACAGTACCGACTCAACCCCAACTATCGTGACCGCGTCATTGCTCTCAAGCATAATGGAAAAATTCGTGTTTGCGTGGACTACAGGAAATTAAATCAGGCCACAGAATGGGATCATTTCTCGCTACCCTTCACAGACCAGGTTCTGGAAGAGGTCACTGGTCACGAGACGTACTCTTTCATGGATGGCTTTTCAGGGTACAATCAGATCTCCATCAAACAGGAAGATCAACTCAAAACCACTTTCACCCCGCCGTGGGGAACATTTGCCTATAAGGTGGTTCCTTTTGGGTTATCAAACTCTCCATCCACATTTCAACGCATCATGCTTTCTGTATTTCAAGACTATATGAAAGATAGTCCCTTTTTCCAAATCTTTCAAGATGATTTCTCCGCCTACAGCTTCATGGATGATCACTTGGAGAAGCTCGAGCTGGTTTTTCAAAAATATGATGAGGCTGGTATCAGCCTCAATCCAGAAAAATGCACTTTTTGTGTCACTTCAGGTGTTCTTTTGGGTCATGTGGTTAGTAAAGAAGGCATCACCATGGATCCTGCCAAAATCAGTTGTGTGTTGATGACACATGCACCATCCAACATTAAAGAGACACGCTCCTTCCTGGGTAAGTCAATTACTATGCCACCTTCATTCCTGGACTCGCTGACATTGCTGATCCCATTCATAAACTCACGGGTGATGAATCCTCTTGGGCTTGGAATCCCCAGGCAGAGGCAACCTTCCAGAAGCTGAAGCTTTTGTTTACTCAGGTCCCGGTCCTTGTTTCCCCTCAATGGGACAAGCCCTTTCATGTTCATGTGGATGTCTCGGCTTTTGCCATTGGTGCTATTCTCTCTCAAGCATATGATGAGCACACGGATAAACCCATCCGCTATGCCAGCCGCAAACTCAATCCTGCGGAGCAAAATTATCCTGTCACGGAGCGGGAAGCATTGGGCTTAGTTTTTTGTGTCCAATGCTTCCGTCATTATTTGTTGGGAAGCAAGATCAAGTTCTTTGTCGATCATTAAGCTCTTCTCTATTTGATCAACAAAGCCACACCTACGGGTCGCATTGCTCGTTGGGTCCTGCTTCTGCAAGAGTTCGCTCCCTTCTGCAAGAGTTCGAGCAAGGCTACTTTTGGCCCACGCTCTTCAAGGATGCCCATGCTCATGCCCACACGTGTGACTGTCAGCGTGTGGGTCGGCCTACGGCCCGTGACGCTCTACCCTTGACGCCGGTTGCCACCCTGCTACCCTTCAGCAAGTGGGGCATGGACTTTGTGGGGCCCATAGATCCTCCTGCGCGGCACACCCGTGCCCGCTATATTTTGGTTCTCACGGATTATGCCACGAAGTGGGAGGAGGCCTGTGCACTTCCTGACAACACTGTTGCCAGTACGGCCAAAGTCCTACATGCATATCATCACGCGTTTCGGTTGTCCCACGGAACTAGTCAGTGATCGTGGAGTTCATTTTGTCAATCACACCATCAAGGAGCTGACGGATTATTTACATATCCATCACAGAAAAAGCACACCTTAATATCCTCAAGGGAATGGTTTGGCTGAAAGCACTAATAAGACCCTCATTACTATTATGAAGAAAATATGTGATGCTTCTCGCACGGATTGGCAAGACAAACTACCTACAGTTCTCTGGGCTTACAACACAAGCTTTAAAATTGCTACTGGCCACACTCCTTTCAAATTGGTTTGGCCAAGAGCCTCTTATGCCCTTGAATATATTCTTCCGGCTCTTCGTTTTCAATTGGCCACAGTGCATAATCCACCTGTAGCACTTCAAGAACAAGTTTATCAACTAGAATAGTTAGATGAAATTTGCAGAGATGCTTATCTTCGTGTCCTTACTGGGCAACAATTGAGAAAATCATGGCATGACAAACATCTCAAAACAAAGACCTTCAAAGAAGGAGATTTGGTTCTACTTTATGACTCCAGGTACAAAAATTTCCCAGGCAAATTAAAGTTTCGGTGGCTTGGTCCTTATCAGATTCTTCAAATTGTGCAACCAAGTGTTTTCAAACTCGCTGAGTTAGATGGCACACCATTACCTACTCTAGTTAATGGCTTTCGCCTCAAACAATTTCACACAGATGAAACGACAGTTCATTCAGACAACCAGGATGATCATTCAGATTCTGTCAAACGTGAGTAGAAGACTATTTATATTATATATCGCGAGAAAAACAAAATGTGGGCATTGCCCATATACTTTTGCTACGAGCTGAGCCCTATATACAAAATCCTACATTAAAGGGGACCCCTACTCCGGGTTTGGAGCAGAGGTCACACGGAGCATGTGGCAGAGGCACTGCTCGTGGTCCCACCGCAGGTGAATGACCACCTCCATGGGGTTGGTCAATGGGTCAGGGTGCTCAACCATTCCGCACCAGCCATCCATAGAAATGCCGCGATTGCGCAACTTCCACAGGTCCAGAGCGTTCATTTTTGCAGTAATCCACTCGTTGCAGTTCCGGGCATAGTGCACTCGCTGTCCATCATCACCAACTGGTGTCTTCGGTTCGCCCACTGCTCGCTTTATATAGCCATACTGCCTAAAGCCTTGTCGACGTGGACCACTCACACTTTAGCTAACGTGGTTGCATGCAATGCACCTTCTAATTCAAGATTCCCTTATCCAGCCGCAAATCTAGTCGTGGTACAATCTGCCACCCATTTTTATGATAGGCAACTCTCGAGTTGCCTGTATTAATTGTCATTCCTTCATCCTACGCCCGTCTGCCATTATTACTCGTACCTTCACCAAGTTGTCACATCCTACCATTCATCCATGATCATCTCCACCGTTCCTTTGCTCTTCCTTTACCACTTGGGGACTTAGCCAAATTTTTGCCTCCCAATCGTCTCTTTCAGATCTGTTGCCATCTGGCACCATCAACGACTCAGCTTCCACTCCTCAAATACCTTTCCTAAACAGCCGCGCGCCCTAAAACTTTTCGCATCTCCTCCGTCCTCCATCCTCCATTCTCCGTTTGATCATCGCCATGGCTGCTTCTCCTAAGTTCTCTACTCTTCAAGTTACTGTCCCCAGGGATCCGACTCTTTTTTAATCGGTGGTTTTCTCTACTCCTACTCTTCGAGATCCCTTGGAAGGTGCAAGTCGAGAAGTTGCAGAACGTACAAGGTTGTTTGAGTTCTCCATGCAAAAACTCCCTGCTCCAAATCCGCTTCAACTCAGGCAGTTTGTCGCTCATATGGTCAAGACCAACAACGACTATTTAACAAAGGTTGATCAGACTCGCATTCTTCTCACTCCGGCTCTTCTAGCCCAGGTATTTCAGTTGCCTATCCGCACCCCTTCTTTAAATTGGGTTGTTTTACAGGATCAGGATGTCACTAAGTATGGCCAAACTCCTTATGCGGCCACCACTCATAAGCTCTCCAATATTGCCAAACCCCATGACGCCTTTGTAAAGTTATGTGGCACAAGTTCTATGGGTACTCCATCAAGAACACCCACATCAACAAACCGTTCTTTCATGTTGCTATCATGGCCATCCACTCTCAGCATCCCATTGATTGGCCTCAGATTCTGTGTCTACTTCATGAGATTGATCGCATCCGTAATGCCGGAGCTCTGGTTTGGAATCTGCCATGGGAGCTCACATGCAAGCCATCATCCACCATTGTTTCCCGGCTCCTAGTCAAGGTTCTCCTACTCACCTGGATACTACCTCTCAAGCCTCCATTCATCAGCCTTCACACATCATCTCTGTTGTCAAAAACCTCCAGGAAGAAACCTCCCGTCCACAACGTCTTCTTCTCCCCCTCATGTGCAACAATGTGAACCCGTTATCAATGTTCCCTCCTCTCAGTCCACAAAGATTGAAAATTTCCGCTCTCAGCAAGTCTCTCAGACTACCCCATCTGCCCGACCACACCAATCCTTACCAGTTCAACCCTTGCAACCTCCTCTGTCCAGACGCGCTCTCTATCAGTATCAACAAAATGTCCAAGACTATATGCTCAAACTTCAAGACTCTGAAGAACATTTTATGAATGGGATCCAGCATTACATGGATTCCACGGAGGCTCTTCAACGTGATCTTCAGGCTGCCACCACACAGGTTCAATCTCTTGAAGAAAGTCTTCAAAATAAGCATGGTGCTTTGTTACAGACCCGTGAGGCTCTCCAGGCCGAACAAGAAAGGACCACCACGCTCGCAGATCAGCAAGCTCAGTTGCAGACCACCATCCAAGAACTTCTGGGTAAACTCCAGGATAAGGATAAGCTCCTTACTGATCTCCAGACCTTATATACAGATCTCTCCACCGATTACAACAATCAGCTCCAGCAAGTTGCCCTCAGAGATGATCACATATTTCTTCTAGAAAATCAAGTCTCAGCACTTCAGGCTCAGGTCACGCCTTTACAGGCTCAGGTTCTTGAAGCTGAAAAGCAGAAGTTGATCGATGACACAGAAATTGCAAGTCTTCAGCTCCAGCTCTCTACTCAAGACCCTTCCTCTTCACAGGCCACGCACTCCCACGAAGAATCCATGATCAGTCCCGTCTCCTTGTTGAAAAAGATAATAAGATCCGTGACTTAGAACATCAGGTCCACCAAGCTGTCCAATCTGTTGAAGAAGCTCAGAGTCAACACGAGGCATACGTTCAGCTCGCTCTGACAATTCCAAGGGATTTCTCTACCCCCTCCTGTTATTTAGACTATGTGGTCTCACACCGTTATCTTTTCTTCTGAAATGGTATTTAGCAAATGGGCAAGATTCATGAGCCACTCGGCAGTGATGATCTCCTTAATATCTGGTTTGATCTCTCAATTGAAGATAAAGGACTTTTCTGTGCTCTCTTGGTCTATGGTCTTCTCACATGTGATGATCCCGAATTTTTCATCTTCCGCCTAGTTCAGCCGATGGCTTACGTTCTTCAGGATTTCTATCTGGCTGATACCATGGACAAGTTCGATAATGGGCCTCATCGTGTCTTTAGTGGCAATGAACTTGCTCAATTGCGGTTGTTGCCTGAGAACAAATACTTGCAGGATCCGACACAAGCCACCACCTTCCAAGAGGAGTATATGCCAGAGCTCGCTCATCACCTTCCACTCTGGATTGCTGAGACTCTGCAACAAGTGCGCAAAAACTTATCAGAAGATATGGGCATTCAGTTTGCTCAGATTTATTTGCAGCATCTTGGCGGATATAACACTCTTCGTGTTTATCTGGACAACCATACCGTTCCCCACGGAATGGGTATCTCCTCCTGTGCATACTATGCTTCCCTGTTCTGAATGGGAACAATGGTGTCAAACCTTGGATGCTGATCTTGTTCGAGAATTCAGAGAGCAGGCTCAGAAACCACGATGCAGCCCCAACCCCAAACTCATCTCTATGCATCTCTGAGAGCGCCACCACGCCTCGATATCTCACCTCTAACTGGCGTCTCCCGTTTTGGACCACGGTTTTGGCTGGTCATGCAGATTGGACTCCCACTCATATTTCAACCGATCTCCGTGGGATCCACGATTTGTTCGCCGCTCTGTCTGGCAAGAAGGGGATACCTTGGAACGCACCAGCAATTGGATCTATATCCCTAACGAAAGAGGCTGGCATTTGCCTACTCACGCTGTCTGGGGTCTCACCCAGTTCTTGGAGCGTGCTGCCACCTCTTTGGATCCTTCTGTTCACAATCAAGCTGGTTTTTGCGCTGCTTTGAAGTGCCTTCTATTGTGTTCTCTTGCAGAGAAGCGCCCTATTTATTATTGTAATCCGAATGCAAGTGCCAGTGCTTTTAGTCTTCAGTCCTCCTTCTAATGGAATGCCAGTATGTTCCTGCAGAGGCTCACCGTGCCCTTGAAGACATGGTGCAGTCCGGTTTCCTCATTGACACCACTCAAGCAATTGGTCTTAATACTCCTGAGGCTCTCAAGGAACGACAAGAGCTCATCACGATATATCACTCATGGTCACGACCTTATAGCAGACAAGATGACTTCTCTACAGCTGGTTTCCCGCCTCCTGAATCTATTCCACCCTTTCTCTCCACTGAGTGTCATTTGGTTGGGGGAGTGTTAATCATGTATGTCCAGGTACAGGACTATTCATGAAGACCACGGATCAGGGCAGGAATAAGGCACCATGTCAAGGTCAACCATCAGGAAGTAGACCCCCGCCGAAGACCACGCCCAAGACCACGCCGAAGAAGAGACAGAGAACAGATAAATGACAGCCCTGCAGAAGTACTGCGTGATTCCAGGCAGATAACGAAGGCACTGCCAAATTCCTGGAAAATCAAGCTTTCATCAAGGAGTTGGTAGCGAGATCTGCCAAACACCTATTTTGGGCCCAAGGCCGTTATACTATATATATGAGTAGAGATAGAACTCAGTTTTCTAGATGAGTTTTAGTCATTGTCTCTAGTCTTTCTCTCGATTTTCGAGAGCTCATGTACAGTCAGTGATATCAAGGAAGTCTTATTTTCTTCATTGTTTGTTGTTTGTTCTTTCCTGTTTCTTCCTTTCTGTTCTTTTGCAAAATCCCGCGTGACACTCAGCTAGGATTCTCCTGTTTGATCCAAGGGTCCTCATGGAGGGCTGTCTTACAGGAGATCCCGAACCCAGACCCTAAACACTTTGGTGACGAGTTGACCTTTACATTGCTCCATAAATTGTGGATAATGTTTCTCAATATCTAATTGTAATATCCATGTAGCGTCTTCCATAGATAAGTGCGTCTATTTGACAAGGTATTGAAGAAACTATGATCTTGTTTTCTTGAATGATTTGTCAAGAAGAACTTCTCGAACAATCTCAAATTGTTCATCAGACATTTTCAGTAATGCTGGTGTCTCCAACACTTCCTCTGAATTTAGGATGTATCTCTTTAGAAGACTTACGTATGGAAAACTCTATGGATTTTCAACTGAACTGGTAAATCCAATTTGTAGATCTGATTACCTACTCTTTAGACTATCTTAAATGATCCATCTCAATTTGGAGCAAGTTTCTTGCAGTTATTGATGTGGAGCTTTGCTTGTTGAAGCCAAATGTTGTCTCTTCTGACATCTTCTTGCTGCTAGTAGATATCCCTGAACTTCTTCGACTAACAGTTGCATATCCACTAATATCTATTGAGAAATCTCTACTTTGAACAATGGATTGTGCCAAGTGTCTGGAGTTAAGCATAATAGCCATAATTTATCATGAATGATGACACGTGGGATGACTCTTGTGCGATGACTCTTGTTTGCTGATGTTACTAAGCAAATTCTACCAAGTGGATATAATCTTCCCATTTCGACTGCTTGTTCCAGATATAATTTCTCAAAATATCTTCCAATATTCGATTGGTGCGCTCCGTTTGTGCATCTGTTTCTGGATGATAGACTGTAGTCGTGGAGGATTTCGTTTGAATGCGTTCATGAACTTCGGATCTCTATGATTCCTCTTGGCATTTCGTGGAGTCTGAAGATCTCTTTTATGAAGAGCGTGACAGTGTCTAGGGTCATATCGTGGATCGATAATGCATGAAGTGCACCATCTGCGACAATGTGTCAACCATGACCATTAAGGCATCCTTGTCTCTTGCGGTCCTTGGCAGCCATGTTATGGAGTCCATATTATGTATTACCTTCCTTTTGGCATTTGGGACCGCCAAAAGTCCTAGTGCTCTTGGCCTTCGAAGTTGCCCTGGTTTTGTTTGCTAACATAGCTGGCACTCTTGAATGTATCTCACTATCTGCTTCTTCATGCCTAGTCCATAATAGCTACTTCTTATCTTGAAGTAGATGATATCCGCATGGCCAGTTATTTGGCTATTGTGCGTGTCGTGGAGAATTAGCTTTCTCACTCTCGATGATTCTGGCATGCATAGCTTGTTTCATAGTACAAGAGGTTACCTTCCTTCTTAAAATGTTTGAAGGTCCCTCTTTCTTTCTCTGTGTTTGCCTCCTTGGAAAGGCTCGCCTATACTTCTTGGAAATCCTTGTCTGTTGGCAGCATTTATTCTATTCTCTTGCCAAATCCACTGTTGAGTGTTGATATGGCATTGCAATGTATCCTTGTTGTTAAATGATACCTTGAGAGTCCATCTGCAACCACATATAGTTTACCTGGATTTTATACTATCTCCAAGTTATATTCCTTCAGGAATTCCATCCATCTTCTCTGTCTTAGATTAAGATGTGGTTGGGTGAAGTCATATTGGAGACTATAGTGATCTGCGTCCAACTGGAACTTCCTTTTCCAACAAGTAGTATCTCCAAATTTTAAGTGTGCTTACTATTGCTAGCAACTTCTGATCATGGGTTTGATAGCGAGTCTCGGCGTCATTCATTTTTTGAGAGCCACATACCACGACTCTTTTCTCTTGCATTTGTAATGTGACATCCCCTACTTCTTATATAATGCACACATCGTATCAGAAGACTGAGCATTCCCCCTGACAGCCAAACTGGCAGGGGCCATCCACCTGACTCCACTCCCGTCTCCCTTCGGGTCGACCTTGCTGCGGAAGCGTGAATAAACATGAGCACATAATAACAATATATCAATACAATCACCTCGAAGGGTGAACACATCATAATCATCACTTATACAACAACATCAACATGAGCAATAACAACAAAAGGGAATCCTACCCAGGGCTCAGACTCAAGGGGGTTTCGACTGACGGCTTGGGCCTCCAGAAGTCATTGCAGACACAATTCATGGCAAATGGATTTGGCTGGCATAAGAACATGGCTGAGGGTAGTCCACTCCATCCGCCCCTCCCGTGCACACTTTGCAGAGTAGGCTGAAAAGTATTGGGACCGGGCCGTAGCCTGCCGATTACATAGCCGAGAGGGCTACTACTGGGTTGCATCTCCCCAGCCCCGATGAGGCAGGAGGAGAGTCACCTCCTATCCAGAGGCAAGCATGCCCATCACAGGTGGCTAGAGGGCCACTCATCCTTATTCGACTTAACCTCATGGAAGGTGACACGTCACCCCAAAGGTGTCGAGCTCATGCCTTGCCCACACGCAGTGGCAAGCCATTAAGCCTAGCTCACATAGACCCCCGGTAGGCTTTACACACCAGAGGGGTCGAACCGTGATGGGACAAGTTCCTCTTTGTCAACCGGCCTAGTCCCGCCACCCACAACCAGGCGGGCTCCTGTGCACGGGCCGCATGTATTTGGGAACTAGTAGGCTGTCTAGAGTCATCTGCTATACAGGCTTTAGGCCTCTACCCCCCTTCCCAATACATGGAGGTCACAGAGTGAAATACCAACATCATCACAGAACTGAAATGAAGATCAGCATCTAATCTATCTAACATCCAGAGTTAGGTTCCTTTGTTAGGCTTATGATCTCGGGATCTATAAGGCCTCTATGGCTGAATGAATATGCTAAACCAGCTTATTGCCTAGCCAAAAGGCGGCTTTGCACAACAGAATGACTAATTACCTGGTACTCGACCTACTCCAGATCCTCGGAATACATCCATTCCTCTGATCCTGCTGAAGACTGCTGCTACTCGAAGATCTGTTGTGCAAAGGCGGCTTTTCAGAGCAGGCTGGCAATGCGAATTGGGGTCTTGGCTTGGCCAAAATGGCTCAAGAGAACCCTAAATGCGAGAGAGGAAAGGGAGCTCAAGGGAAACCCTAAATGCAAAGAGAAGAAAAGGTTTAGGGTTTAAGGGGAAAGCCCTTATATAGAAACCCTTAGGGTTAGGTTAGACATTGGCCAAATGGGGTTTAGCCATTTGGCAATGGGGTCCATGGGGTTTATAATTGTGTATGTTTATTTAACATGCACAACATTCGAGGTTGCCCCCCTAGGTGCAACTCTTGCCCCCTAGGTGCAACCTTTTACGGCTCTCAAGTACATGTCATTCGTGACATGTACGTGTGACGAGGCAGTATAATATACGTATTTGGATCGTATATTATGCTGGAACGTCACTTGTGCTGCTCCAGTTGCAATCTTGTGGGCATCAGTTGCTATTAACTTATCCTTCTCTGGATGTGGTAATGTCAAGAGTGGGGCAGTTGTCAGAGCTTCTTTTAACTTTTCAATCCTTCTACAGCCTTTTTATGCCAGTGGTCCACCCAATTCTTTATCTTCTATGCTTTGGCAAGATCCGTCAATAGTGCTACTATCTTGGCAAAGTTCTTCACAAATGTTTTGTAATAACCTACTAAGCCTAAGAAGCTCCCCACCTCAAGAAATTCTTTGGTGTGAGCCACTCGATTACCACTCGAATATTTGTGGGATTTGTGGAGATGCCATTAGCCGATATGATGTGCCCCAAGTACTCGACCTTTGTGGTTGCAAAGTGATATTTGGATAACATAGAGTTGACTTTCAAGAACCTTTTTTAAGTGTTTGACATGGTCCTCCAAGGTTCTACTATGAACTAGAATGTCCTTGAGAAATATAATGACAAAATCATGAAGGAACCACGGAAGATGTCGTTCATGAGTCTTATGAAGGTTAAGGGGAAATTGGACAATTCAAATGGCATGATCTTGAACTCATAGTGGTATACCTTGCTCTGGAAGCTATTTTGTGAATATCTTCCTCCTTTATCCTAATCTGGTGATCATGATAACCGGATTTCAAGTCTATTTTGAGAAGAACTTTGCCCCTTGCAGCTGATCCACGACATCATCTGATCTCAATAGGGTGTACTTGTTTTTGATAGTGTGCTTTTTTAGCTGTCAACAATTGATGCACATCCTCAAACTTCCATACTTCTTCTTGACAAATAAGATACATGCGCCAAACAGAGAGATGCTAGGTCATATGAAGCCTAGATCTAAGAGTTATTGCAACTGCTTCTTCATGGGTCATCATTCTATGGTTCCTTACTCATGGGCTTAGTGCCTGGTTCAAGCACTATTTCGCACTCAATTCTCCTACAAGGAGGAAGTTCATTGATCGCATCTGGGAACAAATTATGGATTCCTCGACTACCTTGGCAACTTGTTTAGACAACTTGCTCAAAGTCTTGTCCTCTTCTTCTTCTTCTTGATTGTCCTCATCCTTAAGTTTCAACTTAAAGATATATGCTACTTCTTGCTTTTTCATGTTTCTTCCTAGATATGCATTGCATTATTAGAATAACATCCTTGTTATTTCTTACCATTTGGTGCTGCCAGGGTTACCTTTCGATTGCACAATCAATCACTGCTTTTGTTGGAATAAGGTCCATTTCTATTATTAGATCATATTTCCCTATGTTCATAACGTTGGTGCCCATTCCAATATTGATACCTGACAAGTCTATATCAAAGTTCACTCTTTTTCCTGCGGTGTGCCTGATTGCTCCACTTGCCAGTACCACGGGACTAGACTTGTATTTCAAGGTTAGGAGGTTCAACATGTCTACCATTCCCGGCAAAGCAAAGTTATGAGTGCGTCCCCTGTCTATCATGACTATAAAAGATTTGGCTTTTACTTTTCCAATTATGTATACGATGTTGTATTAACTTTCAATATTATTAATATCAATAGCTGCAAGAATGTGAAATTCGCCTTGAATATAATCGTGCGCTTCCTTGTTGTTATGTTTTGGAGGAGTTTCCCATCCTCCTAGCTCCGCGAGCGCTGCATTCGTCACGAAGAGGTTGTTGTGAGTCTGTGACGCCCCCTTGCTCAAATTCTATATGAACAGGAGATTCCCTTCTACCAGCATCGTCTATCCGATGTCAGACTCTTGATGGTGAGCAAGAATCCAATGTGGGAAGAATAAACGTGTCATTTATCCCATGTCCCTGAGGATCAGCCTAGCTATGGAAGTGCATAAACATAAGTGCATAATATCATATCACATACACAACCACTTGAAGAGTGGAATCACCATAACAACATCATAGCATAACATATACAACAACAGTAAACAACATCAAAAAGGGAAGTCCTACCAAACTCAGACTCATGGGGATCAACTGAGGCTTGGGTCTCCAAAAGTCATTGCAGACATAATTCATGGCAAGGATTTGACCGGCAATAAGAACATGGTTGTTGGTTAGTCCACTCCATCCACCCCTCCTATGCATACTTTGCAAATAGGTTGGTAAGCCTTAGGACTTGACCGTAGCCTGTCGAGGGCATAACTGAAAGGGCTACTCCTGGGTTGCATCTTCCCAGTCCCGAGGAGGTAGGCAGAGATCACTCCCCTCCAGATGGTCCATGCCAACTATAGGCGAGCTAGAGAGCCATGGTTTTCCATGCCCGTACACGACTTGAATCCCACTGAGGACACGCATTACCTAGGATGTGTCGAGCCCATACATTTCCCACACGCAGTTGCAAGCTATTAGGCCTACCCCCAACGTACCCCCATAGACGCTACACGCAAGGGGATCAATTGTAGTTAGACAAGCCTTCCTTGTTAGCCGGTCTACCCCCGCCACCCACAACTAGGCCGCGTTAATTGGATGTTAATATGGCTATACTAGAATTATCATCTAAGAGGCTTTGGGATTCTACCCCACTTCCCAATACATAAGAGGTGCACACAGAGCAATCCAACATCATCCAATGAATCTGAAATAACAGAAAATAGTCATAAATAAAATTTAGCTTAATTCAAATGCATGATATTTTATGCCCTCCATGCAAACATCTATTCATGCACTTCCAAACATTCCATAGTGCACTAAAGCAAATGGTATTCTTGAATGTAGAATCATTCATAATAATTTGAAACAAGTTATTAGGCATGATAATATTCAAATTCCTGTAAAACCAAGACAAAAAATTGGCTAGCTTTAGGCAAACAAACATTTCTTCTTTTTTCAAATGGGATGGGGTTGGAAACCGTGCACGGGAACGCCGCATGATATGCTGCATGCGGCGTTCCCTTTCATCTTGTGGCCTGCGGGTTCCAAGTTGCAGACATTCATCGCAAATTTAGAATCCTTGCAATTTTGAATCCCTGGATAGTTCTCGAGGGGAGATGCGGTATGTGACGTCCCCTACTTCGTATACGATACTCCCATCGTATCCGAAGGCGGAGTTCATCCCCCTGATAGCCAAACTAGCATGGGCCATCCACCTGACACCAATCCCATGAACTGGGCCAGTGAGGGAAGAGTGGATGGGTCATTTGCCCGTCTTCCTTCGGGACCGTCCTAGCTGCGAAAGCGTGAATGAACATGAGCACATAACATCAATACATCAATAAGCTCACCTCGAAGGGTGAGTACATCATAACATCTCATATACAACAACATCAATAGCATCAACATGGGGAGATCCTACCCGGGGGCTCAGACTCATAGGGGATCGACTGATGGCTTGGGCCTCCAGAAGTTAATGCAGACCGAGTCATGGCAATGAATTGGGATAGCATAAGAACATGGTTGTTGGGTAGTCCACTCTATCCGCCCCTCCCGTGCACACTTTGCAGAGTAGGCTGAAAAGTATTGGGACCGGGCCGTAGCCTGCCGGGTACATAGCCGAGAGGGCTACTACTGGGTTGCATCTCGCCAGCCCCGATGAGGCAGGAGGAGAGTCACCTCCCCTCCAGAGGCATGCATGCCCATCACAGGTGGCTAGAGGGCCACTGCCCTTATTCGACTTAACCTCATGGAAGGCGACGCATCACCCCAAAGGTGTCGAGCTCATGCCTTGCCCACACTCAGTGGCAAACCATTAAGCCTAGCTTAGGCTTTACACACCAGAGGGATCAATCAGTGATGGGACAAGTCCCCCTTCTTCATCGGTCTGGCCCCTTGACCCACAACCAGGCGGGCTCTTGTGCACGGGTCGCATTAATTGGGTATTAATGAGGCTATTCTAGGAACATCTGCTACAAAGGCTTTTAGGGTCTCTATCCCCCTTCCCAATACACGGGAGAGCATAGAATGAACACCATAATCATCAAGAACTGAAATGTAGAATAACATCTAATCTACCTACCTAAACATCCAAAGCTAGGTTCTTTTGTTAGAGCTTATGATCTCGGGATCTATAAGGCCTCTAAGGCTGAACTAACATGCTAAACCAGTTCATTGCCAAGCTAAAAGGCGGCTTTGCACAACAGAATGACTATTTACCTGGCGCCTTACTTGCTCCAGATCCTCGGAATGCGTCCATGCTTCTGATCCCACCGAATACACTGCTGCTGCTGGAAGATCTGTTGTGCAAGGGCGGCTTTTCAGAGCCTGGCAATGCGAACTAGAGTCCTGGCTTGACCGGAATGGGTCTGGGAAACTCTAATTGCCAAAAAGCAAGATTGGTTTAGGGTTTAAGGGGGAAGCCCTTATATAGACACCCGTAGGGTTAGGTTAACAATGGTCAAATGGGGTTTTGCCATTTGGCATGGGGTTTATAGTTGCATATGTTTATTAAACATGCACAACTTACGAGGTTGCCCCCTAGGTGCAACGAGGATGCCCCCTAGGTGCAACCCTCTACGTCTCGCTAGTACCTATCATGATGACATGTACACGTGACATGGCAGTATAATATACGTATTTGGGGCATATATTATACTGGAACGTCACAATCTCCCCACCTTGAATTGATGCTGCCCTCAGCATCACGCGTCTCCCCACCTTGGAACCCTGCATATCCTGCAATTACATTTAATACATATAACTTTACAACGTGATTACTCCAAGGTAATATTTTGATTATTCATAACACATCCTTGTTTAATATTATACTATGATAAGAGGTTATTTCATCCTCTTGCTTTATCGTCTATTATTCACAAAATTTTATGGCTTATACCATTATCATTATTAACATAGTTTCAAAATTTCCTACTTAAGGTTCCACATCGTTCCCTTACAACACATCATGACAAAATTATGTGTTGCAAGTCTTCGCAGTGTGACCTTCCTGCCGCTAGACTCTCCTATTGGCCTGCAGGTCCAACACTTCGTTAGTACACATTTAATTATTTTAAAGTTGGTTGTTAGGGAACCACCCATTAATTAGAATTTACATGGATGCAAGACTAATCTCCCGGCGTAGGAAGAGGATGTTTCTTCCATCGTGGCCGTGGAGACAACGCCCTATCATGCCTAGGATGACACTCATGCCTACACCTTTAGTTGCCTTTGACGTGAAGGGTGGTGTCCTCCCCGTATTTGGGCGTGAAGGATCCTTCCCGTGGTAGGCATTGACTAGAGGTGCTAATCTATCAATGCATGCCTGAATGACCTCTTATCTCTCAAGGTCGTCTACTTTCGTGAGACGGAAGTAGACTTTTTAATCTACCTTCCACTCACCTATCGAGTCAGTGTCGACTACTTCGGTGACAAGCCGACCCTTTCATTGCTCCATGAATTGGGGGTACTGCTTCTCCAAATCTGATTGTAGTACCCACGTAGCGTCCTCCACAGGTAAGTGCGTCCATTTCACAAGGTATTGGAGAAATTTGGATCTTCTTGTCTTCTTATAAGCCCTGTCAAGAAGAACCTCTGGGACGATTTCAAGCTGGTCGTCCGTCATTTCCAGTAACTCGGTTGTCTCCAATACTTCCTCTGGATTAGGAGTGTGCCTCTTTAGGAGACTTACATGGAAAACCCTATGGATTTTGAGATGTGCTGGCAGGTCCAACTTGTAGGATTGGGTACTACTCTTTTAGTTATCCTGAAAGGTCCAGCCCATCTTGGAGCAAGCTTCTTGCAATTGCCGATGCGGAGCTTGGCCTGCTTCACCTTGATCTTCAACCACACATTGTCTCCCACTTGAAATTCCCTTACCGTTCTATGCTTATCGGCTACACTTTTCTGCCTACTTCTCGCTGCTAGAAGGTAACCTCTTACCTCCTCCACCAACTGCTGCATATCCAAAAGCATCTGCTGGGAGACTTCCACCTTTGACACTGGATTGTGCCAAGTATCTGGGGTAAGACACTGGTACCCATAATTGATCATAAAAGGAGACATCTGAGATGACTCCTGCTTGGTACTATTGTAGGCAAACTCTACTAAGTGGATGAAATCTTCCCACCTAGATTGTTTGTTCCACACATAGTTCCTTAGCATATCTTCAATGATCCTATTGGTTCGCTCCGTCTGACCATTTGTTTGTGGATGATATGTTGTGCTCATAGAGAGCTTCGTCTGGATGGTGGTAAATAGGTCCTGCTAAAATGCACTCATGAATTTAGAGTTCCTATCCGAGATTATCTCCCTCGGCATGCCGTGGAGTCTAAAAATCTCCTTAGTAAATAGGATGACAGTATCCAATGCTGTGTCTGTTGTCCTGCACGGCACAAAGTGTGCCATCTTTGACAACTTATCCACCACCACCATCAGGGCATCCTTGCCTCTTGTTGTTCTTGGAAGCCCTGTAATGAAGTCCATGCTTATGACTTCCCACTTAGCATTTGGCACTGGCAACGGCACCTGAGATTCGGAGTTGCTCCGCCTTTGTTTGCTGGCATATCTGGCACTCACGAATGTACCTTGCTATATGATTCTTCATGCCGGGTCAGAAGTAGCTGCTTCTAATCTTGAAGTATGTCTTCATAAACCCTGCATGGCCAGCTATGGGGCTATTGTGTGTATCATGTAGAATTAATTTTCTTACTCCCGAAGATTCTGGTACACACAACTTGTTTTTATGGTATAGGAGGTTTCTTTCCTTTTTATAGTTCTTGAAGGCCTCCCTTCTTTGTCTGTTCTTGCCTCTTTAGAGAGGCTTGCCCATACTTCTTTAAAGTCGCAATCTGTTGGCAAGGTCTCTTCAATCTTCTTGCCATACTCACTTGTGAGCGTTGATATGGCATTGCAATGCATCCTCGTCTTCAAGGGCTTCCTGGAGAGCGCATCTGCGACTACGTTTAGCTTGCCTGGCTTGTAGGCTATCTCGAAGTCATATTCTTCGAGAAACTCCATCCACCTTCTTTGCCTCAGGTTCAGGAGTGGTTGCATGAAGATATACTGACCTAAAATATGCCACAAACCCACATAAGCGAGGGTTTGCCCCCTAGGGGCAACCCAAAACAAAAATCAGTCCTTGCCTAACAATTATATGTTGCAACCTTAAATGGCTACCCTGGTAGCCTATGTGGCCGCCTCCTTAGCCTTATTAGTACTAATACCCCCACCACTTTGGCACTTTATAACATGAGTTGGCATTGCCCATTCAGTATGCACAAAGCTGGCCAAGTATATTATCTTGTTGGTCATGTGGTCATATGGGCCGCATGGCTTGGAACATTGCCCATTCAGTATGCACAAAGCTGGCCCTTGTTGGTCATGTTGATCATGTGGGCCTGGCCAAGTATATTATCTTGTTGGTCATATGGTCACGTGCGCCGCATGGCTTGGCTTAGAACATTGCCCATTCAGTATGCACAAAGCTGGCCAAGTATATTATCTTGTTGGTCATGTGGTCATGTGGGCCTGGCCAAGTATATTATCTTTTTGATCATGTGGTCATGTGCACCGCATGGCTTGGAACATTGCCCATTTAGTATGTATATTATCTTTTTGATCATGTGGTCATGTGCACCACATGGCTTGGAACATTGCCCATTTAGTATGCACAAAGCTGGCCAAGTATATTATCTTGTTGGTCAAAGCTGGCCAAGTATATATCTTGTTGGTCTTGTGGTCATGTGGGCTGCATGGCTTGGAAGGTGCTTATTTCTTTGCTAAATAAGTTTTACCCTTAAGAGTGCAGCCAATGTGGACCCCCTCCCCTAGAGATATGCAACTTTAATTTGCACTTGTGCTTTCTGCCATTATGCTTCCAATATTCCTGTCCCTTATACCTACTTGCTAACCCCATTCTAATCGCTTTGTTTTTTCTTTAATAAAAAAACTAGAGTTGTTTTCAACTATGGACTTGAAATAAAAGTTTAACTGCCATACATGTGGCAAGCTGAAGGAATAGGGAAACCGAGCAGGGAATCTGCCGTGCAAATTCCACCTATTCCAAACGCAGAAGGAAGGAAGGAAGGTATTTTTATCGTCCACGGAGACCAATCGGTCTATGGGACCCAATACAAAAGCGCAGCAAGCGGATTACTACCCGGATTAAAAAACCCCCGCCCCGAAGGGTTTTCGAGGGAAAAACCGTGGCAGCAATCAGCCTGCTGACAAACTGTTCTAATATACAAAATGCAAAAACACACAAATATATACACTCATGCACCGACTTTTAGTAGTGCCCGATCAATGGCAAACGGCGGGGGGCAAAGGTGAGCTCGCAGATCTAGTACCTCCTGAATGTACGACCCCAGAGCACATACTGACGGTGTGTTCATCGGCAAATGTAGGGGCAAGTCCGGCCGCACTAAGGGGCGATATCCGCCCTGATCGACTAAATGTTTGGGCAACTCACCGCCGTCTCGATGCGAAGATGGTGGGCACCTGCAGAATGGAGGCAATGAGTCTACGCTTTTTTCGGGGGAGCCGGGAACGCAGTAGAGTCTGCGGGCCCCGCTAACACCTGCTTGATGTGCTCCTTGTAATGGGCCGTTTGACTCCTCTCCTAAGCCGGGATCCCGAGAGCTTGCCAAGGAAGCAAAGCGTCCGGCTACTTCCAAAGCATCGGCCTGCGTGTCCATCTGCCGCTTTGTGCTCGCCGCGTTCCATCCGGGCGAACCATCGATCTCTCTTACCCTCCAACGGGCCTCCGAGCGGCCAGGGCCCATTGCCACGCGTAAGCGGTCACGGAGCCGAGCCCATATTAACCACTTTCGAAAATAGACGATGTGTCTATCAAGGGTCGCCGTGGCAGCGTGAGAATCCGGTTTCCCCGGCGAGATAATTAGGGGGACTAAAGGTTTCACCCCAAGTGCCCGTGCCAAAAATGCCTTCACTTTTGCTCCAAGTCATTCCGTGTCGGCAAAAGAGACGCCCGGCCCCAAACCTCGACCCGCATCTGAAGGGACAAAGCTCGACCGGTGCAAAATGATGTGACCGATGGCCCCAATCATAGAGCTCTGCCGGTGATCATTGTTCTGCATGGCATAAAGCGCCTTCCACCTGGCCACACCAAGCGGATGGACGCCCCCAACAGAAAGCGAGGAGGGGAACTCCACCCCTAGGTACTTGTAGGTGGGCGACCTCTACAGTCGCCGCCCCCGATATGTGAGTGCGGGAGGCGTGGGGTGGCGTGAAGAGGATATGAGAACCACCCCGGTCTTGGCCGATTCACGCCGCATGTCCAGAAATGTGAGTATGTGTCTAGGGCATCCGTGATGAGACCGCATAGCTTCGGGTGTGGGCGGAAGGTCAACATCGTCCGCATAGATGAGTCGGGCGGATGACCCGGTGCAAAAGTCAGATGCCATCCCCCCATGCTCGCATGGCCGGGCTCTAACCGACAATGTAGAGGCCAAAAGTGTTGGTGAGAGGGGGCAGCCTGGGACTCGATACTACCGGGTGAATGCTTGGCCCGTCGGGCACGATCCCCGCCAAAACAACTCTCATACGTACCATATGGCATTCTCGCATTAAAAGTAACGGCAAAATCCATTGACGCAGCTTAGCCCATAGCTTCTCCCGGGGGACCGTGATCAAAAGCCTTCGAAGTCCACAAAGCGACAATACAAGTCCCGCCGATGGTTCCTACCGCCTTTCGCCCGATGCCCGCAGATAAAGATATGGTCAATCGCTGAGTGGCGGGGTCTAAAGCCCGCTTGTGTGAGGGCTTGCACATCCGCCGCTCTCTCGCCCGGCCGGGTCAACCGCCGCCGAGAATGCCGCCAACATTTTGGCAAATAATCGAATCTGACCATGATCGTCCTAAGAATTGGCCGGACAGTGTGGGTCGCCCGCCTTTGTGAATGGGGACAACCCCGCTTGTGGTCCATTGTTTGGGAAACCTTCCCGCAATGCTCGCTTGAAACGAGGGTAGTGAGGATCGGCACCAACGGCCGCCCCGCCCATTTGAGTAACTCGGCCCGTGATACCATCGAGGTCACCGCCTTCCCATTAGCCGCCACCGCTGCGGTGCCCTCCACAACATCCTCCTCTGCGAGAACCAATGGGGGCCATCCCGGGGGGTATGGGCGTCATGCGTCCCCTGGTGGGTCATAGAGCATTTCGCAGTAAATCTCCCCCATCGCCTGGGTGTGATGTCCCCGTAGGGTCGGATCGCCTTCGGCAATCGCAAGGCCAAAAGATTCGAGGATGAGTGTCCAGCAGGCCAAACATCTCCCCCTAATGCCTGGCAAGGTCCAATTCCGGCTGCTCCAAATCCACTTAATTTTAACAAAAAAAAAAAAAGCCAACAAAAACAAGACCATGGCTCATTGGGAGCGAGCATAATAAACTTCCAATGTCTGAGTTTGGTATTTAGGGAGGTGCTCTCTCGCATGGTGTGGACTATGATTCCAGTCGTGTATAGTATGTGAAACCGTATGTTTTGCAGGGTTAGGGCAGCTTATTTGCATTTAGTGGTCATTTTTCCTTTTTATATGTTTTTAGAATGTATTTTGTTTGCAATGGTAAGGGGCCGTTTTCTTAGGGCATAGATAAAAGTGCACGCCCTTTCTTTTTTCGATGGGAACGGCAACAACTGGGTCAGGGTTTTCATGAAATCCCACTTCCCAAGATAAGCCCATGTGGGCTCCCTTTCTGCTTCTTTGCTAGAGAGTCATTTCATTTTAGAGCTCCCGTGGAGCTATGCTTTGCAGTTTTTTAGAGCTCCTGGGAGCCGGCTTCCGCTTTATGTTAAGTGTTGAAAATCAAGAACAGGAGCTATGCTTCTGCCTCTGACGGGATCAATTTTCTTGAGGGGTTGTTTCGTGTTTTTTTCTTGAGGTTTTTATTTGATGGGCATTGCTACTACAGCCAATGCGACGTGCCTGGATGTTCGATTCCTCCAGCCATGGCCATATGCTTCTGCCTCTGACGGGATCAATTTTCTTGAGGGGTTGTTTCGTGTTTTTTTCTTGAGGTTTTTATTTGATGGGCATTGCTGTTACAGCCAATGCGACGTGCCTGGATGTTCGATTCCTCCAGCCATGGCCATGGCTATAGCCAGCCGAGAATCATGGCTTGGGGCCTCGTTAGATGATCTGCCTCGTTCCCTCTGATCTGTCTTTCTATTTTATGCGAATGCAAAGCAGTTATATTGGCGAACTCGAGATTAAATTTGGCAGCTGATATTTCCTCAGTTTTGACCTTATGTCGGATTAAAGAACTTCTTGCACTGCATCTATGGCGAAATAATCAGCTTTTGAATAGATCTCTGGAGGGTCGATGCAAGCTTGCAAAACACAAGGCCCGTTTCTTTGGGACTATCCGGCCCGATTGAGAACAACAATCCATGGCCGGCCCTGTTTATTCTATCAGTCGTTAGCCGCCCCTGTTTACTCTGGCTGAACCAGCCCTTTTTTTTTTTGCTTTTGTGGTTTCGCATTTTTTTCATTTGTCTAGCACCATTGGTCTGTTTTGCACCATTAAAAGTGGCAGTGAGGTTTTTAATCAAAAATTTAATGGCCCTCGATCTAGCATAAAGACAAACAATCAATGGTCAAAATTGAAAGACAAACATACCCATGTAAACACTGCAAATCCCAACTTCAAAATCATAAAACTACCAACTTAATATAGCATATTTTGATTATCGATTGTTAAGAGAGGATTTGAACCTCCAAATTTACCACTTCAAAATTTGCAATCCATTCACAAACAGACAACCTTCAGGGAAAACCCTGGCCAGGTGGGAAAACCCTGGCCGAGTTATACTGCCCACCCAACATTACAAAGATTGGAAAAACCTTCACAGCTTGCAATGCCCATCTTCATCGAAGATATCTATAACAATCAATTTAATTAGCTTCCGAGACACGTTAATGTTCCAAATAATTCAAACTTCGATCGCCAGTGAACTCCCAAAATAGCAGCTCGTAGAAAACACCATCAGACCACATAATTTGCATCAGCGCATCTGATAAACCATTCAATGTATAAATGAATCACAAGCACAAGCCCTGCACTCGCGTAGGGCTAAGGGAAAATCCTTAAATAAACTATTCATTACTTGATGATTTCACTGTTGCAGAAACAAAATTTTACAGAAAGCGTGCCAGCAATGGCAACAGCCAAATTTATGTACAATGTTAAAACATCTTAAAAAGCGGTTTACGTCCATATTGAGATGCTTGGAATTTAGCACAGCCAATAACATCAGTATTGGTCATCAGTACGCGGTTTCCGTCCATATTGAGATGCTTGGAATTTAGCACAACCAATAACATCAATATCGGTCATCAGTATCATTCATGCCCGAACCAATAAAATCTAGCCATGACATTCATGACGGAATCCATCATTTGTAGCTCCACTACTCAGCGACCTCACGTAGAACTCACGCAACCACTTCCTGTAGAACTAGAATTAGCTTAGGCCAAAATCAAAATATAAGTCAACAAATACCCACCTCCAAACAATGATCCACATACAAATCTAGGAAGTTGATCTGATAAATCACCAAGTAGGCTCACTTCAAACACCAGGTCACTTCACCAGGCTCTAGAATTATCACCAAGTATACTCCTCACATTCCTAAAAGTAAGGAGAGGAAAAATTGTTAGTTCTGTGAGACTCAATGAATCAGGTCCACCAAGAGATTCACGCACATTTACCTACTGAAAACCAATAGACGAGTTAACGCAGAACATCTCACTTTCCGCTCCAGACAGATCCCATTAGGCAAGTTGATGTAAAACGTCTCCCATTAGGCGAATTGATGTAGAACATCTCACTTGTCACTCCAGACAGATTCCAGCTCAGTAAGCTCGACTAAAAGACATAACAGGAACTCAGCTTCTCAACAGCATCATCTTCAGAGAGCAGCACCCAGCTCCATGCTACTCCACAAGTACAGCAGCTTACAATACAACGATCCACATAATTCTTCCTTGACAAATCATTCAAAAGCCAAAGACATTGCAGCTCTTGTAGTTTGTAGCTAGCTGCCAATCATCATCTTTAAAAGTTCAAATTATAATGTCCACAAGCCATAAATGCTACATTGCAAAAAACTTAATCAAGAGTTTCACTTGTCTGCAGATGGCTTTACAAAACAGACTGCCATTGCAGACAAGATATTAATCTCTAACACCTGCACCCACATGAATCTTTTGATCCACCGTGCTAGCAGAGATGGTAACATTGATTTCAAAATCAAAATTATATCAAAAGTAAAAGCAAAATTTTTAAAGACAGTCTAGATTCTAAATTTACAACTTTAACACAATAAAATCAAGAATATTGACATACATTCAACTTTGAGACAACACAAATTAACTAAAAGAAAGGCAAATTGCAAAGGACACAACAAATGTTGGAACCTGTGATGGAATAAATCTTAAAACAAATAAAAGGCAGTTAAAAAAGGACTATTACCAAAAGAAGGTCCTCAGTTGTACTAGATTAAAGAGACTACCTAATCTATCATTTTGCTGCTGCTAGAACTCCAGTTCTAATGTTAAGAAACAATAGGAGTCAACTTGAAATTGGGAGTGTCCTAACAATGGGAGAACAGTCCTGAACACGATTAAAATTGAATTTGCAACAAATTTGGAGATGATCGAGGACTGGTGTGAAAGCTGCTTGATGAACTACTCTCCAAAACGTACTGTCTCTACCCAAAGAATGGTGCTAAGCTACTTCATAAACTACTGTACAAAACTAATGTTCAAAAATAAACTTTCATGACAGGTATAGAACTGGGCTAAAAGCTCAAAACATACGTGAAATACCTGCTTTCCTGTGCTACAGTTGTGTCGTCATCCTTCATTCTGTTTTGGGTGGCATTAGAGGAATTGTGATGTTCTCGCAGAGGATTAGTGTTTGAACAAAGATTCCTATGTCCATCCATCCTGCAGCGCACACAAGGGAGGCAGAAATCTGCCTCCCCAAACAAAAAGGGATCTCCCCAATTTATTAAATGTCGGACTAGCCCTGTGAGCGCACCCATAAGGGCATCATCCATAACACTATACATTCAAGCCCAGGCACTGAAGGCCTGAAGAAAGAAGTAAACTATAAACCAATACAAAAGAACAAATATTTGATTTGATCTTCCTGTCGTGCAGGGGTTCATCGAAACGTCGCCAAAGCACCTCCCACGTAACAGAGTAAACTTCAACTTCTACAAGCCTTCGCTGCATAGATAGAGGACAAGTCAAAACTTTATAAAACAAGAGCTCAATAAAAGCCATAGCCTAAATCAAAACCGGAAACCGCAAGCCTCAAGCATATATAAATCAATAGTCTTCTTAAAAAGGGACGGCCTTAAAACATAAGGCCAGGGAAGCAGAAATCAAGATTTTCATAAGCAAAACAGTATTAAGAAAAGAAAAAAGAACACGTATTAAAAGTAATACAAAAGCTTACGTGATGAATTCGGCCGAAAGTGCTTCAAAGCCACGACCTTGCGAAACGAAGGACGCGATAACACCAAAAAGATGCTTTGCAAGCAGAAACCGTGGTAAACTCAACCCAGATCTAGAAAACTGAAGCCAGATCTGGAAAGAATCGCAGGCTGGCAACCATGGAACAACAGATCTGAGAAGATCGAAGCAACGGAGCCATGGCCGGAGAAAAGGTGAGCGCCATGGCCAGCCGCCAGACAAGGAGAAGGCGCCATAGCCAGATAAGGAAGCGACATCATGGGGCGATAAAACTACCAAGGCGCGCACCTTTTGACCGGGCGCCCGAATATGCGTTGGCATATACGTCTGCTAAAGAAAGAATCTTTCAATGCCCCAGACAGCTGGCTCTTTGCACCTTCCACACTTTAATAACGCGCCCCTTTTTTCTTTGCCGACCTAAATCGAGCTTTCGAAAAAGACTAAATGTGCACGATAAAGGTTCCGAGGGACCCCCCTCTTTGGGTCCGGCCGGCCCATAGAGGCACGTCCCTCCTCCATTTCAATTCAATTCATATCTGCCTTGTGTGATGGGCAACTCGGTCTCTTACGTGCTTGTTAATCCACAAATCGTGCGTCGCTAAATCTTGGCCCTTCAATCCCCAATTAACCCACAATATGCTAAGATCTCAACCACCACACTGGAACCTGAAAGTGAAATGCCCAGATTTAAATGTCAAATACGTATTGGTCACATAATAAAATTGATTCTGGCCTTCAAATTCAATAATACAAATAAATATAGGCTCCTTCGGAATCGAACCCAAGCATGTCCACAAAGTCAGGAAATTCAAATCATACATGAGATCTCTGGATGGCGCTCCCCAAAAGCCCGCCAACACAGCATCCCCTACCCCTTTATCCTTCATGGATGATATCTAAGATAAATGGTAGCTACTAGTGTTAATTGCAAACAATGTCCATTTATTTAGTTGAGACGAAAACTCAAAGTATTACAACAGAAAGACATCGGACCTGCAATGCTATAACCCAACCCATACCTTAACACATTGGTTCTCAGGTTTACAGGCTGAGATTGAATCTCAGTCGTTGGTTGCAATACAAAGTATTACAACAGAAAGACATCGGACCTGCAATGCCATAACCCAACCCATACCTTAACACATTCTGAGATTGAATCTCAGTCGTTGGTTGCAATGCTGTTACCAGCTAATAACGTTTCATTGGCTCAAACTTTCTACCCTCTCTGTCATAACATCCTAGAATGTTAGCATCTAATCGTATAACATCCGAGAATATTACAATCAGCAATCCTAGAATGTTAGCATCTAAATTTTTAACATCCTAGAATATTACAGTCGATTCCATCCATCTTATCTCAAAATATCACAGTTAGTACGACTATCACAATGATTATTACAAAATAATTCCAGTGATTATTATGACAAACTTGTAATTCTGTTGTACAAATTGTTGTAACTACTAACTGTTGTAACTATAATTCTGCTGTAATTGTAATTCTGCTGTGATTCTGTTGTTACAGTCTCGTAATTCTGTTGTACAAATTGGATTGTTGTTCTATAACTGCTATACAAACTAAACTACTGTTCTATAATTGTTGTTTTGTAAAGTATTAACATTTCATGATCACTGCCATGTATCCCAAGAATGTTCTGCCAATACAACCTCTAAATTCAAAAACTGAATACACCAATAGAACATGCAAACAAAATAAAAAACATATCAATAGAACGAAAAATTAAAACTAAAAGCACGAGGAAGGTATCCAGTATTATTCCCATTTCCAAGAGGGTATCCGATATTATTTCCAGGAACTCCCACATTCGTCAAATTGGCCAATGGTGCTCGAACATTGGGTTGAACTTTCAGCTGACAATCTAAAAGGAACACACATGAAATTTAAGTATTGAAAAGCACAGTATTACGTCGTTACCATTCTGATTTGATGCCTCCTGTTGCACTGAAAACTGCGGGAATGGAGAAATTTGTTGCATGTGTTCCATTTGTTGCCGAGGTTCCTCAAACTGCTGCTTAGAAGAGGCTTTTAACACTTCACGTTCGCCCAAACCAAGAACCAATTCTGGAACTGCAATAGGCATTTCGACATTCACCTCTGGTGCATTCACTAAATGATAAGAAATAAATAAAAATAAAAAATGACTCATAAGCACTCACATTTTTCTTGTAAAGTTGAAAGCGCAGGAGCATGAGGCTTTCCACCTGGTATCATGCTCGCCTGCATTGCCATCATAGCTTGCTTTCCTTTAATTACAACACAATAATCAATAAAAAAAAATCTCGTGACAATACAATAACATTAAATACCTGAACGATCATAGTTGCAAAGTGTCTCCATGCGTTTATGCCCTGTTAAGTCCTTAAGATTGTCATCAGGAATACCTTGTTGTCGAGCTCTTGTGACTGCATAGTGATGTAAAGTCTTGTTGCTTATTTTAAGTCCTATCAGCAAAACAAGGAGAATTGTTATTGAGAATTCAGAAACTTGATAATAAAACATAGAATAGAAGAATACCAGTTATATTGCTCATCATCTTCCCAAGTTTAGCAATTTTGTTTAAACCTAAATTCATTTTAACATACCAACAAGTTGATCCTCCAGCAACAAAAGTCTTACTAGCCTTCAGAAAATGGTGATGAGAAACATCTTCATTATCTTGTACTGGTGGAAGTCGAGAAATATATTTCTCGAAAGTATTGTATAGATCTTCATTAGCTGCTTTATAGACCTCAACAGGCTTTTGCAGGTCCGAATCCTTGCAGTTATTCAAGTCTGCTGGGTGGTTTTTACAAAGTCCTTGCATAAATCTATAAACAACACTAGCAGCATTAGAAAAAAAACAACACTAGAAACATTAAAAACAATGGTAGCAATATAATAAGAAAAAAAATCACCTTATAAAATGGCCATAACGATCTTCAACCATTTGAAAATCATTGTAGACTACATTCCAAAGCTCCCTGCCACCACGAATCAAGAAATTGGTTATGCAGTAAAAAAAAACCCCGATAAAGAAGGCCATTTGGAGTCGACATTGAGAACTCATCCGTTGCAAGGACCTTCATAATGAGCTACGGCCATAATGTCCGCTATCACTCTATTAGCTGCTGCTTTTGCAGCAACAAAAAATGGATGCTCAAACGCATTAATATCCGGCTCATCATGTCCTGTTAGACGAATACATCCATTTCTTCCTTCTTGCAGCAACCTGAATATAAGTCAAACTATAGATAGATGGATGGATGGATGGATGGATGGATGGATGGATGGATGGATGGATGGATGGATGGATGGATGGATAGATAGATAATGGTTGACATCAGGTAGGGAACTGTGTGACTCCAAGTGCCATCATATATAGAAGTGGATAATTGCAAGTCTTGATGATAGTGTGAATCATCATTATATGTAGTATGTGACGAGAGGCCAAAGACTTCTTGCTCGTTCTTGCTTTTCATTTCGGCCAGAGAATATAACTGTGAAGGAAATACAACACTCGAATAATTTAACCCTGACGATTAACCTAATCTTAATATTTAGTGACCGCTTGATGACCTGGTGATTATAAACTTGCAACGTAGACTATAAACATGTGGCACAATCAAATTACATGCCAATGAAAAAATTCGACCCAACTTCTATATTCTACATGCTCATCGTTATAGATCCTTCAATTTTATATGGTTGCATATTGTTTTAGGTGATGTCTAGTCCACTTTGCCTTTGAGAACAGTATTTTAACGTCTTTAAGCTTTCCTAAACATATGGTGATGTACTCTAAGCTTTTTTATTATCTGAATAGTGACAATGGTCCAAATGTTTGATGGAACATTCTTGATATGATAATATAAATTCTATAGCTTCTCATACCTTTGCATATGGAGAAGTGTTGACATAACCTTTGCATAAAAAATGGTTCCTAAAAGCAACAATGCTTACTCTAGTTTTTCGTACATCTACCTTTGTTGCAAAAGAGCTATTAGCATAATATCAGATATGATTTTTGGAGATATCATAGATATCATAAATCTAGGTTCAAATAGAACTGAAAAACGATTACAGCTTGCTATGACAAACAAGCTATGTTAGATCTTGAGGGCATTTATGATCTTTGTTATCTCTACTTCTCCCTTTATTATTAACCTACTAAAGCAGTGGTTTCTTCAATATTCATATATATTGCAAGAATTTATAAAATTTAGACTCCATGCCGAATAAACAATGTGTTCATGCAACCATACAATAACGTAGATAACCAAAGCACCGTTACACGTTACGTTGGATAGTCTTTGCATGAATCAAATGGAAATAGAGATGCAACAGACACAACGAAAAAGGTGCTCACATCCCCCGGAAAATCCCCCATTGAGGAACCAGGGGACTTGAGAGCAATAGGTAATTTTCTTTGCAACGGGGAATTCTTGAACAAAAGGATATATTGTACGGGGAAAGATTACTAGAAGTGGGGGATTGTTGAATAGAAAGAGCATATCCGAATGGGGGAATTAATAGAAATAGGGGATTACAAATGGACGTTGGGGTATTTTGAAGAAAGGGGATTGGGTCAAAAGGGAATTTGCGAATGGTTTGGGGTAATTTCAAGGCTCATGGACGTTCGTCAAGGGCCCGATTCCGGCTATACCCTTGGGAGCACTTGTAACGTTCCTCCCCCTCCATTTGGACCTTGTCCTCAAGGTTGATCTTTTATATGAGGGAACTGCTACACAAATTCCTCCGCTTCCCAGGTGGCATCCTTAGGAGACTGGTCCTGCCACTGAACCAGATGTTCTATTACATCCCTATTGCGCAGTCGCCGAACTCTTTTATCCAAAAGATGTTCTGGCATTAAAGAGGAGTTTAAGACGATTGGTATACTTTGCGGACTAACCACATTAGTGGTATCAAGTATAGCCCTTTTTAGCTGACTTACATGAAACACAGGATGGATCCCTACTTCTTGTGGTAAGTTCAACTCATAAGCTGTCTCCCCGATCCTTTTAGTAATCCTAAAAGGTCCAGCATACCGCGAAATAAGTTTGGGCACCGGGCCCTTAGTTAAAGGCCGTAAAGTGTTCATTCTTAATGCCGAAGGATAAACAACCCGTAGGAAAACATAATCACCTTCCGCATAAGAGATATCATGTCTACGCTGATTAGCGGACGTTCGTGCCCTATCTTGAGCTTTTCGCAAAGCTTGCTTGCATTGCCGCAAGATTGCATCCATATCATGGAGCATATGTACTGCAACTTCAGTTCTAAGGTACTTATGCATACCGGAATAAGCCCTTGGATTCCGACCCATCATAGCCACAAAGGGAGTCATCTGAATTCCCATATGATGGCTATTATTGTAGGCGAACTCTAGATAGGGTAGATAATCTTCCCGCCTAGATTGCTTCTCGTGGACAAAACTTCACAACATATCCTCTAGGATCATGTTTATGCGCTCGGTTTGCCCGTCCGTCTGTGGATGATTTCCACTACTCATGTATAATCGGATCCTCAATCCTTTCATGAGATCTCTCTAGAAGTGACATGTGAACTTAGTGTCTCGATCACTTACAATGGACAAGGGAAGTCCAAAGGTTGGGAATATGTGTTGCATATAGGCAACTGCTACGTCATGTCCCGTAGCCTCCCCTTTTAATGCTATAAACTTAGCATACTTGGTTAGCTGATCCACCACTACCAAAATTTGAGTATGTTGCCTAGCAGTTCTAGGTAATGCGACTATAAAGTCCATACTCATGCTTTCCCAGCATTCATTTGGTATAGGGAGGGGCTGTAACAATCCCGGGGTTTTCCCATGATCCGCCTTCACCGCTTGACACACCAAGCAACGACTTACCAAGTTCCTGACTTGATCTTGCAATCCTGGCCAGTAGTAGAACCTTTTTACCAACTCATACCTCTTCCATTCACCTCCATGCCCAGCTTGTGGAGTGTCATGGTGCTCACGTAGAATTGATTCCCTAAGATCCCCACTTGAAAGAACATAAATCCTTCCCTTGTAGAAATGCAATCCCTCTTGCTCAGTCCACATCTCCCCGAGCTTGACCATTGTCAGATCTTGCTGATCCTCAGGATATGCATCCTTGATTCTTTGTATAATATCACTTGCTAAAGTTGTTAAGGTATTTATATGCTTAACCCTTGATAACGCGTCGGCAACTGGATTATTTTTGCCAGACGTATGCACAATGGAGAAATGGAACTCATGGAGGAAGTCTAGCCACCTAGCCTGCCTCGGGCTAATCTCAGCTTGACTTTGCAAGAACCTCAATAGTTTATAGTCTGTATAGACGAGTGTGGCTCTTGGCTCGTCCCACTACGCAAGTAGTGCCTCCAAGTCTTTAACGCATGCACAATGGCTAACAATTCTTGCTCATAGGTTGCGTAGTTCCTTTCAGCATGACTTAGTTTCCAACTTTCATAAGCCACTACGTGTCCCTGCTGCATCAACGCTTGCCCCCAAGCGTCAATATAGACCTCGAATACCTTATTCTAATCCGGCACCTTTAACACAGGACTGCTCATTAACAAGTATTTAATGCATCGAAACGCCTCTTACTGCTCTCTTCCCCACACAAAATCGTGATCTTTTTTCAAAAGATCAGTGAGAGGATCTACAACTTTAGAGAACTTGGGTACGAATTTACGGTAGTATATTGCTAACCCCAGAAAGCTTCGTAACTCCAAAACATTCTCTGGTGGAAGCCATTGCTGTACTACCTGTACCTTGGCGGGATCGGGGGACACACCCTTGCCAGAAAGGATGTGTTCTAAATAGGCGACCTATTGTCTAAAGAAATCACATTTGGAGATTTTTGCATAGAATTTGTGCTCTTGCAAAATTCGAAGAACTTGCTCCAAGTGAGCGAAATGTTCCTCAATGGTTTGGGAGTAGATGAGAATATCATCTAAAAAGACCTCTACAAACTTGTCCAAATGCTCAGAGATACCTGATTCGTTAATCGCATAAACATCGCAGGAGCATTTATAAGCCCAAACGGCATAACCAGAAACTCATAATGACCTTGATGAGTTCTGAATGCAGTTTTAGGTTCGTCCCCTTCCTGAATCTCAATCTGATGATATTCGCTTCGGAGGTCTATCTTGGTGAACTAGTTGGCGCCCCCAAGATGATCCAGAATATCATCGACCCGAGGTAAAGGATATCGATCCTTTATAGTTGCTTTGTTAAGTGTGCGGTAATCGATGCACATCCGCATAGTACCCTCTTTTTTCTTAATGAGCAACACGGGACTCGCAAAAGGTGATTTACTTGGTCGTATAAAACCTTTGCTTAACAATTCTTTCACTTGCTTTTTAACCTCTTCAAGCTCTAGAGGACTTAAACGATAGGGAGCATGTGCCATGGGCTTAACCCCAGGTTCAAGCTCGATTTCGCGCTCGACACCCCATGAGGGTGGTGGTCCCTCGGGTAATTCTTCCGGAAAGACATCCCTGAAGGTATTCAAAAGATCTTTTAATCTTTGGTCTACCTCGGAGTCTACTCCGGTGTTAACCAACAACGAGTTACATGATTTGATAATCAAATCATTTTTTATCAAGTACATCAAAGAAAGAGCATTTGCATTAACTTTGAAATTTTTTTTAGCCTGAGTGGCTGACACGAGCTTACTAGGCTCTACATGTGGTAAATCTTGAATACTAATTATTTCACTTGACGTCAAATTGAAAATCAAGGTGTCTGTTGGCCAGAGAATTTGTGGCTCAACATGTTGTAACCATTTCACGCCTAGAATGACATCATATCGCTTTAACTGAGCGATGTCTGAGTATATGGATATAGATGTTACAACCTGTGATTCTTTGTCCAACAACTCCAAGCAAACACCCCGCGCTTGCTCACTGTGACATTGAGTTTGTGGTCCAGCCTCAGACTCAATCACATACTGAGCCACCTCGTTCAACTCCAGCCCTAGATCGTGTACTAGATCTGCAGAAATAAAGTTATGAGTGCTTCCAGAATCAACCAAAACAACCACGTTTCTACTATTGATTCTACCTAGCAACTATATAACTTTATCTGCGTAAGAGCGTGAAGTAGAGCTTACCATTTCTTCCTGGGTAATAAATGATAATGCCTTTACCTGAGGCTTATCATTTACCTTTGTAGTGCTGGCCAAAACTTTCTTGCGAGGTTTTGTACATTCTCGGGCAAAGTGTCCTACTACCTCGCAACGATAACACCCCTTGGGTTTATCTGTTTTGGTATTAGCTGAGCCAAAGCCTTTTGCCGCCCCCATTATTTCGCAAACTGTTTTACCCTAGCCAATGCTGTAACCATTGCACTCATTCCGCTATCCTGGCTGAATATCTGTTGCCAAATGAGCTTACAGTCGGTTGTGAACTCTGGATCCTGAAGAAAGCTTGTGTTAAGCTTAAAAATCGTCCTGAGAGGCCGCGGTGGGTGGTCATGAAGCCGCTGAATGATCTGGGGAGGGTGATCAGAGACAGAGGTGGCCAGAACATTCACCCTAGTAAAGGCTGGAGCATAATCCAAGACTGCTGGAGTGCCATAAACTCTATCTGGCCTAGAGTATGCCCTACCATACCCCAACCAATTATTGCACCAAGTAAAATTCCGATCCCCGGGAAGCTCTGTCAAACCCCACTCCCGCACAAGCCTAAGCCATTGGTCACGTTCAAAACCCTGCACAATATCTGAACCAATACCATGCCTGTCCTCTGGGAGCTCCACCATGTTAAAGTCACCCAGGACAAACCATTTAGAACCCATACCAAAGGATTGGAGCTTATTTCGCAGTTGTGCCCATAAGCAACCTCTCTAAGTGGCCCCAATTGGTGCATACACATTTAGTAAGCCCCACTCAGACTGGCCCTCCTTCCATTTAATCACTGCCCACTGGCCCTGGCTATCTGCGGCTGAAAAGGTTACATGTACACCTATTTTCCAACAAATCAAAGTACCTCCCTTGGCCCTGCCCGTTGTAGCAACTGCAGCCACATATTGATTACCCAAGATATTCATTAGGTTGTTAATATCGCCCCTGGTACATTTATGCTCCTGTAAACACAAGATATCTGGATTAAGATTCTTCACAGCCATGGCGAGACGTGTTCGCTTATTTGGAGAGGATTTGATGCCTCTCACATTCCAAGATAGAATTTTCTTATCCATGTGGAAAACCTGCAGAAGTGGGCTGCTGAAGGGAAGGCCCGGGAACTTCGCTTAAGTAGAGTAGTGGAAAAGTTTCTACAGGTGGCTGAGGCAGTTCCCACTGCTCCAGGGGCAAACCATGGTGTTCCTCATGAGGTTGCATGACCAGGACCTAGTGCACCATCAGGAGTAAACACGGGGTTGGCCGAAGAACCAGTAGCTCAGGGTGTCATGGAAGGTGTCGCTCAGCCAGAAGAATCCCTGGGGGAGCTTTTTAGTGAAGAGATTAAATCTCTGGAGCGCTACAAAAAAAGATGAAAATGCCCGACTGATGTATGCCACCCTGAAATTGAAGGGACTGCTTGGTGGGACATTCACACCGATAATGGTCAGAAGCTGCGTACTTGGAGGGATTTTTGTCGCTTGTTCCGACAGGAGTATGCACCTCACCATGACCGGCGACATGCGCTCATACAGCTGTAGGAGCTCACTCAGACAGGGTCTCTATGGGATTATGTGACAGAGCTGAGGGTGCTCTTTCCACGATTAACCGAGATTACGGCCGGGATGCGCGTGGATCATTTTATAAATGGTCTACGGGATGCTAGCATTCACACACATTTTTCGCAGGCTGAACCTGCTGACTTTGAGCTGGCTATTGAGATTGCCAGGAAACTGATAGGTAGGGAAAAATCCAAGAAGGCACAAAATTTTGCTAATTAAAAGGCAAAACGGTCCAGGGGAACTTCTCAAGGATCTGCTCCCTTTAAGAAGCAGAAGAATGATTCTAAAGATAAGGCCGCTAGGGGCAAGGCCCATCAACCCTAGGGTGTTTCGGAACTTAGCTTGTTCAGCTTTTATCTCGTTCAGTTCCCTAGTCAGGCGGTTGACATGACCCACATTCTCGTCGGGTAAGTTTCCACCTACTGGACCCCGCTCAGTACTTGCTCCCGGAGCATTTCTGGCATTTTCATTACCAGTATTAGCTGCACTTGCAGCAATTACATGATCAGAACCTACAGGAATAGCTGCTCCCCCATCCAGCTCGAACTCGGGCAATTCATCGTCCAGATGAATGTCCTCGAGGGCGGGTATTATGCCCTCTTCAGGCGGATGTACTTCAAACAATCTGTCAACAGGTCCTGCAAGCAAATCTGGTAGCTATTTGCAAAACTGCTGAACATCATTCTCCGCAACCATTGACGATGTGGATGAAGGAGGTGGGGGTCTGGGCTTACATGTAGGATTCAGGCTCGGGCACTCTACCTCTGATCATATTTTTACATTGTGGTTCTTGATTGAAGATAGCATGACCTATCTTGTTGCCTCGTTAATTTTGTGAAGGCCTCCAACACTGTGCCTCGGGATTGCGAAGGCCTTCGACATTGTGCCTCGGGAAAGGCGATGGAAGAGTCCATACAAAGTTGCAAAATGTAGTCTACCTTTTGTACAAAACATGCTCAGCTCGAATGACACGTCATGCCACCCTGTCAACATTAGTTATTGGGGCTGCTCAGGATGCCCACTCTTTCCAACATTGTTTGGCTATATTGATTAGATAGAAGGCTGACTTATTGAACATGTAGGTGGTAGAGCTCAGATCATGCACCATATCATTAGGCATCTCATATACGTTGACGATATCTATCTCTTAGCTTATATCTTGATTGATAATACAATAGCATCTGGGTGGCCTGGAATGCCAAGTAATTTGGCTAAGACTAAGATGCTACTCATCTCATCCTCACGACAACCACCAGCATCCCTCCTTCATTTATTAGGGTCAAAATGTGGGGGTTGCACCCATCTACAAATATTTGTGAATGGAGTTTGCGTCCACCACATTTGTGACACTTCTATCATGCTACGAGTGACAGCAGACTGGAAGGCTTGGGATCAAGGTTTGGGGTTCGGTGGTATTGCTTGCTACCTGCAATGATTTGGATCGAGGGCAGAAAGCCTTTCTAGTTCAGGCACTTGGGGCCTATATCGGATAATTCTGCAGGAGACAGGTTTCTTGACTCTTCCACGGCTGCATGGGGTGTTGGGCACGCCGAGTGCAAATAAGCATAAAAATGATTGGGGGTGTCTAGGGGGGGAATGAATACGGTGGGATAGACCATGATCCTATGCCACTGATGTCTAAAAGGAGCACGATCACAAAACAAAGATAGGAAAATGCCTCCCTTCTCAAGCACGTAAGGGTATTAGGGAGTGTTGGTTAGAGGACTCCTAAAAAAAAAATTGTTCATCTTTTAAGGAGGTTCGAGTCATTATATCGATGGGATTGGCAACCATTGCAAATCAAAAGATAGGAAAATGTCTCCCTTCTCAAGCATGTAGGGGTATCAGGGAGTGTTGGTTAGAGGACTCCTTAAAAAGACTTTGTTCCTCTTTTATGGAGGTTCGAGTATCGAGGGGATTGGCAACCATTTCAAATCATAGGGTATTTGATTACAAATACAGTGCAACGAATCATTTCTCAGCGTATTCGCATTGGTCGCACGCTAGACATACGAGAGCCATAGAATGGGCAAATTTGACAGTTGCATGGAGTGTTGGGTGCATTGAGTGCAAATAAGGCCCGCGCAGGGTTTGTGGGGGTCTCAAATATCTTAAATAATGTTGGGGTTGTTGGGGGGTTTTATCTACAATAGTTGTTGAATATCTAAAATAATGTTGGGGGTTGTAGAGGGGTTTTTTTTTATCCACAATAGTTGGAAAAGGGATTGTTCATTCATGCACCTCCAAGTACATAGAATTAAAAACAAAAAAGAAGGGAAATTTAAGGAGAATAAACCATCATTAATCTAGATCATATGTTGGTTAAAGGAAAAAAGGATAAGGTTAGAAAGACAAATATAACATCATCAATCTAGCTGGCATGTTGGCTACGTGATGCTTCATAAAATACTATTCTCAATTTGGTGGGAGTAGGATCATTTTCCTATATAGTCACCCGTGCCATGTCTTAATAAAACGGTGTATCATATGCGATGAGACGACAGGTTTGAACTTTAGAAATTCACAATCTGTGCACTACGTGTTGAGGACCATAAGATGTAGCATGATGTTGCCTCAAATGTATGAATTAATTCATATACGTTGGAAAATAACTTATAATCACAAGTGAAAAGCAATATAAAATTATGTCTATGTATAAAGATTTATTATCATATATAACATGTTTGTTTCACACTCATATTACTTCTATATTATGGTGGACCGTACCTTAAAACCAAGTGAAAGCTTTACATAGCCTTCTGCGTCTCCATCAGAGCAGATGACATCATATGGTATTACTGGCAACTTCTTCTGTGTGAACACTTGTTCCAAGGGAATCCTAGAATACGGAGTTTAAGCATGAACATTTTTTTTGCTAAAGAGGAAGTTAAATACTTTCAACCATACCTTATGCTTCCAATATAGTCATCTTTGGTAAATTTATCTTCATCATAT
Organism: Isoetes taiwanensis; assembly: GCA_021234155.1. NCBI lineage: Eukaryota > Viridiplantae > Streptophyta > Lycopodiopsida > Isoetales > Isoetaceae > Isoetes > Isoetes taiwanensis. The sequence continues at coordinate 5,872,505 of JAJEKV010000022.1, read as the reverse complement.
AGCTCGATGTAAATTTCATTAACAGAATCATCCTCTATTGCAAAGTGAAACCTTTGATTCCAAACAGGTTTTGAACCTTGATCTACATTTAGAAATAGATTATTGGAGTAATAAATTTAAACTATATCATTTAGAAAATCCAAAGCAAATTTACTCTCAGCTGTCTTAGTACGAGCCTTTTGTGTTGAGCATGTTATAATTGCATAGGGATCTCCTCTCACTGCAAAACAATCATTTATTTAAGAAAATATATACAAAAAATAAATATCTTTTAGAATTGAATTGGATTGAATACAAACCTATGAAGTTTTGACATCTTATGCCATTAGCATAGAGAACCAACACATCCAATGTTCCAATAGGCATTGCTATTGAAAAAATACGAACTCCTTAGGTTTTAAAACACATAATATTCAAATAAGAGCATATACAAATTTACTTTAGCTTTTAAAACACATAATATTCGAATAAGAGCATATACAAATTTACTTTAGCTTTTAGAAAAGCGGCTGGAATAATTGAGAAGAAAAAATCGGCCGCACACAAAGCTTGAAAATGCTCTAGTGGGTCCTATCATTTGGACAAAACATTGTCATCAAATGAAAGGCCTACATAAAGAATGACTCAACTAATTATATGTGGTTGTGGGTTGTCATAGGATGTGAATATATAAACATAGCACATATCAAATGCAGCACAAGCATGAACAAACTATGCACTTTGCCCTATAATTACTTGCATGCTTAGATCTTTTCAGAGACCATATAACGCTTTGTGGCACTGCCAGAAGCTTGTCATTTATTGTCTTCCATCCTCGTTCATATATGTTCTCTTTTTTTACAGCTTTTTCTATTCCTCTAACTTTGAGATGCATTATTGGATATGGCTCAAGAACTGATTATTCATCTAAAAGAGTTGTTCCTAGTTTGATCTATGAAGTTTAAGATTCACTCTCCTCCGATGGGTTGCTTGATGGGTTACATCTCCATCATTAGTCTTGTTCTTTCAATCTAAACCATGTTTTGATGCGTTCCATTACCTTTTTAATTGACGGCTTTATGTATCTATTAGGCAGGTTTAAGGGGCCCTTAAAAGAAACATTCCTGACATAAAAACTCAAAAATATTATCCAGTTATTTAAGTTCTAACAGAGTCGGCATAATCAGAGTTTGTCTTTGAACATCAGATAAGTGGAAAATCTTCTTTTCTTTGGCTCCTGAGTATGGTCTTTTCTGCCCATCCTTTTATTAGCCACTATGAACAAACAGAATGGGAATTTGCACAAGTGAGCTTTCCCAGAATTAAAGTGGTCCTTCTTGTCTTTGGCAGTGCAGAGAATGTGTCTCTTTTCATCATAGCTAGTAGTGCAAGCACAGTGACAATGGTAGACTTCCTCATGCTCATTAGGTATCTTGACCCCAAATTGAGTGAGCCACTGGGCATTGGAATTGAGATGCATCCTTTTCCATTTCCCTGAAAGCAAAACACAGAACTAGAAATAGACATATTAAACCTAATCACCAAAGATTTTATAGATCCAGTCAATCCAAAAAAAAAAAAAAAGAAGTAAAAAACCAAAGATTTCATAGATCCAGTCTATGTCGTGTTGAGTTTGCTTGATGACGGCCATGGGCTTGTTTGTTTGTATCTCCTTCAATTTACAGGGTTCTCTGGAAGGAAAAATTCAATGGACTGTATACTCGTGAGATTGGGCATATTAAGCTCTGTTTTGGCAAGTTCCAGTATCCATTCAGCCCATAAGCAGGTTCTAGAAAGATGGTTCTCATTTTCCTGCTCCTACATGCATCTCATACATATATCCGAATTAGACATACCTAACCTCCACCTCTTCTTATTTGTGGCCAAAGCTTTATGCCAAAACTGCCACATGAAGGCCTTGATCTTGGGATGGATAGGGCTACTCCGCAGAAAATATAGGTTCTTAATCGCTCTCTGAGGGTCAATATCCCATTTAGTGTGGAGAGAGATAGCTTGGTTCCTATTGAGATACCTGTAGGCTTTGCTAACTTTATAACCACAGAACTCGTTGATATGCCAGGAATCTGTTGAATTATGCAAGTTACCTACTCCCAATTTCTGGGAAATGCTGTTGAAGAGTTGCTCTGAGTCATGCCCCAAGTCCCTGAGAACAGAGTTGTGATAATTGAAGCCATACATAATGTCCCTAATATATATGATGCCTTTACTGGTCCACTACTTAGTTAGATCAGGGAAGTTAGTAGCCAGACACATGTTAGGGTCATCTAGAATGAGGGAGGGGCTCCAAAAGATTGGCTGATTCTGAGAGAGACCTTCCTTCCAAGTGTACATGCCCTTGACCTTCATCCAAGCCCTACTGCATTTTTTGATAATCAAGGGAGTAGATAAGGAGACTGAAAAGTCGAAGTAAATGCTATGAGGGGGATACATTTTAAGATTCCTCCAGTCAAAAGGATGGCACTTTCCAATGTAATGCTGGATTAAGGAACTGACTGGGTGATCAATTTGTTTACTGTAGGCCCTGTAGAAATACGACTGCCAAAGTTGTGGCCTCCTTCTCAATGTTAATCATCCCTAGACCTCCTTTACTCTTGTCTTTGTAGGATTCTTCCATGGATATAGGCACCCAGCATCTTCTATTGAATCCTCCAGCAATAAACCTGCCAATAATGCTATGCATTTTGTTATAGACCTTCTTGGAGCCATAATAATGGAGGATTGATAGACCTGAGAGGAAGAGATAACAGAATTTGCAAGAATGGCCCGACCATTCTTGGAAAGGACCTTAGAGTTAAGGGAGTCAACCTTTCTGTAAAATTTGTCAATTAAATCTTCCCATGGATCACTAGCATTAACTCTAATGGCACAGGGAATACCAAAAATCTTAGTTCTAATGTTGGGAGAGAGATACATATACCCAAGAGAGAGGGTTCACTACTCTCCCTCTACCGATTTCTCGAAATGAGCTTAGTTTGTTTGAGTTGATTTTGCATCCCGACCATCTCCCAAAGTTGTCCAGAATTTCCTGAGTGATTCGATTGGATTTCTCCTCCAAATGCAAAAAGAGAAATGTATCATCTGCAAAATGCATGTTCAGAATCTCTCCTTCCCCTTGGCTGGGGGGAAGCTTAAGACCTAAGGTCTAATCAAAGGCTTTGATTAGATGAAGATTTCTAACTTTTTGGAAGTTACTGTCGAGGCCTTCCATCAGTGTGACGAATGCTAGTTATAAGTTCTTGGACAATGCCATTGCTCCTTTTGTTAATTCAATTCTTTCAAAGAAACATAACCCTCCTACTTCCCCTCTTTAAAACTTGGCAATCATCTCTAGGGGCGCCAACCTCTTAGTATAGGAAGGACTCTCTCCTTTTCAGCTATGCAAGCGTTAGAAGGAGCTATGTAAAATGAGAAAAGTACGTCTCCCAAAAAAAAGTGGGTATTTTATCATGCAGGGAGGACAATAATATCAAGACCGCTGGCCCTCCAACCCTTGGCCTAGTTATGTTTACATAGCTTGAAAATTATACTATTCTATATAATTTTAGGTCCTTTTTTTTGCATTAATAAAGGTAAATAACCAACTGCTTATGCAAAAGATATTTTATGAGAAGAATTAGCCATTATGGCACATAATAAATTACATGATGAATGAGTTCACATGCAATAACATGAGCTAAACAAATATCTAGCATAATAATAAGGGATTACTTCTATATTTTTATACGTTTTTTCACATGGGTTTTCTACGATTTCGTCGTTGCAAGTGTACTAAACAGTATTTCTAGAGTGCAATCTTTTTAAGTTGTTGATTTAGAATAAGAAATGCAATCCTATAGTCGTGATAATACAGTTTGGAGGCCATGGGGACCACTGAGTAAATCTTGGGGAGGCAACACCTAATTATCACATATGAAGGGTCAAATTTCAAAAACTAAATGCTTTTGCCTAGTTGGTTGGGGCACAATAATTAAGGTATCTTACCAAATGGTATCAGAGCCAAGTCTCAAGTTGAAGCCTCCATGGCGGCGTCCCAAATAAAAAATTGCATCATGAACGAATGATGTAAGTCCCATGTACTCGAGGAGCATGCCAAGGAGTGAGGAATTGACATAGTTTGGGGGCCATGGGAACCGCTTGATTAAATCTTATAGAGGTGGCACCTAATTATCACATATAGAGGGTCAAACCTCAACGTCTAGACGCTTCTGCCTAGTTGGTTTGAGCACGATCATTAAGGTGTTGTATCAAGTGATCTCTCAAAGTTTTGGATCTATGCACAATGTCGATAAAATTGTCTTAGGGTTTCAAATAGTCTGGCCTTTATTCATGGCTCGATTCTTTTTCTTAACAAAAAATTCCTCCGGCTTGTGGAGAGGAAACCTGAATCCAGAGGTTGGGGGATATCATCATATCCCTAGATCATATAAGAAGATTTTGTATTATCAGATAACAATTGCAATCTAAAAGAGAAATTGTCTAGAGCTTGTGGGAGAAATGGCTCTCTTGCAGTCTGCCTTGGATGAGCTGAATTTCTTTGACAGTACAGATTCAGTGACTATTTTTGAGACAGTACAGATTAAGCACTAGCTGGAGATTAAATTCTAATAGGAAAATGGTTCCAATTTTGTAATGTAATGTAATGGTCTGATGATAGAGCTAGGTTATGTTATACATGAGCTGTTGTTATATTGAAGCTTGTTTGAAGCTTGTCCTCATGCTACTTGGTCTAAGTATGCAAGCCCAACAATGGCAGTGCTTCACTTGGCTATAACAATTTGTCTTAGTGTGGGCATTAGGCAAGAAGGCAAAAAGGAGCCACTAAATGTGCTCGAGATTTCCAAGTTCTTGCAGCAATGCGGCATCACAAATTGTCAGAAGGTAAGATTACTCATGGCTGATATTTTACAACTTGGATTAAGGGCAAGATAGGTTTTTAAAAAACTGCCTATTAATTAAGCATAAGAAGTGTTTGGAAAAATGGGTGAGAAGGATTTGGCATTGTGCAACGTGATGTAGGACATGGTCAGAAACATTATTCTCTCAAGAAGCAAGGCAGAACTCTGGCTAAAAAATCAAGTCTTTTCTTGTATGGTGTTTATTTGACACCATCTAATCGTTGTTTTAAGGCATTGTAGGATTCTTTTCTGTTAAGCTGTTTAGGTACAATATAGTATAGTTCATTGACCATTAGAGCTAAAAGAATGAAAATGTACCAAGATGGGACATTTAGATATTCGTAGGCAAGATGTATTTCTTCACCTTCCAAATTTCGATGCCATACACATTCTTGTAAGCAAGTGACGAAATTTTATAGTCAAGCAGATTAATACTTAGAGAAAATTTTTTCTCATTCATAAGCACCTGGAATTATGGAACGTCTCGCTGTGCCTTAGAAGTTTGGTTCTTTCTGCAAATTCATTGTTCATTTATAAGAAACTGCATAGCACAAAATTATGGCTGGAAACAGGTAAGTAATTTACCATTTTTTATTGAATTTTAAAATTTCTAAGTAGGGTTTTTGCTACATTTCGAGATATATTCCATTCTTTGCAGCCATATATCCCCTTGCCCTATTATTGTTCACTATCGTGGCAGAGGTATTGTCCCAGCTGTTCTCTTTCGCTACTCAAGATGGCGTGATTCAGAGATTGCCTATGGAGGATGGATCTCAAGAATTTTGTAATCAGTATGCCGATGATACTTTTCTCTTTCTAGTGGCTGAGGATGATAATCTTCAGAATGCTAAGCTTTTGCTGGACTCTTTCTCGCTGGAATCAGGGGTTCTTGTTGGGTAGCTGAAGTGCTCTGCTTTATGGACCTTGGACGTGGATATTTCTCCATGTGTTTATGAGTATCCATGGAAAGTGCTTCCTTAATGGAAGGGCAGTAAGCTCTTGGGCGTAAGCATCTTTTTTGGTGGAATACAACTAAGCTTTTTCTGACAAGGAGGATAGTAGTTGCTAAGCAGATTCTTAGCAACACTCACGTGTATATGGCATCTGCTGTGCTAGCCTCATAAACAAAGTTTCAAGAGATTGTTGCAATTGTCTGTAATTTCATTTAGGCAGGTACTGAGACAGGTGTAGTTGTGAAGGTCGCTTGGTCCACATGTATCAAACCAAGATTTGCTGGAGGCCTAGGTATGATTGACTTTCATTTACAGAGTAAAATTATGATATCTAAGTTCATTTGTCGCTACTTGGCAGGCATGGTACATTTGCCTGGAATGAGGTTGGTTGCCCAAGCACTTGGGCAGTCTATTCCTTTTGGGAAATCGACATTTAGAGCAGTTCTTCCTTGGTGTCTCTTTTATCAGTTTCGTCCATATCCGAATGCTTCCCCCTTCTTGAAGGGACTGCTTGATTCTTGGGAGACAGTTCTTGTGCTATTTAAGATGACATAGCTCTGTGGCAAAAGCTAGCTGACATTCTGTCAGACGTTCCTTCACAACCAGTTGATGTGGCTATTTGGACTGGTCCCCAAATTGTTAATGCACGTCTTATGCATTCATTATATTAAAAACTGGTTGATGTTGACATTGTCTCCCCTCGAGCTAGTTGGCAGCTCCGCATTTCCATCCCCGTATTTTAGAGCTCTGTCCATTATGTAAGCAGCAAGTTGAGAATCTCGAGCACTGCTTCTTTCTATGTGACCAAGTTCAGCCAGTTTGGTCATGATTACTATCTCTCTTCCATGTGGCCTTGACTAGCCAGTAGGTGCTTCTCGCCATTTATCCTTCCACTTGCAACAACTTGCAACAACAGGCTTTCCACCTAGCTTCAGGTTGGCTGGTGTGCTCTGTTTGGAAAAGAAGGCGGTTATGTATCTTCGAAGGCTTATCAATTAGTGTTGATCAAGTTCTTCATGAGCGCAAGACAGATTAATGAAGGCATACCTATGTTCTCAGCTTGCTCCTGAGAAAAAACGTCTGATTTTTGAGGAATATTTGGGTATCTTATCTTATGCATAGACGGGTGGCTGCACTTAGTAGATTATCTAGATTTTATTTTTCATCTTTGCAATTATCTGTGTACTTCTTTATATTGAGTAAGAGTTTGTCGTCCTTCAAAAAAAAAAAAAAAAAAAAAAAAAAAGTTTTAATGCCTTTTATATTGTTCTTTTTTCTTGATTTTCTTAGCTTTTAGCCTCATTTTATAAGTTCTTTTGTTATGACTGCATAGATTGGACATTTGTTTGCCGTTTTGTGTTGTAATGTCTTTGTGTAAATTTTAAGTATAGGCTTTTACTAGTCTAGAGTAAACATCATGTGCATATTTCAATGTCTTGTGCTATGACAGCATAGGCATAGCATGATTTTAAAAAGGTGTGTGCATATTTCAATGTCTTGTGCTTTGACGGCATAGAGATATCATGTTTTTAAAAAGAAGTATGCATATTTAATGTCTTATGCTATGACGACATAGGCATAGCATGTTTTTAAAAATGCCTTAGCCATAACGTGACACAATACAGCTTAGTACTATGGTATGAGGCTAAATAATTTTTAGGACTATCTTCTGCCTTGATATTAGAGATGTATAGCCATCTAGTAATCAATTTCTTGCTTTTTTGTTTCAGGATTTAGAATTGTCTTGTGCTAGAATATTTGTTGGAGCTTTTCTATTTAAAAAAAATATTAAGATGTCTATAATGTCATAGACAAATAACTGTTTTGTAGAATATATGTTTTTAGTTAGACATAGTACAATGTTTTTCTAATATCTCGTGTGCAGTAGGAATGAAATTAAAAGGGATGTTGCTGGTGGTTCGAGATCTACCTAGCTTCCCACGATGAAATTTCGTAAGGAAAAGCTAGCACCAAAAGAAGGCTCATTTGTTCTTATTGAACTCAACACATATTTTTATAAAGACCAACCATGGTTTTTAGTGCGGGGAAATGGAGAATCGATAAGCTCCATATGCATTTACATATGCTCTATCCATGAAAAAGATAAATAATTGTTGAAAGATTTCGAGAGTTGTGGTCGTCTTCTTTTTGTGGAGTTGTTTGAAATGTGCCATATAAAGTGCACCACAATTGCTCATGAAAAGTAGAGTACGTTTTTTGTTGATGTTGAACACTTTAAATTGAGTCTGTCTTTTCTTGAAAGCCTCTAGAAGTACATTTCCTTTAACATGAAGACCTTAAAAAAAGTGAGTATTTTGCATTGCCATGAGCTCATAGCCTTCATACTTCATAAACTAGTTTTGCAGTATGTTTTTCATTACTAACAAGTTCTAATTGTAAAAAGCTTAGTTTTACAAGACCTGGTTTCTATCATCAAGCAGATTTTGATCATAAAAGATTCTTCAGTTTCTATAGTTGACCCAAGAGATGTTGTTGCTTCCCCTTCTTCTCCTAGCCCGCTACTTGAGCAATCTAGTCCACAAGAGAGTCTACCGATCACTGAAGATGATGCTTCGAAGTCTGAAGAATAAGAAGTGGTGTTAGTGGAAGCAGAGAAGCCCAAAAGAAAGAGATCGCATAAGGAGATAAAGAAACCTAAAAAAAAACAAACCAAAGTTTATGCACCTGATGTTCTAGGTACTCAAATTGCTGGTAAAGATAAGGATTTGGCTTCTAAGAACCTTGAAGATATTGAAAATAGATGTTGTGTTCCTGGGCTTATGAATCTCCTAGTGAATTGTGTAAAATTGTATCCAAAAGATAAAAATGGCGAGAGCCCCCTACAAGTTAGAAAAATATATGCTAGTCATTTGGGGACATTAAAAGAGAGGATTAGGATTAAACCTAATACTGCAGCATCTCCACATATATGTATTGGAGATCATAGCAGTGCAACACCTTGAAGCAGTTTGTGAAGGAAGAAGATGAAAGTTACAGGTACTTCGTCTTAGGTGATACTCACAGTTTTAAAGCTAGAAGGCAAAGCCTATGCTTTTTCCCAAATCTTTGCCTTTGTTTATGTCGGCATCATTGGTTCAGAAGCAAAATTTCTTGCCATGAGTCATAATGTAAATAATGCATACAAGACGAGCATGAGTTTTACTGACAAGATAAACATTTATGCACAAGGAATATGAGCTCTTTCGAGTAGACCACTAGTGCAAAGACGTCAAGAATAATCAGGACTTATATCAGGACTTATATCTGTGTTATTTTATTGAGTGTTGCTTGGCTTAGTTGGCTGCAGATGCTAGAACACCTTTGATTAAATATGGCAGTTACTTCTAGCTAGCCGCCAGGCACGGTCGTGTAAGTGTTCTTTCTTTTGTTCTTGGCCATGATATCGTAGGTTTTCTTTAAAAGCTTTAGTTTTCTTCCTTTTCCATTTAGATATGGGATCTGTTAAAAAAAAAAAAAAAAAAACCTTACTTTGTTCAAGACAGACCTAAGCCTTAGAGACCAAGTTTTTGGAATTTAAAGACCATACAATTGCAGTCTTGGTACAGACTAGGTGTAAGCCCAGACAAAGCCTTGATTTGAGAAGATATAGATACAAAAGTCAAAGACTAATATACTAGAAAAACTTAACCATAGAAAAATAAGATTAAAGCAATCTATCAGACATGAAGAAAGGGAAAAACATTTTTAATATGATAGGACCAATACATATGAAGAAACAATTTAAGAGAAAACACATGATAAGGTGGCCTTTGAGAAATAGAACATTTAAACTAGGTGAACAACTAGACTATACCTTGGTATGAGAAGAAATAAAGGACATATATTAAGGAATAATAATGAACTTCAGAAAACACAAGGTGCTGCGCACGAAGGGTTGCCCTCCAATGTCCTGAAGGGATGTGCACATAATCTTTGATACATACTGCTCCGAACTAAGAATAAGTTCATGATTGTTTAACTTCGTTGATCTCAAGAAAACTAATGTTAAACACAAATGTTACATCCTCGTAACATACTAGTCTGGCTCAAGAATTGAAAGTTTTGCAAGTTTTGGCTAAAAAAATCCAGCTTAATAAGCTTTGCAAGTTGAAGCTTTGCTATAAAACATATGCGACAACAAGACGCTTTGCTCAAAAATATTTGCGGTAACAAGAAGCTTTTGCAACACGAAGTTTTGCTAGGTGTGTATATTGGCGGCGACAGTCTGCTAGGTGTCTATCTCTGCAATAAGATATGGAAGCTCCTGAAGAAGTTCTGTAGAAAGCTCTGATGTTGTTTACTTTACTTGTTGTTTACCTTAAAAATTTTCCAGTTGTTTACGTGCTAGGCGAAATAGATGCACCAATTTCCATTCCGCGTTAATCAGCATTATTGGCATATGCCATGTGGCTGCACAAAAGTAAGCGCTAGCAAAAATAGATGACACTAACCTTCTCTTTTAAAAAAGTCATGCAACAGAAGGCACTAACCTTCTCTTTTAATTGTTCCAACTCTTCCATTGCACTAACTGAAGATGGCTGTTGTGAGGATTGAAAAGTTCAACTTCTTGATGCAACAATTGACGAACATTTTATACTTTCTGATTTACATTGTGCTTGGAAACAAAAGATATTATGTGATACTGAAATTGAAGTATCAAAATGTACTTCAAACTAAAAAATAAGAGTAAGAAAAAACTTGCAGCAATCGACTAGTTTTCTGAACTTAACAGAAGATGATGGCAAATATGAAAGTTCCTTTATACAGAACTTAGTCATATGCACTCAACAATCTCAGGTAGGCTTGATATAAGCATGTCATGCACCTCTCGTATGATCACGTATGCTATACATGCCCCCTTCAACTTATGCTTGATCTGCTGCATGGTCAACCTTGCTCCAATTACAGATTCAGCTTGTACCAATACTATTTTGTCATCCAACAACTTTTTTACTTATGGTTTGTGCTTTTTGTAGCAGTTGATAGTAATGACCAGCTATAACCCTGTCACCAGCAACTATTTCCATAGTCGTCAATCACATCTTCCTGAAGAATATGCATCTCCTTCACGCATTGGAGGACGAAGTATGGAACATTTTCATGATTCCTTGGAGCAGCAAAAGATGCAAATATGTCTCCAATTGGAGTACTTCGGATAGTTCTTGCTCATCAGCTGCATAAAAACCAATTAGCTCTTCTTGTTCGTCAACCTGGACCGAACTAGGCTCCAGTTTGTGTAGTTTCCACGCACTATCAATGTCGGATATTCTCACATTCTCCTCATCTGAAGTTCAAGCAACCATTGCAAAAATATGACATGGATCTATACATGACAAGTGTTGGGTCAGCTTGATTAATAACAGACACACAATTTACAGCTAGAGTACCAGGCAATATCTCACAAGCTGAATGAGGGTCCCTCTTAATGTCTTCTGCCATGACCTCCCATCTGTCCATTTTGCATTTATTTTGGCTGAGCAAATTGCAAGTAGAGTTGGCACCAAAAATCAGAACACCATTCTCTTTCATTTGCTCGTCTTATAGGAACCTTTTTCTCCAAAGCAGCCTGCCTGTCATGTTCTTCTTTCCCATGGCCTGAGCCAAAATAATTCCACTGCATCCTAATTCTATACCTGTTATAATACTGGGCCACATTCAAATAAAAGGCTCGAGAACATTTAAACTGAGCAGCACACCCATCAGAACATATGACATGGTATTTGATGTGGCCAAAACCTTTTTGCATCATCCAAGTATGGTGTTTCTTGAGTGCAGCCTGAACAAAGAAAGCATCATGCTTCATAACATAAGAAACATACAAATGAACAGTTTTTTTCAGCTCGCCATTGACTTTCATCATGGTTATGTGCACCAAAATAGTTATGTGGCCATTGTTCCAATGCTCGGACTGAACCTCCCTGAGTGACTGCAAAGTATAGTTCTCTGCAAAGTCCACTACTGACAAAACAGAATCATCCCTCAAATTTTGCATTGATTTCTTGAATTGTTTGCTCTGCCAACTTGCTGAAAAGTTGTGAATAGTGAACTTTGTAAGGTGATGAAACATCTTGTCAAGCAATGTAACAAGCTTCAACCTCCTTGAAGTGCCAGCTTTGGAAGGTTCGTTCACGTACTTGTAAACTTGCCATTCAATGTTCTCATTCTGCGACTCTTTCTTCTTAGGACAGATTTGAATATTTTCAGTGCCACAACTCTGGCACTCTCCCTTGACATATAGTCCAAATTATGCCACTCTTCACCTTCCTTGTCACAGACCATAGCTCTCCACATAGCGCTAACATTTTGAAATGTTTTAGAAGGAGCTTGGCAGACGCCATTGTTCTCGTCTTCCGCACAAACACCACAAGAACACGTACAATTGGCATGAAATTTGCTTCTTAGGACGCTAAATGCTTTCCTGCATAGTTCAGCTTGTTCATGCTTCACGCAATAGCATGTGTTCCTCTCTTTCAACCTTCTCATACACGTAGGCTTAAGCAGCTCGAACATTCTGGCGCTAATCTTCACTTCAGAATGTTCATCTTTGAACATCTCATATAATTCACTCTAGGAAAAAAGCAGCATGTATAAGTAAAACATAAATTAAAACTACTTACGAATTCAAAAATATTGCAGACATTGCATTAGTTCTATGGCAGTCAGGCCATGATTTGTATACATTCAACTACTATAACATAACATCGTACATATTATGTACATGATATGTATAAATATGTAGAAAATGTACTCAAACGCATTCCAGATGTACATACAAAACTCAATATGTAACCAGGTGACACACAGTGTTACTGTGTTACAGATGTATGTATTCAATACTTTTCTTATGGAAGGAAGTACATTTAAATACTTTTATGTATTACCCTATATTTCAACAGTATCTTGAGTTCAAGAAAGCTTAGAATGTACTAGCATGTACTTGGAACTACAGAAACTGAGACTATAAAAACACAATCTGTCCTACAACACATTTTCTGCCTTCTGCCGCATTGGATGTAATTGGAAGTACATCCAAGTACTTTTCATGTTAAACATAACTCAGTCAGTGCCTCCAAGTGTAAACAGATACATCCCTTGCATGGAATGCAAATAGGATTACTAAACTTATCCAGGGTACACAGAAGCTAGCTTCTATCGAGCTTGCAACAAAGAGAATTAGAAGGCTTAAAACTGACATGGGGCATGTCCAGAAACTGGATTGGAAGTGTTCTTTTCTTCCTGACATCCCTGTACTTTGGAGAAGTTTTGGTGTGGGTTAACCAAAAATCATTTATCAAGTGTTTGGTTGATTCCGGAAGCATGTCTGCCCTGGGTTGCCTTGCTACCAGTGCCCACATGTTAGCACCTGATAATGACATGCGCTTTCTTCTAATTGCAGCTTTTGTAAGGTTTCTTGCTTGCACTTGAAGAATTCTGGAGGTTACTCCTTTTTGCTTGAGTTTTCCATTCTCACCGACAATCATTGATAACAGGGAATGCTTAGCTGCTAATTTATCATTGCTATTTGCTTGTTTCACTTCCTGCAGACCTTCCCGGATATTTCGTAGTATGGTATCTTCACAAATGCTTGCGCTGGATTTCCAATGGAAGGTTCAAAAAAGAAGTCCAGCCTTTCATCCCGAACTGTTTTAGCTACTAAAGCTCTCCTTTGCACAGGACATAGATCTTGAACCTAATCATATATAAATCTAACAATTTCATCAATCTTACGCTTCATTTTCTTTGTCACATTCCCGATATTGCAATCTTCTTGCGCCATTTCCGTTCTTTCGTCAGAAAGTAGAAAATTCTCCTAAAGTTCTGGCGTTTCTTGGAGTGGTTAGAGTTGTGGGAATGAAATCTGCTTCATGATTGCGTTTTAGTTGACATGGCAAGTAGTTCCGCAAAAAAAGCTTCCTTAATATAGCTATTATGTACATACTGAAAAAATGGTTACGTATTTGAAATGTGATACATCTCTTACTCTACATTTGGCCAAATGTAGGACACTCTAGCATTCTTTTACCCGAAGATGCATAATTAGAGTAATCTAATAGCACAGGGCAGTTTAGAATTTGAATTTAAGTCAAGGAATCATATTATAACACTAAGAGACTGTTTAGAAAACCTAAAATAGAGCCAAAAAGGAGTAATCCCTCACAGAGCGCACTGTATGAGTGGTAGCAGTACTTTTTGTCTAAGGAACCTAATGTCTTAATCCAGCAAACACTAATGTTTTAAATAATGGTATAACATGAAAATTGCAGGTCGAAACCCTAAAACTCCCAGACCTATAAATAGACCCTTAGGGTTCTTCATTCTCACCGTACTCCTCCAACTTGCTCCTCTCCGATCAAGAAGACAATTTTTAGGCGCTTGGAAGGCGATCGCAGTATTTCAAAATATGGCCCGCACCAAACAGACTGCTCGAGTGGTTATGGAGGGTGGATCGACAAGCATCCAAGTGCTTGCCGCCGAACGGAAGGCAAGAGAGCCTCGAGAGCGAGCCAAAAATGAAAAGACCCCAAACCCAAACCCGGACCCGTCAAACCCAGAGAACCATGAGAAGAACGACCAAGATCATGATCAACAAGGGCACCAACTGAATCCTGATCAGCAAGAGAACCCGGAGAAATAGGAGGATGGGGACGGGGAGGATGATGAGGAGGAGGACGCTACATCAACAGAGAAGTTGGCACGTCGCATCAAGAAAATCAGCAAGAAGAAGAGGGAAGCCAAAAGAAGGAGATTTGCAGAGAAGGTGGAACTCTTGAAGTAGAGGAAAAAGAAAGAGAAGGACCCAGCTCCCCCGAAGAAACCCCAGAGGAAAACGAAGAACACACCCAGCAAAGGGGTGAAAATAACAGAGAAGGAGCCAGACAGACTGCCATCATCCTCCTTGGACACAGACACAGACGATGATGCTTGAAGGATCCCCTGCCAGACAAAAGGATCGGGACTCTCAAATCCCGACAACCAGGAAGTTGCAGCCTCACCTCCCTACCTGGCATGGCCGAAACCAGCTGCAGATCTGAAGAAGCCCAAGCCAGCACGGGAGTCATACGTACTCAAGCACGAGCGAGAGTACAAGAGAAAGCTGAAGGAGTACAAGGAGTATATGAAGATGTATGAGGCGTACTCCAAATACTATGAAGAGTACAAGGTTACGAACGTGGAAAGAGGAAGGCCAACCAAAGAAAACACCCTGAAGCCGCCCCCAGAGAACAACCCGTACTGCCAAAGAATTCCATGAAGCGAAAGACGGACTCGTACTTCGCCAAAGCTGCTCAGAAGATTTGGCACTTCTAGAGAAGCTACGGACTTCTGATCCCGAGAGCAGCCACAAGACTGACCCAGGAGATCTTGCAAGAATTCGACAAGGATAAGTGAGTCACAGATGAAATGCTATTCGCCTTGCAGGACGCAGTGGAGCAAAAGCTGGTGGGTGAAAGCATGCTACGGTGTACCACTTTTGGAACCCTCAAAAGTACCTACACTGGGTACTTTTAAAACTGGTACTTTCTATTTTTTCTTTCCATTAAAATCAATCCAAAATTTTTGAGTTGAAGATCAATAACATATCAATCTATAGTATTAGAGGATGATAATACTATTAGAGACTAAAATGGATGAATAAACTCTCAAACTTATTGTTTATTGAGACATTAATGCAAGTTCCCAGTACCCAGTGTTGGGTACTTTTCTGGGTAGTTTCGCACTCCCTAAAAAGAACTTTAGATGGTACACCCTAGCATGCTTTCACCCTGGTGCAATATTTTGAAGACTCGCTAGCATACGCTCTTCATGCGAAGAGAGTCACGTGCACGCTCAGAGATATGAAGCTGGCAAGATTCATAAAGACGGAAGATTGCTAAGCATTGTATATAAAAATTTTGTAATATAAAAGTTATTAATTTTGAGTTGTAAGGTGTAATAATGTCCTTGATATAGTTGTATTGATCGCATGTGTAAATTATTTTATTTAATTTGGACAAAAGCGACTTAATGGAGGCCCATCCTTTACAGAGTGCGCCAGGGCCCTTAGTTAAAATTTAACTCGGCCCTCTCGCATACTGTGTGAGTGTTTGGCCACAGATCTATACCTAGACAAGTCCAAAACCAGAAACTAAGGGCATATCCTGGCTTAACTCCGCAAGATAAGGATTCTACTCTTATACCAAAATTTTACAATCATCTAGGACCCAAACAGGAGGCCACGCCTCACAAAGTGCGCCCAGACGCTTAGTTAACAATTAACTCGGCCCTCTCGCGCACTATGTGAGTGGTCCGAATTAAATAGCTATAACTCATCCAAACTACCTCCAAATTAGATGAAGTTTGTTGCAATAAGATCATTAGGAAGTCCTTTAGATGCTCATAACCTTAGACTACCTATCAAATACCTACTTAGACATTGAACTGATAGATATATCCAAACCCTAAAAATTTCCCAAGTTAGGGTTCTGCCGATAAATATAGCCACGACCCTCATTTGCATTTCACAGTTTCACTCCTCACTCCAAAGCGATTTTTCTGCTCACAAAGGCACTTGCATATCTATTTGTTGATACCATCCACATCAGCATCATGCCCACTTCTTTATTCAGGCGATGGTACAATGCCACTACTCATGTGGCAGAGGCCGATATCAACCCTGCCTTTGCTGTCTTCCAGAAAGAAATTGATGTTGATGCTACCATAACTGCCACACCATTCTACCAAGAGATCATGCGAGAGTTCCAAGCTAAGATAGACCCTTCATTGGTAGAGCTTCCACCATACATAGTGTACTTTGCACCTAGGACAGCTCTTTAAGCGCACTGAGCGATGTTCCAAACATCAACAAGCACTTAGAAAATAGAACCAGTCGCATGCCAGACTACATGACCATATCCATAAATAGGAAGAGATATTTCTCTTATACTGCTACTTAGCCATCTTCTTATCCCACAGAGCCCAAACTCAAGTGGAGGAACCCTCCATTCAGCCAATGAACATAGAACCCCTGCCTCCACAGCGGAAGAGCAGCTGCTCCTGGAGAATGAAGGCTCAAAACAGAAGGAGGAAGAAGAAGGCGGACAAGGCTATGACGTCGAGGACCTCATGGATGTCGATCCTATCCAGGAAGGGCAGCAAGCAGAACAAGAACTTCAGGGCTTCGAAGAAGGCCTGAGGATGACAAGGATAGCTACCTCGCTCGGGTTAAGCATCACCAGCTTAACCCCCGGTCATCATCGAAGGCCAAGAGTACCTCCTGTTGCATGACATAAAGAACCTTCCAGAGTGCAGAGACTGAAGATACAGGATGGACGAGCTCCTACACCTCCTGCACCAACAGCCCGACCTCGATGATTTCATCGACTAGGAAACTCAAGACTTCCCTATCAGCATCAGGGAAGCCCACACTTATATCGGGCAGTCATCATCCGATGTCAAGGCTTACAGCAATATCCGACAGATGATGACACTGCTTTCAGAGGAGGAATTCATCGCCATCCAAGAACAGATGGGCATTCGGGGCAAGACGATGAGCACACTTCTGCCCAGCTCTTCATCAACGGCGTCAACCGGGGTCGAGAGAAGCGGAGTCAACTTGACCTCCTTCGGGTTCATGTTTGCAAACTACAAGGACTTGACAACAGTATCAATGGACGAGTACTCCGGGAAGTACAGGGCCGGCATCAAGACCAAAGAAGATATAGGAGGAGGAGAACATGAAAGGCCCTCAAATACTATCTTCCGCTCCTCATCGATGGAAGGATAGCAATGATACACTGGCAGTTTAGCTCATGGAGAGAAGAAGGGATATTCATGCCCATTATCCTCTGGGAATTTGGTAGACATGTCCGGATGCCTCAAAACATCGACCATGTCATACTTGACCCTGCTACTCATATCTTTCTTCCAGAAAATCACAGAAAATCAAACTCTTTAATAGGGCACCCAGAGCTAAAAAATTATGCGCACTAATCTCATCCTCTTTAGTCTGAATAAGTTATTTATTTGTTAGATGGTGGAGGTTGTGGTCTAGTGTTGAAGGAGTATATACTAATAAGGAGTAGTAATAGCTTGACATGACATTGTCATTCGACTTGCAAAAAGATACATGGAAAACTCATCAACAGAATATTGGGTTATTTGATGTCCAGTAGTTAGAACAAGCGGATTCTTTTATAGTGTATTATTATTATTATTATAATGCGTAGCTACCCCCTTATTTTCCTTTTAGAGTTCAAGAAGTTATGCTAGGAATTCAAAGTCACTGGAGTATGGTACGTGTATTATATGTGCTTAATGTATTAATACCGTACGCATACCTCTACTCATTTTAAAAGTACTTTAAATATTTTTTTAAAAGTATAAAATACTTTTTAAATATATAAACTACGTACTTTACGTATAGTATGTTAAGTACGTCCTGTAATCTTTTGAAAACTATTTTTTTGTATTACAGTTAAAATAGTTGCAATAACAATTAATAGGAAAAGAATTTACAAGTTTTAAATAATAAACCAGAATATATTACTCTAGAAAATTAAGTACATCTTCATTTGGTAAACCAGCAGCTAAGATTGATCGTGTCAACTCGCCTACTATGAGTAGACGTTCTTTTTTCTCAATGCCTACCTATTCGGCTGGTAAAAGGCCATTGTGATGAGATGCTACATTTCTTGTCATACTCCTTGTCCTTCTTCTCAAGCTCATAATCTCTTGATCATTAGGAAGTCCTTTAGATGCTCATAACCTTAGACTACCTATCAAATACCTACTTAGACCTTGAAGTGATAGATATATCCAAACCCTAAAAATTTCCCAAGTTAGAGTTCTGCCTATAAATATAGCCACGACCCTCATTTGCATTTCACAGTCTCACTCCTCACTCCAAAGCAATTTTTTCTGCTCACAAAGGCGCTTGCATATCTATTTGTTGATACCATCCACATCAGCATCATGGTTACTTCTTTATTCAGGCAATTTCTTTATTCAGGCGATGGTACAATGCCACTACTCATGTGGCAGAGGATGATGTCAACCCTGCCTTTGCTGTCTTCTAGAAAGAAATTGATGTTGATGCTACCATAACTGCCACACCATTCTACCAAGAGATCATGCGAGAGTTTCAAGCTAAGTTAGGCCCTTCATTGGTAGAGCTTCCGCCATACATAGTGTACTTTGCACCTAGGACAGGTCTTTGAGCGCAATGAGCGATGTTCCAAACATCAACAAGCACTTAGAAAATAGAACCAGTCGCATGCCAGACTACATGACCATATCCATAAATAGGAAGAGATATTTCTCTTATACTGCTACTATAGCCATCTTCTTATCCCACAGAGCCCAAACTCAAGTGGAGGAACCCTCCATTCAGCCAATGAACATAGAACCCCCTGCCTCCACAGCGGAAGAGCAGCTGCTCCTGGAGTATGAAGGCTCAAAACAGGAGGAGGAAGAAGAAGTCGGACAAGGCTATGACGTCGAGGACCTCATCAATGTCGATCCTATCTAGGAAGGGCAGCAAGCAGAACAAGAACTTCAGGGCTTCGAAGAAGGCATGAGGATGACAAGGATAGCTCCCTCGCTCGGGTTAAGCATCACCAGCTTAACCCCCCGATCATCATCGAAGGCCAAGAGTACCTCCTGTTGCATGACATAAAGAACCTTCCAGAGTGCAGAGACTGAAGATACAGGATGGACGAGCTCCTACACCTCCTGCACCAAAAATGCAAGACTTCTCTATCAGCATCAGGGAAGCCCACACTTATATCGGGCAGTCATCATCCGACATCAAGGCTTACAGCAATATCCGACAGATGATGACACTGCTTTCAGAGGAGGAATTCATCGCCATCCAAGAACAGATGGGCATTCGGGGCAAGACGATGAGCACACTCCTGCCCAGCTCTTCATCAACGGCGTCAACCGGGAGAAGCGGAGTCAACTTGACCTCCTTCAGGTTCATGTTTGCAAACTACAAAGACTTGACAGCAGTATCAATGGACGAGTACTCCGGGAAGTACAGGGCTGTCATCAAGACCAAAGAAGATACAGGAGGAGGAGAACATGAAAGGCCCTCAAATACTACCTTCCGCTCCTCATCGATGGAAGGATAGCAGTGATACACTGGCAGTTTAGCTCATGGAGAGAAGAAGGGATATTCATGCTCATTGTCTTCTCGGGATTTGGTAGGCATGTCCGGATGCCTCAAAACATCGACCACGTCATACTTGACCCTGCTACTCATATCTTTGTTCCAGAAAATCACAGAAAATCAAACTCTTTACTAGGGTACCCAGAGCTAAAAAATTATGCGCACTAATCTCATCCTCTTTAGTCTGAATAAGTTATTTATTTGTTAGATGGTGGAGGTTGTGGTCTAGTGTTGAAGGAGTATATACTAATAAGGAGTAGTAATAGCTTGACATCACATTGTCACTCAACTTGCAAAAAGATACATGGAAAACTCATCAACAGAATATTGGGTTATTTGATGTCCAGTAGTTAGAACAAGCGGATTCTTTTATAGTGTATTATTATTATTATTATAATGCGTAGCTACCCCCTTATTTTCCTTTTAGAGTTAAAGAAGTTATGCTAGGAATTCAAAGTCACTGGAGTATGGTACGTGTATTATATGTGCTTAACGTATTAATACCGTACGCATACCTCTACTCATTTTAAAAGTACTTTAAATATTTTTTTTAAAAGTATAAAATACTTTTTAAATATATAAACTACGTACTTTACGTATAGTATGTTTACGTCCTGTAATCTTTTGAAAACTATTTTTTTGTATTACAGTTAAAATAGTTGCAATAACAATTAATAGGAAAAGAACTTACAAGTTTTAAATAATAAACCAGAATATATTACTGTAGAAAATTAAGTACATCTTCATTTGGTAAACCAGCAGCTAAGATTGATCGTGTCAACTCGCCTACTATGAGTAGATGTTCTTTTTTGTCAATGCCTACCTATTCGGCTGGTAAAAGGTCATTGTGATGAGATGCTACATTTCTTGTCATACTCCTTGTCCTTCTTCTCAAGCTCATAATCTCTTGAAAATATGTTTCATAAATCTCTTAATCAATGTCATTACCATGGCTAGGAGGCAGAAGATCAAGAGTCTTTTGTGACATCTATTTCATTTGGATTCACCTACGAATAATCACACAATAAAGAATATGCTGGAAAAACAAAAACGAAACCTGGAAAGAGAGGCGGCCAGAGCATTTGCAGCCTACCTTATTTGCAAAAAAGAAGTAGCAAAAAGAGATTGCATCCCCATCTCTATTCCGAAGCTAGGAAAGGAGAAAGAGGGGGAAAAATGCATGTAAAAGGGAAAGAAAATTTTGCACGAGGTTTTGGTTATTCTTTTTATTCCAATTTTATAGTTTTATACTTTTTCAATGGTCTAATATAATTTGGATCATTTGGATTTTTTTTATTAAATACATACCATACATACGTACTTTATGCACTAGTATGTTTAGTACAATATTAATAAGACAAAAGCACAATTTGACCTGTCAACTTATAGGTATAGTACATATAGCATTGTTTTTTTTTTTTTTGAAAGAGTGAAGCTTTTTAGTCATTAATTATGGAAAATAAATAAACATAAAGTTAAGTATCATAAAATATGATCATCATAGTAAGGAATTGAGTTAAAGAACCTCAATTCAGTAGCATCATATAGTTTAGAATTTAAATATTAGGCATGAATGAAATTTCATGCACACAATATTTTAAAGCTTAAATATTATGGGATGTCTTCAAAAATGCCTTTTGAATAAGAGTGCAGAAGGACTCTTGCAGAAGGATCCTTACAAAGCAGGACTGCTCCATCAGGTAGGTAAGACTTGAAGCTGTAGATCGAAGAACTCCTGCAGATATTGTAGAGCCAAAAACCTGAACAAAAATGAGGCAACAAAAGTGAGACAAACAGGGATCAGAATTCATAAGTGTCAAGAAAGTGGAAATAGTCTCGGAATTGTGGCTGCAAAATTGGTCTGCCATTACTTCCCCAATTAACTAACTCAATCAACCTGTCTGAGTTACAAGTGGACATGAGATGAATCATGGTACCATAGCAATCTGCCCTGCCTCTGTGATAATAATAACATTCTCTATAGAATTCAAACTGTTGATCTGTCATGTTGGCACTGTTATTTTCCAAAAACCAGAACAAAATGAACATAAGATATGTTTTCTTCGAGAATTCCCTGCCCCATATGATTTCTTTCTGCTGAACTTCCTGAATACCTTGAATTAATCTTCCTCTTACTGATCCAGACCAAAAATTGTAATCCCAGATTCTATGTACTGACAAATTCCTTGGTGGATGGTATTTTGAGACTTCAGCATCATCTAGGTCGAGATTGAGCTTGTATTTGCAGTTCATCAGATAATCTAGCATCAATAGTATCAGAATTAGACAATGTGTGATTACAGAAAAGCTTGAAAAAACCATAAGAGCCTGAATAGAAAACCAATTATTATCAATTTGAGAATCACCACTTTTATATTTATAAGCAGTTGCTGTGAGCTCAATATCATAAATAACCCGCCATTTAATCCATGATATAGAAAGATTGTGTCCCCCATGCAAACATCTATTCCTATGCTTCCAAATATTCCATAAAGCTATGAAGGATATAGAATTTTTAAATTTATTGTCAGACATAAGAAAATTTACAATACTTCTTTGCCTCCTGACTTGAAAGACCTGTTCAAACCAGTTCCAAAATGTTGAAAGTTTAGGGCATGAAAAAATGTGATCAATATCCTCAATGTTATTGCAATGAAGAGGGCAGGATGGGCTTATGACAGAATTATCTGAAACATTAGCAGATGAGTGATGTCTACACAAAGTTTCCATATTAGGAATGCTTTTGTTAGCAAGCAACCAAATGAAATAAGTGATCTTAGGGGCATATAAGAGTTCCAAACGTTCCTAAAAAGGGAAGTTCCAGTGTCCACAGGAAGATTCCAGTAGAGGCAAGCTTTAGATGTTTGATTGTTAGTTGCCAAAAAATTGTAGACAAAGGCAACTTTATAAACATATTTATCCCTGTAATTCCAATCAATGTGAGTAGAGACAGTACCATCAAGGCTGTGATTAGACACCTTATTGAGAATGTGTTTAAATAAGATCTTGTCCGAAGAGGTGCCATTGACAATAGCTTTAAATCCGGTCCAAGTAGCCCATCTACCATTAATCCAAATATCTCCTAACATCTTGATACCAGAAGATGTCCATTTTTTGTATATTCTGGGATGATTAATTGCCAGAGGGACCAAATCTGTTTTGGCTAAAGTAAGATTCCAGAAAATGCTCGTGTCCTTATGAGCTTGATTAATACCACTGTGAGAGTAGGCTGTATGAACTTTATTCCAAGAGTTAATGAGATTCCTCATAAGAGGGGAAGAATTGGCAGCTGTTTAAGCTGATTGAAAGCAGAAGAGGGCAGAGAGTGCTCAATGGTAGGATGACCATCAATTGAGCTCTTATTGAGCCAATAGTAGATAAACTTAGCAGCAAGGTTATTTTGATTGAATAAAGCATTCCAAACATATTTACCTGCCAATGCATAACCATGTAGAAGGAGGTTTTCGCATCCAAGACCACCTGCCTTTTTACTCTGAGTGACATATTTCCAGCTAACCATATGATGTTTACCCCAGATGAAGTTTCTAATTATTTTCTCGATTTGCTGATAGATGCATTTGGGAGCAAGCAAAGCAGAAGAGAAATATATGTGAGAACTTGCAAGCACAGAAGATGCAATAATTGTTCTACCTGCAATTGAAAGACAACTGCCATAATTTTTTAACTTCTTTCTGATTCTAGAGACAATTGGAAACCAGAGATTTTTAATAGATATATCTAAAGCCAAAGGCATTCCCAGAAGAGAAGAAGTCTGATTTACTGAATTACATTTAATGCCTAAAATATCTGACTGGTCATTAGCCCCAATAATAACACACTTGACCATATTAAGGTAGATTCCAGAGGCAGCACTGAAACCATCCAAGACTTTGATGAAGAATTCAATATTCTTAACATCATTATGTAAAAAACTGAAAGAATCATCTGTATATTGAAGCAAAGTTAGCTGACTATCATTCCCTGGCATATTTAGGCCCTTTAGATTTCCTCTGTTCTGATGATACATAATAATTTTAGATAATTGCTCAGCCACTGTGATAAAAAGATAAGGAGCCAAAGGGCATCCTTGCCTCACCCCTTTATGCAAATTAAAAAACTTGCCTGGTGTTCCATTGATTAGAATGGCAGATTGAGCTCGAGAGTTCAGGCCCAAGATAAGGTCAATAATTTTTGATGGAATTCCAATTTTTCTTAAAGATAGAGTCAAGAAGTCCCACCTCACAGTGTCAAAAGCTTTAGAAAAATCAAGCTTCAGGAGGATACAATTTTGATTTGAAATTCTGGTCTAGTGTAATCCTTCCATTGCAACAATATAATTATCTAAAATAAATCTGTTGGGAAGGAATGCAGACTGATGCAAACTAATATTCTTTTGCAAGAACCCTTTGATCCGATTAGCTAAGATTTTGGCACAAATTTTGTAAGTAGAATTGGTCAAAGAAATTAGCCTCCACTCATTAAACATAGTTGGGCTGTCCACTTTAGGGATAAGAGAAATAAGCCCAGAAGAAATAGCTGGATGGAGATGGAGATGATTATTGTGCCAAAAACCATGAATCATAGAAGTAAGATCAGACTTAAATTCCTCCCAAAAATGAAGGAAGAATTCTGGAGGTAGACCATCAGGACCCGGACTTTTTCCTTTGGCAAGACTAGATAGAGTAGATTTAACCTCATATACTGAGGGAGGCAATTCCACATTAGATGATAAAGGATCCACAATATTATCAGGCAAAGAATTTAGCAGATCAATGAATTCAGAAGCAGGAGTCAGACCATGGCACATCAGATTGTGAAGCAAATATATTTGAATATTTAGAGGAAAAAAAATCTGCAATATCTTTAGATGAATCCAAATTAATACCCTGATCATTTATAATAGATGAGAGTTGACTCTTGAGAAGCCTATTTTTGGCAATTCTAAAAATGAATTTGGAATTGCTACTATCCATGGTAGAACAGAATTTCACTTTAGATCTAATTGCTGCACCTTTGGCCTCAAATTCTTCAATGTTTTTAATTGACTGCTCCAAATTACTTTCTTGCAAGTGAAGATCAGAGTTTATGGGATCAGTTTGAAGCTTAAGCCTGACAGTCTGTATTTGCATAAAATAATTTATCTTTTCATCTTTTTTAAGCTCCCAATCATTTCTGGACCATTGTTTAATCCAAGATTTGGATGATTTGACTTTGGCATAAAAATCTCTCATAGAATTGGCTGCTCTTACTTTAGGGAGGCTGACATAAAAGATTTTGAATTCCCTACAGAACTTATCGTTGCTGAGTAAAGAGTAGTTGAATTTAAAAGGAATATTCCCAGACCTCTTAATGAAGAGAAGATGTTTAGTTTCAAGAAATTGAGGCTGGTGATCCGAGACAGAAGTTCTCTCATCACTGGAGACAATACAATTATCCCAAAAATCAAGGTTGGAGTTATTTATATAAAATCTATCCAGAGCACAAAAGACTCTGGAATTGCCCTTTTGCTTATTGGACCAAGTGAATTTAGCAGTAGAAGAGGGAATATGGGTAAATAAGAAGGTGTCCAAAAGATTTTCCCAGTTCAATTTCTCAGTCATAGACATATTGATATTTTTGCACAACTTAAGATCCCAGGTTGGGGTATTGTTGAAGTCTCTAGCCAAAATCCAAGATATCGAATTATGGTTGAGGAGCCAAGATCTGATATCAAGCCAGCTTTTCTCTTTCTTTGGAAATTGTAGAGGCATAAATGTTTATAATACCAAATTGAGAACCATCATAATTAAAAATGACAGCCTGCCAACTCTTACAAGGACTGTTGTAGACCAAACTATGGCTAATATTTCTCCAAATAATGATAAGGCCACCTGAGGTCAAAGTAGCATCAATCCATAAAGAGGAAAAACCAGGACCAATCCAATTTGCCAGATTAGAGCATTCAAAATTCGGGAGTCTAAGCTCTTGTAGTAAAATAATATCAGCTTGGTATTCCCTAATTTGAGAGATAGCCCTTCTCCTCTTGACAGGCCCTTCAATTCCCCTTAGATTCCAAGTCATTATCTTCATGATATGATTTGGATAGCAAAATAGGGAAGAGCACTAGATAAATTTCTTGGATTGGCTTCTAGTAGATCTTTTAGATTGATGTCTAGTGTTAAAAGCTGGGGTGTCCAAAACTGAGACAGATTTCCTCATCTTAATTCCTTTCCTACCAGATTTTGCATTTTTTTACTTAGATGTATTAGGATGAGAAAAAGATAGGAAATGATCATCATCCCAATGGTTTACAAGGGCAGAGGTAACATTTTCATTGATATTTTTTTTTTCATGAGAATCATAGTCATAAGAGTGGGAGCAGGTCCAAAATTTTGATTGACAACAAGAAGGGGTAATTTCTCGAGAGTTAACCATAGAATTATTATTATTTTCAATCAAACAAGGAGATAGGTTTAGATCTTGCCTGGAGTGTAAGTCTCCTGCCTCCATTTCATCACGTGCTTCGGAAGGAATTAAGATCTGATCTAGCTGACTTTGGGAAGGCACTTTTAAGATTGAGTCACATGTAGACTTATTTCCCACTACTATAATGTCAAGATTACTTTCCACCATCAGATCTGACTCAGAAATTAAATTTTCTTTATCCTTGTAATTATCCTTGTAACCATCCTGGGTACACTCATTATCCACTTGTAACTCAGAAAGCTGTAGAGCAATTTTTTCAGAAATGGAATTATGAAAATGGAAAATTTCAGGGGATGCAGGTGGAGATAAGTCAAAGGGACTGGGTGATTGCATCATGATATCATTTGAGGGAGGAGGACAAGATCTGGGAGGTGAGCTAGAAGAGGGAATTGGAGGAGGAAGTTGACTGATATTAACAGGTCTTGGCTCTTCAGTATCTACATAATTCTCACAATTTGTATCAGTCAAAGCCTGAGCAAATTACCTTGTCTGTGGAGGTATCATTGCTGGTTGCAATTTTGCTGCTATTTTGATAGCCATTGGCATTTTCCTGAGCAAATGCTTTTTTGCAGGCTGAGTGAACCTCAGAATTATCCATAGTGTTCTTATTTTCCATAATTAAAAGCTCTTCACTCTTTTTTCTTTGGGAATTAATCTCAGAAGGATTGATCTTAATTCCATGCTAAATTTTCTTAGAAGATCTCTGAACCTCTTTGAATGCTGCCTTATTAATGGAGACAGCATTTGCCTTTGAATCTGCAAGAATCTTATTTAGAGTCTTGTGCAAATCAAAATGCATTGGAGATTTTCCTTTGGCAATCAATTTGTTATGATTTCCTTCATTAATCACCTGTGCATTAACAGAGGTTTTGTGCTGATTGCCAGTTGCCTTGGAGATTTGATGCTTGAAAAGATCTCCTCTATTTAAGATTTTAATCCCACCAGATATCTGAGTAATACCAATGAGAGCTTGTGAAGATCCTGAGTCTTGTTGAGCAATTTTCTGCCTTTGTTGTCTCTTCTTTTCAATCCTTCTTTTACTGCCATTAGTTTTAATCCAAGCTGACTGATTCGGATAATTCTGGTGGACAAAATTTTGGTCAACTAGATCCAAATTTTGTATCTGTTCTTGGTTTCCAGAGTTTGAATTCCTGGCATCCCTCCTGACATCAATTTGTATGTTGGCAGAAGTATCCCTTAATCCATTTGCAGATTCTGTAATATTTTTGGCATCTTGTCCAACAATGTATTGACAAACATTTGAAGAGAAATGTCTTGAGTTACAGTTAGGGCAAAATGTAGGCAGACCAACCCATCTAAGCTGAAGTTTAATTTCTTTGCCAAAGAAATCTAAGATAGGAATGGTAGTGGGAACAGGCTTGGAGATATCCAATTGAATGTAACATTTAGGGCCTTGTATGGAGAATAATCAGTTGAAATATAAGTTCCAATGGAGTTAAAAATGGCTGAGAAGCAATCCTCATTCCAATAGATAGGATTGAGATCACTCATACTGACAGAGGCAATATAATATTTACCAAAGTCATTTAGGGACAACTGAGGATTCCATTTAATGAAGACCAATTGATAAGTTTCAAATGTTGACCTGGCGGTTTTCAGTAGGAAATTGGCAGTTCGAGAGTTAGCACATTCCACCAAAAGATAGGGATAGTTAAGCCAGAATATTGAGTTTACAATAACACCTTTATTGAGTTTTTGGAGGTGATCCCAAAGCTTATCCAATTTGAGCCCAACTTTATCCACACAAATTATAACAGCAGTAGAAGAGAGAGAGCTAATTCTTGATGCTATTAGAGGAGAATCAAGTTTGATACCTCTAAACAGCTGAACATTGGGCTGAGTTCGAATTTGCAGATTATTGAACTCTTCAGTTTACTGCTGGTCCGAAAGAACAAGTTGGACTGGCCTTTGAATTCCATAGGGAATGGGAACCCCTTCAGCATTAAAAACAGGTAAAATGCCATTGGGACCTGGATCCTTCGAAAGATTGTCACAGGTTGGAACATCTGTGGAAAAATGGTGCATGTCTTTGGAAACAAAGTTTAAGTCAGCAAAATCACCAAATTTGAATACACTAGATGGATTTTGGTGATAAAAACTTAACTGGGCAAGAAGATCGGATCGTTCAGATGAGGAGAGGAGCATAAACTTGTGAAGAAAAATGAGGGAATTAACTTTTAGGTTTTTTGAAGTATTCGAGTTTTTTTGGGGAAAAATTTTTTGGACAATTTGAGACATAATAGAAAAGTTCAGGTTGAAACAACAGAAGGACAAAAACAGAGAAAGGAAAGTGCAAAAGCAGACAGAAAGAGGAAGAGAGAAGATCCTAAGGCAAAGAAATTAAAATTCAGCAAAGAAGAATTGAGAAATAAGGATATTACCTAAAACTATACTCATCCCAGTCATTTGTGAACAGAAAGAACCAGATCTAGCATTCGAATTCTCCCAGGAACCTCTCATTGTAAACTTTAACCATGATTCTGTGATCAAAATTTTCTCTGAAGACTCTGAAAATGCCTTAGCAGCGATATCCTTATGACCAACAAACTCTTCCAACCAAGATTCGATTATTTGAGTTTCAAATTCAATGCAACTCGGGGAGAAGGAGTATTCAACTTGAAATAATTTATCTGGGAAGATTTGATTATGAATTAAACTGTTCCAAAGGTCTGATTCTTTTCCTTTGAGAAAACCACAGATAATCTTCGATTCCTGCCACAAGATTGTGAAAATTCTACTGTCCATTAGAAGCTAATTCATCCCAATGCTAACCCTCTACAGGGGTAGAATTGGCTGATCTCACCCAAATTTTCCAAGAATTGGGTTTAAATCGAAAAAACTGCCATTTTCAAGAAAATAGGCGCTCGTCAATGGTAAGTAGTCGCTTCTCTGTTTATTTTTAGCATTGTGAGGAAGGTATGGAATGCATATAAACGTAAAATATGGGTACGTAAACAATATTGGTCCCTCTACATTCATAAGTCAGTGGCAATGTCCAAAACAGATCTTAGTATAAATCATCCAGTGTGGTCATCTATGACTAGATAGATGAATGGATGGATGGATAGATAAATAGACATGGGACACAGCAAGCATGGTCGAGAGGCCGCAAAGAGCACAGAGGCCCAAAACCAAACAAAATTAACAAATACAATACTATGATATTTAGAATATCTAGGCATACCCAATCCAAGGGTTAGACGTCCAATGGTCTAGAATAATTACTGCACCCCCACTATAGACTGCCCATTTCTTTTGTAGACGTGCTTCCCTCACGTTATAAAGCTCCTCCCTATGTTACACAGTTGAAGAGGAGAATCCTTCTGCACTAAAGAAGCTAGTCCCTTTAAGGTGGTTTCCATGTTGAAGAACATGCAGTGCATCAAAAAAGTGAACCAATAGATGGCAAGCACGACCAGCCCGTGCGGATTCCCAACTTAATAGAAGAGAGAACTCCATCAACATTCACATGCATAAGAATTTTACGGTTCAAATCCCTTTTTTTAATCACTTTCTAGGTAAGAATAACTTTTATAGCCACATCCCCTCTTGCTTGCAAGACCTTGTTATGTACCTAATCCATTATTTTTTGAAGTACTTTGTCGGGCTTTCGTAATCTTTTATGGCTTATCTATTATATTAACTTAATTATTTATATGCTTTCAATCAATGTTACATCGTAGTTCCTTTATATATCAATCTAAATAAGTTCTAATCTAGAACTAACTCTCGACCATTTGCCATGACTGTGATTCATTTGCCATGGGTTATTGAAGATGATATCATCTAATTTGAACTCCATAACCATGTAGTTTGCAGTGTTTCCCATGACACTTTGATGGAAACAAGTTTATTGGCACCCAGAAAGACACCACTCACCAAGGATATTATTATCGAATTATGACCCAAAAGGCCACTAATGGTCTTTTCCGTACTCTAATTTTGGTGGCATGAGTCATTTATATACATGTATTTCAAGTTCCTTATTGATGTACAACTTAATCCCATATAACAAAAACCAACTATGTTTTTACCAAAAAGGCATAATAATCAAGAAAAGAGAAATTTGCTGGAAATCATTTGTGCAATCTTATAAGTATTCCTCAAAGTGTGCACAATAGATTCCATGTACAATATTATGGTGCATGTTTATGACTGCTAGTCATGAAACTTCATATGCTTTCTTTCTTCATCTCAATAGATAGACATGACTTGATGTTTGCACTCATGATGTTGCAGTTAAGACATACATCACGATACACTTTCTAAGTACAAGCTTGAGTTGATCATCAATATGTGTGCCCTATGTTACTCGGGAACTATGTATAGAAATGATGGCCACCACTCATATGGAATACTATCTCCATATGAATGCACAGAATCTCCACATTGTCAACATCAGATGGACAGATGATCTTCATTGTCAATATTTGTAGAAAATTGTGAAGTTTGGAAATAATATTCCAACGCACCATTTCCTTTGAAAGTGGACATTCTGATAATTGCATGAAAACAATCAAGATTATGCCCTAGTCAAAAGTAAACAACTCATTTTAGTAAACTTTTATTCAGTGCACGCGATCAGTGGAAACTATGTCAATATCAGAAGTGCACACAATTATAATCACTGTGGAAAACTCTCACTTAAGGAATAAACAAAGTAACTGGGATTAACGAAAACGAATAATAAATAGGGAGAGCACAGGCATCGAGCGCAGGTGGTCACGCACTGGAGGGGGTGGCGTAGCGATCGAGCAACGAAGGGGGTGACGGAGAGGGGGGAGCAAGAGGGAACGTGAAGCGGGGGTACTTGGGCTAGACAAGTCAAAGACAGGGGTAGAAAATTACAACAAAAAATTACAAGTAGTGGGGGAGAACAAGGGGACGTCAAAGTCAAAGCATACTTAAAGAAGACAAAACAACTAGAATAACGACAAGGAAAAGAGTTTAAACGTCTAAACGGCAAAGAAGGATAAATATAAAAATAAAGGGTGAGAGAAACAAACACGTGAAGGGGGGTAGGAAGATCCGGGCCGTTGGGGGGGAGGGAATCGGACGGGCGAGGGGGGGCAACAGAATCCATGCAAGATCAGGACGTGCATGTCGGATTAATAATCGACAGAACGCAAGATCGGAAGGGAAGGATTCTGGGGCAGAAAAGGAAGCTTTTTTTTTTGGGCAAATGGGAATGCATGCCTGGCAGCCATTGACAAGACACGGTTATCAAAGGAGCCAGGCATTCAAATTCTGCTGTACTTTTCTTCACTACTCATTTGGCGCAGGCGCAGGGCCTGTAAAGCCAGGCGCAGCCCTTTATGCAGCAGAATCGCATCCCTTTACTGCCCTTAAATCTGGGGCACAAATCTGCAGAATGTTGCAGAATGAGAGACACAGGCCTTATATTCTATCCAGTAAAATCCTCCTGCCTGCCTTTCCTTTTCCGACCCTGCCTGGTACCCTCTGCTTACCTCATCATAAACCACATAAACTACATACTGATAGTGTAATCAGTTCGTCATCTACTCAACATTTCAGTATCAACAGGGCTTTTGGTACCCTCTATTCCTTGGTTCATGCACTCTTTAAAAATTCTTTACACATGCGTATTGGGCTACCAGAGTAAATAGGCCCAGATTAATCCTTCAGGTTTAGCTACCCAAGGCACCTAACGTTGGACTTATATAGATACTAGTCACTTCCAAGGATTTCAACCTTGTGGTACAATGAATAAACACCCTCTTTACTTTAGCATTTTAGGTTAGGGTTCCCTCAAAATTTTTTTTTTTTTTTTTCCATTTTTTTTTAAAACCCCACAATGCAATGCATGTGAATGGCCTTTGTGAAAGAACCATTTGTCCTATAGAAAAATATCACCTCATTAGACAAGACAGCTCCCAGCTCCCAGACACATTCACACACATATAATAGAAACCCTAGTCTAGTGCCCACCTTAACTAACCCCTTTTCCAGCTCCCAAGTGTAGCACTCTATAATTTTTGCCCTAAGCTGCCCTTCTTGGCTTTTGTGTGTTGTTCACACATATCTATGCTCGCTTTTATTAGATGGACTTATACACACACTTCCATGCCCCATATCGTTTGAATTCATCTGTTCCAACTCGCCATTATGGTATGTGTTCCCTCAACTTGATCCTATGCTTTGCAAGTATATGTTGAATATCGTGATGCTTTATTTTTGAAGTATCTCCTCTATCGGACTCACCGTATCACAAGATTTTTTCTATTTTGTTTTCATTTATGAGAAGCAACATATCATGTATCCTCTCCCAATCATCTTCTTTCACTTGGCTAAACCTCATTTCTTAGCCTTGTCATGACTATGCACAATTCGAACTTAAAGTGGTTTGGTAATCTTGTCTTCTAGTGCCTGCTAATGAAGTGCAGTATCGAACTGCTATATGATAAGCACTTCGAGGATAAAACAATGAAATAAAGCGTAGATTTATCTTTTCCAATGCTTAAATAGTGCGGTACCAACCATATAAACTTGCATACACGTTCAACATGATCAATTGTGCATTGAATGTAGGTATTTTGACATCCTTTTAGTCCTATAACACCCGGAAAGGAATATGCTTCCTCATTATGTGACATTAGTAGCGAAAAGACAACGTAAAAGGACCACATACTGATTGTAAAGATCTATGTTTTGAAGCCTGGCAATTGTCCTACTATATACAACAAATATATTGGATGACAAACATGAGAGTATCATGGATGACGATAACAAACGCAAGGACATTACCTAAATGCTAACTTAAGAACCAGACCTAAATGCTGTGATGAGAACAATACAATGCAAGTTATGAGAATCCAGAGTACTCTTCCATGTGATATTATTCGAGCAATTGAACTCAGGAAAAGACAGATCCATCTAGCTTGTTTTGACAATTACGAGATCTGAGGCATCCTTTTAAGCAAAAGGACATAAACCTTTCTTCTCTGAAGATGGTGATTGGTCACAAGATGAAGGATTCTGTTGTAACATGGGTGTCAATGAATGTAGAGTCAGGCCCTGAGTTGTACAACTGTAAGTTGTAGAAGGCAACCGACATTAGAGGGGAAACAAAGGGCAGACAATTGCGAGGGAATAGTTGGCTACGACATGGCAACTTGGTTGGCAATGACATGACCGTAAGGAGGAGATATTGTCTATAGATAAGGCATTCGGGGAGCTCTTTCTAAGGTGCGACCGATGAGAACATGGAGCTCTATTAGGAAAGGGGGAAGCAATGGCTTGTTCATATGTCATGAGAAATGGATTCTTGAGTTTTTTGGCTAGATGATGAATCTGGGATGAAGATAGGTTGACCATGTTTGGGATCAATCTTCACCTCGAAGATTAAGTCACAAACATAGATACAAAATGCCACCTCGGGTTAGGCATTCACATGGGCCATCGAGAGTTATGAAGTCAGGCAAAATGGCTAGCCAGTTTTTGAGCACCACCATAGGTCTTGTTCTAGTTCTTTTTTTTTTGTTTTGATGGGTCGTGTTATAGCAACGGAAATTGGTCAGCTAGTGCAAACTCGAAGACCATGGTATAAATTTGGAAGTGGCAAAGCCGTGCAAGAGGATCTAAGCATAGAATCATAGGTTGAAAAAACAAAAGAAAACCTATGATAAAACAAAAGAAAATACAGAAAAAGAAAAAAACAAATGCTTACATAATTACAACAGTTTGGCCAGATGTCGTATGTTTTTTTTTGAGTATTTAACGTGAGAGTTTAGTTGTGGAGGAGCTCTTTTGGCAGACGACCGGACTGGGCTCTGTACTCGGACTCCGGCACAAGCTTACTCATCCAAAATCCATCCTCCGATAAGCCTGCGCCTCTGCAATCGGGGCCAAATAGCCGCTGTCGGATTGACTTGCGCAACACAATCACTGTCATAATCTAGCCCCTCCACACAGAAAAAAAAAAAAAAAATCCATCCCTTTCCCTGCCTGCTCCCTTCCATCGGCCTGATCGGTCCATATTTCCGTTCCCATTCGATTATTTATTCGATCCTTTTTCCTTCTCTGCCCAAATTTCCTCGCCCTTTCCCTGCAATGTAACAGTACTGCTCTTCGCTTTTTATCCCGGTGGAAAATTGTCAGCCCTTGATAGGGATTTTTACCTGTTCTGATCTCTATATAAAGCCCTTAATTCCTCCCCTCAGCACCTGCTTCTGTCTCTAATCGCCGCTGCAGCTTACTTTTGGAGCTCCCCGGATTTATCAGCAAAAAGTGGCCATCAAAAATTTCTTATAGATTTGATTCGAATATTGGGTTTCGTCTGATCGTCTGCTTCGGAAAAAAAAAACCCAGCCGCATTCTATTTGCCTCTGCCCTTATGAACGAAAAAATCTTCTCATTCTTCTGCTGCCGCTGTTGCATTTTTTGTTTTCCGCGATCGTAACTCGGATCAAACACGTTTATGGTATGGAAAAGAAATTTGTCAGACCGGTCCTTGCTCTCTATTATGTTCTCGCATTTTCCATGGTCTTCTGTTTATCAGCATGCGGCCGCCCACATTCCTCTGGTCTCGGTAAGCCTAGCATTTTTTTTTGCTTATTCAAGCTTTTTTTTTCTGGGTCCTGTTCAGTTTGACGGTTTCTTCGTGTTCTTTTCCGTCCTAAACTATGAATTGTTGGAAATTGTATATTGGGTTTTATATTGCTCCTGTATATTATGAAGTCAGTGCAGAGAGTTAACGGAATGCCCAAATCTCCCTGTCGGCGGTTCGGCATGCACGATCCTTTGTTTTTCTTAGATTGCCTGTCACCAATTCATAAAATGCTCATAATTTAGTGCTTCCAAACTCCGCAGCATTGGAATTGCTCCCTTTTTTAAACACCGACATGCCAATCCGAGTAAAATATGGAACAAGTTGCGCTGCGAAACTGTTGTAGAGTTTGAAATAATGATGCAGATTTTTTTTTTTAATCCTTTTTTGTTTGTTTTGTTCTGAATGTTCGATGTTGCAGATGCGTGGGAAAACGAAGAGGCCTTTCCGCTATCAGCTGCAGTGACAGAGGTGAGCATTTTTTGGATCGAACCCACAAAGGTTTCGAAGAGCCCAAAATGTTTTCTCTTTGTTTGAGATCGGGTGTCTGATACATACAAGGATCAAATTCAAAAGATGGGTTTTTTATTTTCTGATTGTATTTTTTTGTGATTGTGTTAAGAAGAACCCAGATGGTTTTTTTTTCTGATTTAAGATGGCAAATGGTGGCTGCAGAATCCGGCGGAGGTGGGCTATGGCGAAGGAAGAATCGGCGAAGAAAATCAGAAAGAGGAGGGATCTGTGATAAGGAGGAGTTTGAGCGGGCCAGGATCATCGCCTCCACAATGCACTTACAAATGCAGGGGCTGTTATCCCTGCAAGCCTGTGCATGTTCCAATTCAACCTGGCATTGCCAAAACCTCTGAATATTATCCTGAAGCCTGGAGGTGCAAATGTGGAAGCAAACTATACATGCCTTAGCCATTCTGTTTTTTTTTTTTTTTTCCTTTTCTTTTCTCCCATTTGTTCCACTACTTAGTACTTAAACCAACCTCCATTCTATTTCCTTCCAGTTTGTTGTTTCATCTCATAGATCAGTTGGTCTCCGCGGACGATAAAAATCATTTTTGTTTCATAGATATCACATCTCCGCGGACTATACAAATAAACTTACTATCCCTCCCATCTTCTTCTTTTCTTTCCTTTTTTTTTTTCAGTTTGTTTCTACTGATCTGTTTCTACCTTCAGTAGAAACTAGAATTAAATGCTTCACCATGTACAGTGCAATCCTTGCTATCTCTGGTACAGTAACAGGATCTAGCATCCTTGCTTGTATTACCCTTGTGATCTTACATCTATCTTAAGATTTAATACATGGCATTATGAAGGAGCATCTGTACTTGGATCCTGTTGCCTCTATACTCTGTGCAGATCAGGAATGTAGTAAAAGAAAAGCATTCTTGATTTAATTCATAAACTGGCTCTTGCTTTCTGTTCACTCTACATTCAATAGCTTAGGCTTGGGTTTGGGAAATGGTGCCCTTGCTTATTTTATTTATTTCTCATTTCTTTAAATGTGTTGAATTGTTGAAACCAGGTACTACGTGCATGAATGTTATTCAAGGGCCTCGATTGTCCCGTGATTTAGACCCCTCTCTTAATTCTGCAGTGCTTGTAAAGGTTGACAACGATTTTAATGAGGACCCCCCTCAATCTACCCTTCATCTTTTCAATGTACGCCCTTGTTTAGGTTTGGAATTTGGTCTACAAGATTTGCACTTGTTTCCACATTTGCACTTGCTGCTCGTCTAGATAGGTTGTTGGTATTTTTCTTGTGCACCACCCTGTCTACTTGCTATGTAGTCATGTAATTTTTACCTGATATATAATAGGATTCTTTATCATAAGAAAATAGAAAGTTCGGAAATTTAGTTGCTAAAGAGGTTGTTTGAAGTTGTACATTTTGTAATAGATTATTGTCCCAGTTGAGTTGGTTAGCCTCCTGCCTAGCACGAACATTGTGGACAAATTTAGCGCCTCCATCACTTCCTATATGCCAACCTATCTCTTTCCTAGTTGTTTCTTGCCTACCTTCTATATAAATGCGTATAAAACGCCATCCAAACTTTGTGGAAATTTCACGACATTGCATTTTGGAGGGAGGGCAATTGGCTGCACACAAGTGCAGAATGTTAATGGCTGCCATGTATGAGTCTCAATGGCTATACATGCCACATGGCAACGTGCCCAATGAGATAGCCTATATTATGAGCCTGGTAACATGCCAAATACGCAAAACCACTTTAAATTATGAGATGTCAAACTTTGGGGGGAATTGGTACCGCCAGGGCTGAGGTGGTGCCCCCATAGGATATCAGGCAGACCATTGAAGGCTGCAATGAGTACATTGCATAAAATTGAAGGAAAACTAACTTTTTAATTGAACAATCACGATCAAATTTGTTAAAACAATCTTCGGTTTAAGAACAATATCTGAAATCATCATTGGATTTATAGAACTATCGCTTAGATGACTGTACAATCAAACAATAGACTTAAAAGGCTTTTAATTAGCATTGCATTCCCTCAAGCATTACATTGTTGCTATTTCTTGAAATGGACACACTGGAGAAACAAATCACTATAAATGTTATATATAAGCACTCCTCTGTGCAGGCTTCCTATCTTAATGAAGCAACTCTTAACGATTCAATGAGCTATTTGGCCACAGATTGTGACAGCAGAGTTGTACAAAAAATGTGATCCCTTTTGAGAATATATCATCTCCCTTCTCAAGCTCCGTGTCCTTGTAAACACCTCGTTTGCCCACAACTTCGACTGTTATTTAAATGCAATATTAGCTTAAATTATAATGAGTTTTTTTTTGGGCTGCACACTTAAGTGCTAAATGCTAATGGCTGCCATGTATGAGTCTTAATGGCTATACATGCCACATGGCAACGTGCCCAATGAGATAGCCTATATTGTGAGCATAGCAACATGCCAAATAAGCAAAGCCACTTTAAATTATGAGATGTCCACCTTTGGGGGGTATTGGTACCACCAAGGCTGAGGTCGTGTCCCCATAAGATATCAGGTAGACCATTGAAGGCTGCAATGAGTACATTGCATAAAATTGAAGGAAAACTAACTTTTTAATTGAACAATCATGATCAAATTTGTTAAAACAATCTTCGGTTTAAGAACAATATCTGAAATCATCATTGGATTTGCAAAAGTATCACTTAGATGACTGTACAATCAAACAATAGACTTAAACACTTTAATCAGTGTTGCATTCCTTAAGCATTACATTGTTACTATTGAAATGGACACACTGGAGAAATAAATCACTCCTCTATGCAGGCTTCCTATTTTAATGAAGCAACTCTCACAAGGCATCCAAAAAAAAAAAAACTACATGGTTTTTCCCATGGTTATGACTAGAAAACCATTCCACAAAACCAATGGGTCTTTGTGGGTTAATTTCATTAAAAACCATATGAGGCTAAACTACTTGGTTTTCTTGTAAGGTTCACTAGGGTGGTATTATGGCATGGAAATTGCTAATGGCTCCTTCCTAGTGTTTGTCAAAGTGGTATTTTATGTTGGTAAATGGATGTGGTATATTATAATGTTTTAGAGGTAGGGTTTCCCAATGTGGTATAATATGATAATTGTGGATGTGGTTTGATGTCGCGGCTCTATTTATGTGATTTTATGATGTGGTTAGTTATTGTGCTAAATGCACACTCGCGATGTGTTATATGCAGTAAATCACCATTATTTAATTAGTTGAAGTGTTTAGGTTATTGTATTAAAACACTAGTTTGTTTATCAAACTTAGATGTAATTGTTAGTTGTAGAAATGCATGGTTTTGTAGTACACTAGATTCATGGTTATCATTTATAAACAAGTATTGCTATATAGTCTAAAGCATTTCAAATTACTAGACTAAACTATTAAGGATTGTGGATGGTTTCTTATGTATTGTAGTACTTATTAAGGTTGGTAATCCACTAATGATAAACCACTAACGTTTCTATTCTTAAGCTTCTTAAGTTTTTGCATATAAAGACTTGCAATCTTTCCACTAAATATCTAATAGTTTTTTCAATTATACACGCAATGGTGAAGATGACAAATCACTACATTTTTGTGATCATAAGCACTTTTAGTTTATGAATGAAAACACTATAACCCCAAATTTGGCGCTATGTGTAGTTTTGTGCTGTCTTTTTTGCCAAAAAACAATACCTGAAGACCACCTATAGTATTGTTCCGAAAATGCTAGAAACAACATGTAGTTTTTGTCTAGAAAGTCTATGCGTACAAAATTGACAGTCTTTTAATAAAATTCAATACGTTGTTTTTTGGTGTTGTTTTTACTAAAAAATAACCCGTGGTTTAACAAAATATCTACATGTGGTTTTTTAAAGTAGATGTTTTTAAGTGTTGTTTTTATCATAAAACAACATGTGGTTTCACAGAATATTCACGTAGATAGTAGTTGTTTTTAAGTGTTGTTTTTACAAAATTAATAATATATAGTTTAACAAAATATCCACATGTAGTTTTTTAAAATAGTTTTTAAATGTGGCCCTTCCCAAATAACGACACGTGTTTTTAAAGAATATCTACATGCGATTTTCGTGCATATTTCAATATTTACTAATTAAATATTGACACGTGGCATCCGTTTTAAATAAAAAAAATATTTTTTTTGTTTTTTTTTTTAAATAGCCTAAGGAATCATACCCAAACAAGTCCATAAGGCACAATATTATTAAATGGCATTCCAAGTGCTAACATTAAATTAAAACATTAAAAATCAATGATTAATTTTTTTAGACAATTAGATAAATGTTAAAGTGTGAAATGTTCTTTCCATTTCGTTTTCGTTTTCATACAAAATCAGTTAAAACAATATTATTTCCTAATTTTATAGAAATACTTCTTCCTTTATTACCCTCAGAAATATGTTTACAAAAACATAACATGCATGCGTTCAAAGTAAAAACATCTTGGTCTATGACGAGGCTACAACCCAAGGCATATGTCAAATTTATAATAACAGCCTTCAGGTTAACTAAATCCATTTATTGGTTGCAAGTATATCAGAGGATTATTTCAAACAATACTTTCCATTAAACCCATGCCAACACTGAACAATATTACCAATATGATCCATCAATGTGCACACCAATTCAAAGTAAGTATTTTTTTAAACCCATCCATTCAGCGATCCCACCAATCTTGTATATTAACAAAAAGGCATACATAACCAATCTTGTTATGCATTGCCTTCCCATGCAACTGGAAAATTGATAAACTACAAGAGAAGTATACAAGCTTCCATATGCACGCTTCTTCTGCAAAAAAATTTCTTCAAGGTCAAAAAACAGAAGCAAATACTCCGAGAAAAAAAAACGAAAACAAATTCAAATAATTTTTTAATTATCCTCACCTTTTGTAGCCTTTTGTGCTCTAAATTCCATTTGCTCTTCCTTCATAGCCATCTCTTTGAACAAATGAGATAAAACCCACTGTTTTCAGCATCCTTTTTCTCTTGCAACATGAAGCAGAACTGGAAATGCATATATGATGATACAGTTACCAGCTATGGCGATGAAGGTCATGATTTTAAGCGGCTCTGTGCTTGCCATACTATGCTCTGGTGCTCTATATAAACCTACCCAAACGCCATTCTCAGCCAAACGACATACCTGCGGCTGAATTGAAATAACAGGACACGAAACAGGTCAAAAAGGGGTCAAGCTACAGATATGTAGGCAGATAGGAATTCTCTGGGGCCAAATTAAGGATGGATAAATCAATGAAAGAACTCAGAGTGTATATACTGCAGAAAGGAAAAGGAGCCAGGAAAACTTTTGCGCTTCAGAAAGGAAAAGAAGTCAAGAAAACTTTCGCCATAGCTATACATGCAAAGCTGAAGAAAGATGAAAAAGAATGGAGGAAATAAAATGAATAGAAAAGAATGAAACAGGCGCCGGATTTGACGAAGGTGTAAACAGAATGAAGAAGAAAGGGCATGAAGAAGCTTGGAATCTGGCAGCTACGAATATAACAGTTTATAAAGCTGCAAATCTGGCCGAACCATAGCGGACAAAGCAAGCAATAGACGTGAATAGCGCCATAGCCAGAGAAAGAAAGCAAGGCGGGAATGGTAATCTCACCGCTTAATCTCATCCCTTCATTTTTGAGCCAAGAATCATAGACAAAGATCAAGATCTTCACCGTTCATCTATGCCATCACAGTCTGAAGCGTTAAAAATAAAGCCAATAAGATCAGAGTACCAAGATCACCATCTAGAACATTCGTCTTCACCAAATCTCAACCGTTATTCTCTCCATTATATATTATTATATATTTGATGGCACATTTTTCTCACATATATTAGTTTTTTAATTTTAATTTTCAACCTAGGATAATCTCTATTCCACTACTTCTGGCGGGATATCTTTGGGGTCTTGCTATGTTCAAGCCATTTGGCCATAGCCAAAATGGCTGGGACGTGCGCTGCACCATCTTTTTGGTTGTATAAGCTCAATAAGTCCTTATTTTCAATTCTCAACGAGAGCTGGGAAAATTTGGGGAACACTAACCAACCGGTTGAAATTGAAAGTCTCTCGGCGAAACTAGTGTATATCGGAATCTTCTGGCAAGTTTTCTTATGGGTTTTTAATTAAGACAATGGAAGGTTCGGCTCTAAATACAAGATATTCAACTGACCAAAGTAACCATAAGAACTTTTTCGATGGGACATAAAAAGTTTGCCCAACATTGTCTCTCAATAGGCAATAGTCTCATCCAGATTAAATCACTAGAATCAGGTAGCTTAGTAGATGCAAAATTTAACTGCAAATTAGTCGCAATTTGATTAGTGTGGCATGTCCAAAAACTATTGGTTCTTAGGATAATATCAGCGTATTTTTCTTCTAGGTGCCTAGACTTTGGAAGTAACACATTGGCATTTCTAATGTCTTCAACTTTTCCAAGGCAAAAATGGAACTAGTATGAGAAACTAGTTAGGGTGCTCAGTGTTGTTGGACACAATTTGGTAACATGTAAATGCTGGGAACTTTTGAAGTCCAGCAGAACTTGTAAATGTTGGAAACTGGTAGAGTTCAGGGGGACTTGTTGGGAGCATATTTATGTTGTCTTGATGAGCTTATTTTCGTGAGCTTAATTTATTTTGGGAGCTTATTTCCTAAGCTAACATTTACCCTAGCTTACCTGGTTCTCATTCACTAAGTGCAGTTTTACATTGCCGACCTTTTGCCATGCCAATAAACAAGGCACAAGGCCAAACAATGTAAATGGTTGGTCTATCTTTACAAATCCTATTTCATGAGCAACTCTATGTGGCCTTATCTCAAGTCCAAAGTATTAAGAAAGGAAGAACTCATAATCAACATATTTGGGGCACACAATATTCTCTTAAAACTCAGAAAATGTTTTCCTGCATTTGCAAGGTGCGACATGGACCATAGTCCACGACATTGGGGAGTTGGCCTCTTGCATGCAAGAGGGATATTTTCTATTCACATTTGTTCATGTCAAGAAATAAGATTTTAGTCAAAATTGTTGGGTCAACCATGCAATTTCGATCTCTATTTGTATGGATGATACAATAACATCCTTCAAAAGATATAGAAGAATAACAATAGCAGACAATGTTTAGTATTGTGTCAATGTTAATTTCAAAATGCTAATGGAACCAACAAACATGATGGAAAAGATGATGTGGCCCTTCAAGTGGTGAAGACCTGGTTGTAACTTGATCG
Organism: Isoetes taiwanensis; assembly: GCA_021234155.1. Lineage (NCBI taxonomy): Eukaryota > Viridiplantae > Streptophyta > Lycopodiopsida > Isoetales > Isoetaceae > Isoetes > Isoetes taiwanensis. The sequence goes on along the minus strand of JAJEKV010000022.1, from coordinate 5,829,709 downwards.
CTGTGGCATGTCCACAATTGTTGGGGTAATACCAGCATGTTTTTCTTTTAGATGCCTAGTCTTTGGAAGTGCCACATTGGCAATTCTAGCATTTTCAACTTTTTCAAGGCAAAAATGGAACCAATATGAAAAATAATGGGTAACAATGTGAATTGTACCATTGAGATTGCAAAACATGGTTAATGACATGGCAAATGTGGCATGACGATGTGGCAAAGGGTATTTTTTGCAATCTCCATGAAATGAGTCTTGGCCTTATTCGACTTGGAGAAGACGCCAGCTCTTCTATCGAACCCAATGAATGAGAGGGATGGAGGGAGGGAGGGAGGGAGGGAGGGCATGTTGGAGCCTAGGTGGCATGGTTGAGCCACCTTGGCATGTAGATGTGAACCAATTCTTGGTAGTTTCATTAAATGTAAAACCTTGCACTGCAAGTAACGCAAGCACATGCCAAGGACCAGTAGTGCAAGTTCCATTAATAATGTAACCTTCCAATCACCACTACAACAAACGACCTTCCAATCGCCAACATGCCACCTAGGCTCAAACATGTCACCTAAGTTCTAGAATGCCACGCGGGCTCCAACATGCCACCTGGGCTCTAACATGCCAAGGTGGCTCAAACATGCCATGTGGGCCCCCACATGCCACCTAGGCTTGGAAATGCCACGCTGGCTCCAACATGCCACCTAGGCTCAAACATGCCACCTAGGCTCTGACATGCCACGTGGACTCCAACATGCCAATGTGGCTCAAACATGCCACGTGGGCTCCAACATGCCATGTAGACTCAAACATGTCACCTAAGCTCAAATATGCTACCTCACCATAGGGGAGGTAAGCCAAGCCCCAGGAGATGGACCACAAAAACATTCCCGATGTAGCCTTTCACGGCCGGCCCTTCAAGAGGTCGTATGTTAATGTTAATGCCCCCCCCCCGGCGAGAGCTCGGTTTCCCTATCCAACCGTTGAATCCTCCGTTTAAGGAGCCTGATTCGAGCATGTTCAAACAAATCTAAGATCGGTTCGCGAGAACTTATCAAATCGTGAAGCGTTCTGGCAGTGACTGTGTAGAAACCTAATTGTTTCATAGTTTGGGCAATACAGAGACTCTGGAATGGCGATTTGGCTTCGCCATATCATCCGGAATAGCAAAATTACCCTAGAGACCAAGTTACACTGTCAATTTTGGCAACAAAAGAAACGCTTTTGATAGTTACGCTTAGCAAAGATTCCACACCCCATCTCCTAAGCCAATTGACTACGAATGTGTGGATATGAGCTACTTTGGTGCTTCTTAGAGAAGGGGTGGTCTTCTGTCCATGAAACTTGGTCCCTAGGTGAATGTCATTGTTCTGAGTCTATTGGCAGAGTTAATTCACAGTTTTGGAGACCGAGAGTTGCCCATCCAATGCCAAGGCTATAGGGAGAGAACATTTAGAACAAACTGCTTCCGAAAGGTTTTAAGGGTCCGTCTTTTGGCGTCGACACCATCCCTCTACGTGATGAGACTATGCGAGATCCTGGTCGAATCTGACTAGGATATAACTCTGAAACATAAATCATGTGTGTTGCTAGGTTATTGAAGGGTTTACGTTATAAAGGTCGAGTTTTGGTCCTTTGCACTTGGAACATGGTCGAGAAGCTGTAGTTGAAAATGCGAAGCAATAGGAACTGACGGAATGGGGTTTGGATCTATTCTCCTCCCGCTGTGGCGATAAGAAATCACGAGCCACTTTTGCAGCAGCAAGACATTGTTTGGATTATTCTGGACGACCGATAAATTTAAACCCAATTCCGTTGAGGGGTGGCATCTTTTCCAATCTGCTCATCTGCTTTGAGTGTATAGTCTGCAACATGCAAATCACATGAAATATGGTCAAAAAATATTTGCAAAAGATCTCCATAATCTCGATATCACAACTATTCCATAGAGATGCACATATTAAACCTTTTAGAATAAGTTCTATCTTCTGGGATCCTAAAACTTCGAATCCACAAGAAATATTCACAAGTTAATGTACTACTCAAGGTTTCTATAACCTCAACATAGCAATCGTGTGAACTTCTAGGACTTGACATTACAAATCTTGAGATCATTTCCACCCTAGAAATTGGGACTGTAATTAATATCTCAAATTATGTTTGTTAAGTTTAGATAAAACCACTATAAAATACCATCAACTATAAAGAAAAAACCATGAAAGATTTGACTATATAGACTACGTTAGCTTCCATCTTGCAAAGATTGACAAGCAAAACCATGTTAAAAACCACAAGTAATTTAAAGTCATAATAACTTAGGAAAGTAGATATAAAACCACACAATGATTTAAATGTTCCTTGACAAAAACCACTAGCATTCTTTTGTGAATAAGAAATTGCAAAAGTCAATCAACAAACCATATTAAAAAACTAGTAACAATTTGGCAAGTCATGTTAGCTTAGAAATTACTATGGAAAACCTCACATGAAAAATGCTATGTCTAGAACCATTAAAGTATTTATAGTAAAAAAACACTAACATTTTGGCATGTCGTGTTTTCTTGCAAAACTAGGATGAAAAACGACAAACAAAAACATGTTATTAAACTATATAAAAAACCTTGAAGTATTACCAGTTAAATCCGCTCTCAAAACCATCTACACATATTAAAAAACCAGTAAACATCCCTTTCTTACTCTCAATGTTGCAAATTGCATGATTAACCATCATGACATGTCAAATCAGTACCAAAAACCTTGATAAAAACCTTTATCACTTTCAAATAGCCATGTTAGAGTATAAACTAGCATATAAAACCACATTCACATTTTAAAAACCACTTCAATATATGGATTTTATTGAGAAAAAGTATTTTTGCTCAGAAAACCACTATCATAGTGGTTTTGTAGTGGTTATTTATAATGGTTAAATTTTTGGGCGCCTTGTGCTCTTAATGATTCAATGAGCTATTTGGCCGCAAATTGTGACAACAGAGTTGTACAAAAAAATGCTAATTTTTTAGAGAATGTATCATTTCCCTTATCAAGCTTCGTGTCTTTGTAAACACCTCTTTTGCACACTAGGTTTGACTGTTATTATAATGAAAATGGGAGGGGGGAAGGAAGGGTGGGGGAGGGAGGGCAGCATTGGCTGCGCACTTAAGTGTTGAATGTTAATGGCTGCCATGTATGAGTCTCAATGGCTATACATGCCATTGTGAGCCTAGTAACATGCCAAATAAGCAAAGCCACTTTAAATTATGAGATGTCAAACTTTGGGGGATATTGGTGCCACCAGGGCTGAGGTGGTGCCCCCATAGGATATCAGGCAGACCATTGAAGGCTGCAATGGTTACATTGCATAAAATTGAAGAATAGAATAGATTTTTTTATCGTCCACAGAGACCAATTGACCAATTGGCCTAAGTTTGCTTGCATTCATCACAGAAATCATAGAAGAATTAGTTCAACACAATGCTAATGCTTGTAGATCTCATGCGATGTTCAACATGGAAGGATGCAAATTTCTGGCTACACTCAATAGATAGGGTACCTATCACTGCTATGATCATGATGAAATGCAGAAATGATAAGTGTTAGTCATTCTATGATTGGTCCTGGGCTAGCTCATTGGACAGCAAAGAAGCATATTCTTTGTTATCTCATCCATGGACTTTGTTGTCTAGCTTGTTGGCTATGTAAATGCAGGTACATACCGCTATCATCATTCTCAAGATTTTGTTTTAGATGTAACGTGTCGATAAGACAGAGAACAGAAGCCACAACAGCTTCGAGTCTTGAAGCAAAACACATGGGCCTTTCTGCAGCAACTAAGGATGCATCTCTCAACATGTGGCCGAGACAGCAACCATGTTCGCTGTATACACTGAAAGCATAGCCATCACTGTAAATATGCCATCAGTTAAAATAGTTCTACACTAAGCGAAACAGGGAAAGATGCCAACACTCTTTTAAATGCATTACATAAGGCACAATAGCTTCTCAAGTAAATGTAAAATGTGAATGAAATACAAAGGAAGGAGTTTCAAATACAAAATGGTAATATTCGGTATATGTAACTTGCAATAGGAAATCTGCATTGTTGTGCAAAATAAGAAAATATGTTATACATAACCTGCAAAATGAATTATGCATTGTGCAACATAAGAAATATGCTAAGAATGTGCAAAATAGAGAAAGACTTCAATATTGCTCTGCACTATGAAGATTCAGAAAATGTTTCTACTTACAATTGCTTAAATGAGCTGAGATCATCTCAGTGCTCTCCACCATGACGATGCACTTTCTTTACATTGAGACCACAATAGTTTCTCCAGAACATTCTGAAAGCATTGAGCTATGCACTTCTTCTGATTTTAGGTAAGAGATTTTGCAAAGGCACCTATCTTGACCTATCTCCACAAGACACCACTATAAAAAACACCACAGAAATTTGGAAAAGAAGCCAAAGCTCATCATGTTATTTGATTCCACAAAACCTATAAATCTAATATAAATAGTTTCTACATCATAGTAATGTAGATTTTGAGATAATACCATTTGAGAAAAATGCTCTGGAAAGTTGTACCTGGAATGCAAAACCTGTCATGACCTTGGAACCCATGAAAAAGTGTTTTTGGAATGCACAGTTTTGGAAACAGGCACAAAGGAAAAAGCTTGATAAAACTCATACATGCAAATACCTGCATTAATTTAGAACTCCAAAGATCTGTACAAGCACCATGTCTGGCGGTTTGTAAGGCAGGAAAACAAAGGCCATAGAGGAAAAAAATTGAGCTCTATCAAATCGACTTCCCATTTTTGCAAAGCGGCTATTAGCAACGATAGGCGAATCAAATCTAGAATAAAAGATCATAGGAGAAATCTAGGCGAATACTAGAAAGCCCGCCATAGTTTCTCGGGCGACTTTAAGCTTGGGGGGAGCCTCCACCATCGAAGAGTGGGCAAAAATAAAAAATCACATTAATTATGTAACCTACCTCACATTCGTATGAAATTTTAAAAATTCCTTAAATATAGCAACTTAGCGAATATTCGCCCCATAAGGGAAACCCTGGCTCCGTGTCCTTGTAAATACCTCTTTTGCCCACTAGCTGACTGTTATTTAAATGCAATATTAGCTTAAATTATAATGAAAATGCATATAATAGATTTACTCTATATCATCTTTTAGCTAATTAGATCCTATAAGAAAAAACGCATACAACAAGTATCCCTTTTTTTTCTTTTCTTTTTGAAAGTAAGAGACGGTTTTGTCATTAATTATAAAATCTCAAGTACATTGCAAAAGTATGCCTTTACATAAGAAAATATGTTTATAGTCTTGATCTTGAATGCAATGAAACTGTATAGAGTCCACGATGTTGAAGAGATCCCTTGAAACTTCTTCCGAAAATGTAAACCTGCCAAATAGGTAATCTACCAAAAAAGTAAGCTAGAACAGAATTAAAGAAGAGCAATAACATGCTTCCTTGATGGTAGGCCATGAGCAGAGGGTGTTCAGGAATCAGTGATGACTTTAAGGTGTGAAACTTCGTAAAGTTGCTATATTTTACCATTTTTTAAAATCTGGATTTGATGGTTTACTAGGATGCATACGCTAAAGAATTTCATAAAATCGCCAAAATTTGATAATACTGCATCTCAATTATAGTAAATTCGTTAAATTAATGGACATTTTACAGTACTCAATTTTATGGTAAAACATCATATTCTACTAAATTTGTTTTTATAAAAAAGTTGGAAAAATAGGAAACAATCGCCACCATTTCTATAGTTTAAAAGCAGCTAGAGGATGATAAAGTCATCACTGTCAGGAATGAGAAGAGAAGACAAAGTTATAATAGGCATTGAAGGCATCTGTAGATCCAAAGATGTAATGGTCGGGGGACCAATTATTACTGTAGAACAGGAGGAACTTATCTTTGTCCTCCAAAAGGATCAACAAGGATCCATAAAGATCAGCTAATAACTTGTGGTTATAATACATTGATCTGTATCTTGATAGCTGTGCTTCAGTAAGAACGAAGTTATGAACTGACAGAAAAGTCCATAGACAATGGACCTGCACAACTTCTCTGCAAAAAATAGCTGCTCACAGATCTCACTTTCTTTTTGGTATCTTCTATGACTAGTTCGCATAAGAAATGACTCCATGGAAGTCGCAATATCATTTTGCATGACTTGATCTTGAGCTTGTTGACTGAAAGGAGAGAGGCTGTCAAATTTCCTTCTTCCATCTCCATGCAGGAAATTAAGATATTCTAGGATCATCAGAAAGGAATAAGTTAGAATCTACAATATTTAAATTTGAAGCAAATAAATCATAATGTTCCCTATACTGTCCATGAGCCTCCCAATTCCTGTCAAAGTTAGATTCAAATTTCTTTTTGTGAGCATTAGCAATAGTCTCAAAATCAAATTGAAAATGCATCTTTATCCAAAATGTAGAAGGATTTTTATTTCCATATAAGACCCGATTTCTGGCTTTCCAAATATTCCAAAGAGCAATATAGATAATTGAATTAACAAATTTATCATTGTGTTGCAGTAGGGATAGTAGATCCCCATTGTGTACAATGCCAAATTTATCAGCAATCCAAGACTAGAAACCATTCAATTTTCTACAAAGAAAAATATGACACATATCCTCAACTCTGTGACAATCCATAGGACAGTTTGCAGAGATGTTAGGATTTCTCTTTGACAATGAGACCAAATTGTTCAGGCTACCATTAGCAATAAGCCAAATGAAATAAGATATTTTAGGAGGACAATAAGAATTCCAAACATTATGGAAGAGATCCTTAAGCTGAGCATGACTAATGGACCATTTCAACATAGCTTTGCTGTCATCAATATTAGAGGACATAGCATTGTATACATTTTTAACTTTATAGATCCCTTTGTCATTAATAGTCCAGTCCCCTTTATCAGAGTTGGCAGATAGATTGGAGAGATAAGGTTTGATGAGAGTTTAAATTTTCTTATCTGAGGATGTACTCTTGATGATATCTTTCAATCTAGTCCAAGAGATAATTCTCCCTCCTAAGAAAAGATCTATAATATAACCTAAGCCAGCCTCATGCCATTTCTTATAGATTCTAGGATGCTTGATAGCAAGAACTAGAGAATTTCGATCAGTCATAATAGGATTCTAGAAAATGGGGATATCAGAATGGAGCTTATCCCTTGAGATGAATTGGAATTTAGGGGACATAGCATTCCAGGCTTTGATGAAATTATTCATATGGGGAGCGATATTGGAGGCTGGTTTTATTTGAGTGAAGGCAGAATGAGGAAGCAAGTGCTGAATAGAGGGACGCCCATATGGGTGACTTAGGCTGATCCAATATCTGATAAATTTATAAGTAGGAGATTGGTTCCCATGAATGGCTTTCCAAACAAATTTCCCTGCAAGAGATTGAGCTTGGCTAAAAAGATTCTTGCAGCCTAAACCACCAAAACACTTTGTTTTGCAGATAGAGTTCAAGTTGACAAGGTGACTTCCTTTCCAAATGAAGTTTCTAATTATTTTCTCCCGCTCCAAATATATACATTTAGGGGCAACTAAGGCTGTAGAGAAATAAACATGAGAGCTTGCCAGAACAGAATTAGAAATGATGGTTCTACCTGCAAGGGAGAGATAATTCCTATTCAGTTTTTTTTTAATTCTCAAAAGAATAGGACCCCAAAGACCTTTGATACTTTAATTCATAGAAAGGGGCATACGTAATAACTTAGTAGCATGAGCAGGAGAGAGAACACTGATACCAGCTAAATTTTGATAAGGGATGTCCCCAATGATCAAACTTTTGTTTAAGTTTAATTGAATGCCCGAGGCTGCTTAGAACTGACTGAGGATTTTGAGAAAGAGATCAATATTAGCCATATCAGCATCAAGAAAGGAGAAGGTGTCATCAGCATATTGAAGAATAGTGATGCTTTCATTAGAATTAGGGAGCTTTAAGCCTTTGATTTGAGCAGTGTTCTGGTGACCTTAATTTCTAGTGTAGGATATTGCAAAATTTCTGCCAGATCATCTATAAGCATCTGGGCATAAGCCCCCGCATGTTCATAATCCAACCGCAGCTGAGGCATGTGAGGAGCTGTTGCACAGGGGGTTCGCACAACCTGCCAAGCCAATTTTAAGTAAAGTGGTAAGTGGTCTGAGTCGATCTCTTCATCCCTATTAGTTGTTTCCACCTGGAAGTGCTTGACGACATGCATATCTTGCTTAGGCACCAACACATAGTCCACCACACTAGATCCTCCCCCCTGGTTTTCCTGTCTACAAGTGCTCTTGCGGGTGGACGGCCACTGTGCCAGTCCATTGCAGATTACCAGGTCAAAGATACCACAGAGCAAAAGCAATTGTCTACCATAGCGTGTGACTTGATTGTCATCTGATGTCCGTGGCCAAGCTCCTTCTGTAGGGCGCAGCTGCAATATATCATCAGTCAAGGGATCAAATCTCATGGGTTGTTCTACCCCGGTGCACGCATTGAAGTCTCCAAGGAGTATGACACTGCCCAACTGCTTATGTTGTTGTATGTCATCATATAGATCGACATAGGGCCAGCCTATCCACATCCGAGTGGGTGTGATAGAAGTTGCTTTCTGCATGTGGAAAGTAGCAGGCTGCCACAAAGAGGGGTCTGCTACTGCAGTTTTGCACACGCACCCACAAGTACCGGTTGTGCTTGTCTGTCTTGAACAAGGAGATTGACTGTGCCAAGGCCGTTCAATAGTAGCAGGCAACTCCCCCATGCCCCCGCTTTCCTGTGCAATCATTGAAGATTGAGTAGCACTGGTATCCTGACAAGTCGGGTATCCTGTGTCCTGCATGCTCCCATGTTTCCATAAGGAAGATGAGATCCATGTCTGCGGCAACAGAGTTGAGACTATCTCCCTTCTGCCATGGGAAGCCCCGACAATTCCAGGAGACCATGCGGAGGCACAATTCCTATTTGTTGGCAGGGGCGGCAGTTGGGGCTCAGCAACCACTAAAAAAAGATAAGGAACAAGAGGACAACCTTGCCTAACACCACAAGAAAGAGGAAAGAAACCAGAGGGGACACCATTGATTAGAACAATTGAGCTCGATCTTGAATTTAGACCATGAATTAGACTAATCAGCTTTGGAGGGAAACCAATTTTGGACATGGCAAATTCTAAGAAATCCCATCTAACAGAATCAAAAGCACGTTTAAAGTCCAGCTTGAGAAGAATGCAATTTTGATTAGAGATTTTGTTCCAATGTAAACCTTCTATAGCTGCCACATAATATCCAAAATATATCTGTTTGGAAGAAAAACAGATCAATTCTGACTGATATTTCTTTGGAGAAAGTTTTTGATTCTCAAAGCAATGATTTTGGCACAGAGTTTGTAGGTAGTATTAGTGAGAGAGATAGGTCTCCAGTCTTGGAACTTGGAAGGGTGATCAACTTTGGGAATCAAAGAGATAAAACCACTGGAAATTGATGAATGAAGATGATTAGAATTCCAGAAGGCATGAACTAGGAAGACCAAGTCTATTTTGAGAATATCCCAGAATTTGATATAGAATTCTGCTAGAAGATCATCAGGGCCTGGAGATTTTCCATTACTGAATGAGGTTAAAGTAGCAAAGATCTCATTTTGAGTAGGGATAGCAGTAACAGAATCATCCATGATTTCAGTAGCAGAAGGTAAGATATTGTTCACAGTGGACATAAAGTCATTTGCCTCACTAATATTATTGGAAGGAATAGGCTTGCCATGAAACAGATCCATGTATCTGCTTTTGAAGAAGTTTGCAATCTCACAATGAGAGTTGTATTTGTTCTCCTGATCATCAATAGTCTCAGTTATGGAATTTCTGAGAACCCTACTTTTAGCAACTCTAAAGAAAAACTTAGTGCTGCCCGAGTCCATATCATTGGTATATTTAATCTTACATCTGATAGCAAAATGTTTTGCCTCCATCTCCTCAATATTTTTAATCCTTCTCTCCAGAATCTCTTTCCCCACTTGAAGGTTGGAATTTATTGGATCATTTTGAAGTAAGGATCTTATATCCTTCATATACATCAGAAGTTGGCTCTTTTCTTTATTGCATTGCTCATGGATAGCTTTAGACCAATTCTTGATCCATCTTTTTTTATTGCCTTAATTTTGGAATAGAAATGCTTCATGGAAGGCAGATGGTCATCAGCAGACTCATTTGTATTGCCAGAGAGCTCCTCATAGAATGCTTTAAATTGAGAACAGAAATTCTCATTCTCAAGAAGGGAAGAATTAAATTTATAAGGAGTGCTCCCCTCCGTTTAAATCCTGGTAATGTGAGAGATATGAAGGAACTGAGGCTGATGATCTGAGATAGATGTACCTTCATCACTGGTAACATAGGTATTGTCCCAAAATGCTGCAGAGGGATTGGAGACATAAAATCTATCAAGAGTGCAGTAAACCCTTGCTCTATCTTTCTGTTTGTTTGATCAAGTATAAGTGGCAGTAGAAGACGGATATTAATTTTATTCCCCAATTTAAGATCCCAAGAGGGGGTGTTATTGAAGTCTCCAGCAATGATCCAGTTATCAAGGCTTTGAGAAACCAACCAGCTATTAATTTCTGTCCATATTGGCTCTCTATCTCTGGGAGAGATTGGGGCATATATATTTATGATGCCAAAACTAGAATTGGAGACAGAGCAGACGATGGCTTGCCATACTCTTGAAGGACTGTTATAGAAGGAAGTATGACTAATCTCTCTCTTCCAAATGATAGCCAGACCACCACTTGCCCCAGAGGAATTAATCAAAATTGAGGAAGAGGAAGGATAGATCCAATCCCCTAGGTTGCTACATTCAAAGGAGGGAAGCTTAAGTTCTTGCAAAAGAATGATATCAGCATTATATAATCTGATTTGAGCAATGGCACATCTTCTCTTTAAGGGCCTTTGATTCCTCTAAGGTTCCAAGAAAGAATCTTCATATGTAAGAATCAAGGGGAGAAGATAAGGAGAAGATTTAGATTCTAGATTTTTTGGATTTCCTCTTGCTTCTGGTGTTTTGAGCAGGAGTTTTATTCATACCAGATAAAACCAGACCTAATTTATTCCCATCCTTCTTGACAGATTTTTTCATTGACTGAACCTTTTCAGGTTTAGGATTTTTGCTGAAATTCTCAGAAAGAAACTCTTCTTTATCCCAGTTTTCTTTATCACTCCCATATCCTTCACTATCACTGAAATCAGAACAACCCCCAGGAAAAAATTGAAACATAGAGTTTTTGTTAATACTTAAAGGAGTAGAATCAAGAACTTGCCTGGTATTTTTCCTTTCTTGAAGCTTCTCTCTATCAGCTGTTATCTCTTCAGGTGTGTCAGGAATAATCTCAGGAACAATTTCAATACCAGTTTCCTGGTCATCACTTGCAGATTTAACCATTTCCTCATCTGTAGGTTGTGAGATGTGATATTGCAGAGAAGCCATCTGATCAGCAAACTTGACATTTTTGGAGGACTGATAGGACTTTCCACCAATGGGGAGTCAAGGTCAAATAAGGAAGGCAAGTCAACAAAGTTTTGAGCAGCAGGCTGGATATGGACATCATGTATGACATGGGTGTTTGAAGAAGAGGGGAAAATATTGGAGGAAGCACATACTTTGCTCTTATTTAATTCAGAATCTAGATTACCATTAAGGTCAGATAATACCTGAAAAGGATTTCGACAATTGACTTGAAGGCTGACTTGGTGCTGAGATGATTCTTGAGTCATATCTTCATTGATTTGACTTGTAGGTTTAGTCAATTGAGAGTCAATGATGGTAGACTCATTTGATTTTTTGTTCTGCTGACCCATCTTTGCCGGTATAGATGTTTTTAGGTGTGAATTCATATGAGAAGAATTCAACTGAAACTTTGCTTTGTCTCGAGATTTCATATTTAAGGACCTTTGCTTTGCTTTGCTTTACCTTTTTCCTGATTCTTGGCTTCCTTAATGATTTCCTTCAAAGCCATACTTAATTTATCAGTAGTCTGAGTAGCTTTTTCTGCCATAACCCCTTTTACTAGTAGCTTTGGTTCTCCAATTGTTAAAGAACCATTATTTCTTGAAGTATTAGGGAATTCAAACTCAAAAAGTTTGTCTTTGTCTTTCATTTGATCTCTTGCAGCTTTTTGCTTCTGGACTCTTGTCCACTTGAACCTGTCATTCTCTGGCAGCTTTTGAAACTGACTAGCCTCTTTTGCAAAATTTTCTTGTGTTACCTTATCCTTGACAGACTGATCCATTGGTCTTATCTCTAAATTTTGCTGAGTGAAGACCTTAACTGGGATCTGAGTTTCTTGCCTAACACCACAGGAAAGAGGAAAGAAACCAGAGGGGACACCATTGATTAGAACAATTGAGCTCGATCTTGAATTTAGACCATGAATTAGACTAATCAGCTTTGGAGGGAAACCAATTTTGGACATGGCAAATTCTAAGAAATCCCATCTAACAGAATCAAAAGCACGTTTAAAGTCCAGCTTGAGAAGAATGCAATTTTGATTAGAGATTTTGTTCCAATGTAAACCTTCTATAGCTGCCACATAATATCCAAAATATATCTGTTTGGAAGAAAAACAGATCGATTCTGACTGATATTTCTTTGGAGAAAGTTTTTGATTCTCAAAGCAATGATTTTGGCACAGAGTTTGTAGGTAGTATTAGTGAGAGAGATAGGTCTCCAGTCTTGGAACTTGGAAGGGTGATCAACTTTGGGAATCAAAGAGATAAAACCACTGGAAATTGATGAATGAAGATGATTAGAATTCCAGAAGGCATGAACTAGGAAGACCAAGTCTATTTTGAGAATATCCCAGAATTTGATATAGAATTCTGCTGGAAGACCATCAGGGCCTGGAGATTTTCCATTACTGAATGAGGTTAAAGTAGCAAAGATCTCATTTTGAGTAGGGATAGCAGTAACAGAATCATCCATGATTTCAGTAGCAGAAGGTAAGATATTGTTCACAGTGGACATAAAGTCATTTGCCTCACTAATATTATTGGAAGGAATAGGCTTGCCATGAAACAGATCCATGTATCTGCTTTTGAAGAAGTTTGCAATCTCAGAATGAGAGTTGTATTTGTTCTCCTGATCATCAATAGTCTCAGTTATGGAATTTCTGAGAACCCTACTTTTAGCAACTCTAAAGAAAAACTTAGTGCTGCCCGAGTCCATATCATTGGTATATTTAATCTTACATCTGATAGCAGAATGTTTTGCCTCCATCTCCTCAATATTTTTAATCCTTCTCTCCAGAATCTCTTCCCCCACTTGAAGGTTGGAATTTATTGGATCATTTTGAAGTAAGGATCTTATATCCTTCATATACATCGGTTGGCTCTTTTCTTTATTGCATTGCTCATGGATAGCTTTAGACCAATTCTTGATCCATCTTTTTTTATTGCCTTAATTTTGGAATAGAAATGCTTCATGGAAGGCAGATGGTCATCAGCAGACTCATTTGTATTGCCAGAGAGCTCCTCATAGAATGCTTTAAATTGAGAACAGAAATTCTCATTCTCAAGAAGGGAAGAATTAAATTTATAAGGAGTGCTCCCCTCCGTTTAAATCCTGGTAATGTGAGAGGTATGAAGGAACTGAGGCTGATGATCTGAGATAGATGTACCTTCATCACTGGTAACATAGGTATTGTCCCAAAATGCTGCAGAGGGATTGGAGACATAAAATCTATCAAGAGTGCAGTAAACCCTTGCTCTATCTTTCTGTTTGTTTGACCAAGTATAAGTGGCAGTAGAAGATGGGATGTGGATCAAATTATTATCAGAAATGAGAGAATCCCAATTCTCCTTTTTAGTTCTGGTCATATTAATTTTATTCCCCAATTTAAGATCCCAAGAGGGGGTGTTATTGAAGTCTCCAGCAATGATCCAGTTATCAAGGCTTTGAGAAACCAACCAGCTATTAATTTCTGTCCATATTGGCTCTCTATCTCTGGGAGAGATTGGGGCATATATATTTATGATGCCAAAACTAGAATTGGAGACAGAGCAGACGATGGCTTGCCATACTCTTGAAGGACTGTTATAGAAGGAAGTATGACTAATCTCTCTCTTCCAAATGATAGCCAGACCACCACTGGCCCCAGAGGAATTAATCAAAATTGAGGAAGAGGAAGGATAGATCCAATCCCCTAGGTTGCTACATTCAAAGGAGGGAAGCTTAAGTTCTTGCAAAAGAATGATATCAGCATTATATAATCTGATTTGAGCAATGGCACATCTTCTCTTTAAGGGCCTTTGATTCCTCTAAGGTTCCAAGAAAGAATCTTCATATGTAAGAATCAAGGGGAGAAGATAAGGAGAAGATTTAGATTCTAGATTTTTTGGATTTCCTCTAGCTTCTGGTGTTTTGAGCAGGAGTTTTATTCATACCAGATAAAACCAGACCTAATTTATTCCCATCCTTCTTGACAGATTTTTTCATTAACTGAACCTTTTCAGGTTTAGGATTTTTGCTGAAATTCTCAGAAAGAAACTCTTCTTTATCCCAATTTTCTTTATCACTCCCATATCCCTCACTATCACTGAAATCAGAACAACCCCCAGGAAAAAATTGAAACATAGAGTTTTTGTTAATACTTAAAGGAGTAGAATCAAGAACTTGCCTGGTATTTTTCCTTTCTTGAAGCTCCTCTCTATCAGCTGTTATCTCTTCAGGTGTGTCAGGAATGATCTCAAGAACAATTTCAATACCAGTTTCCTGGTCATCACTTGCAGATTTAACCATTTCCTCATCTGTAGGTTGTGAGATGTGATATTGCAGAGAAGCCATCTGATCAGCAAACTTGACATTTTTGGAGGACTGATAGGACTTTCCACCAATGGGGAGTCAAGGTCAAATAAGGAAGGCAAGTCAACAAAGTTTTGAGCAGCAGGCTGGATATGGACATCATGTATGACATGGGTGTTTGAAGAATAGGGGAAAATATTGGAGGAAGCACATATTTTGCTCTTATTTAATTCAGAATCTAGATTACCATTAAGGTCAGATAATACCTGAAAAGGATTTCGACAATTGACTTGAAGGCTGACTTGGTGCTCAGATGATTCTTGAGTCATATCTTCATTGATTTGACTTGTAGGTTTAGTCAATTGAGAGTCAATGATGGTAGACTCATTTGATTTTTTGTTCTGCTGACCTTTTTAGGTGTGAATTCATATGAGAAGAATTCAACTGAAACTTTGCTTTGTCTCGAGATTTCATATTTAAGGACCTTTGCTTTGCTTTGCTTTACCTTTTTCCTGATTCTTGGCTTCCTTAATGATTTCCTTCAAAGCCATACTTAATTTATCAGTAGCCTGAGTAGCTTTTTCTGCCATAACCCCTTTTACTAGTAGCTTTGGTTCTCCAATTGTTAAAGAACCATTATTTCTTGAAGTATTAGGGAATTCAAACTCAAAAAGTTTGTCTTTGTCTTTCATTTGATCTCTTGCAGCTTTTTGCTTCTGGATTCTCTTATAACTTCCATTTACTCTTGTCCACTTGAACCTGTCATTTTCTGGCAGCTTTTGAAACTGACTAGCCTCTTTTGCAAAATTTTCTTGTGTTACCTTATCCTTGACAGACTGATCCATTGGTCTTATCTCTAAATTTTGCTGAGTGAAGACCTTAACTGGGATCTGAGTTTCTTGCAGTAACCTGTTTTCCTGTAAATTCTTTGAAATAGATTTGCAATCAGAGTACCAGAAATGCCTATGTAAACATTTCTGACATTGGGAGGGCAATCCATACCATCTAAGGGTTAATAAAGATTCAAGACCAAAAGCATCTTTAAATGGAATGGAAAGGGGAATGTCCTTGGAAAGGTCCAGCTGAACAAAGGATCTGGATGGTTTGGCAGGAGAATATTCAGTTGAGATATAAGTTCCAATGGAATTGAATAGGAGTTTAAAGCATTCTTGGATTGAGGCCAAAAAGAGATGTTGAGGCAATGCACAAATTATTCATCTGGTCAATGTCAAGCTTAGGGTGCCACTTAAGAAAGGTCAATTGAGATGTCTCATAGGTCATAGGACCATAGTTCAGAAAGTAATTGGCCGATTTTGAGTTCCCACATTCAAGCATAATGTAGGGAAAGTTGAGTCAATAGATAGCCTGAATTAAAATTCCTTTGTGGAGGCTGAGAAGAAAGGCCCACAATTTGTCTAATTTTATTCCACATTTCTGAACTTTAATGATAACATCAGAATGAGACAGAGCATCAATTTTAGAATGAACAACCGGGAGATTCAAAGAAATACCATTGTAGATGCTCATTTTCCGCTCCTGGAGATGAGGCGGCTTAGTACGCTTGAGTCTCTCATCCAATTCATTGTCCGACCGGATCTCCGGGTGATTTCTTGCAACTCCATAAGGAAAAGGAGCCTGGGTGGCAGGATCTATAGGATGATGGATGCCTCTATGATCTGGATCAGCAAAAAGGTTATCCCAGAAAGGAACATCGTGAGAAATAGGATCCATATGAGAGGTCGAAGGCAACAGATTATCGAAATTTCCAAAAAGGATGGTGTCTGCTGGCTTTTCTTGAAAAGATATCAGATTTTGAAGAATAGAGGATCGTTCTGGAGCCGGAAGGTTAACGAATGCGTGAAGGAAAGCCAAATGTTTAGGGTTTTTCGAATACAGAAAGTTCAGGGTGAACCAACAAAAGTACTTGCAAAATTGAACAACAGAGAGGGGGAAAATGAAAGGGAAAGAAACCTTTAGTTAGAACCTAAATTAACCAAGAGAGATTGGATTGCCATTCCAATTGGACTGATCGATTGCAAAGGGGAGGAAGATTCAATTCAGAGAAATTTAGGGGGAAATTCCTCCGAATTGAACAAGATCTTGCTGAGAGTAGACTTCAACAGAAATCTTATGATCCAACCAATCACAATTTACTCTAAAAATCCCTGCTGGGCCAATTGCACTCAAACCCACAAATTCTTCCAGCCAAGAATTAGTGATTTCAACTTCAAATTCAACAGTACTGGGGATAAAGGTATATTCTGACAAAAAGAGGTTATCCAGAAAAAATTGATGAGTGATCAAGGAATTCCAGAGTTCAGTAGCCGAGCCTTTCAGAAATCCACACGAAATTCTAGATTTCTCTCTTATAATTGTGAAGACTGTTGTTTCCATGAGGAAGACGATATTGAATAGGTTCTAGCTTCATAAGTAGGGCAATGCACTGATCAAAATGTAGCTCTGAATGCAGAGATTTTTGCAGGGGCTACCCCTCTACAAGGACATCAATTTGATCTTCAGAAACTTTGCTTCAGATCACTAGAATTCGAATTCTCCCATAATTTTTGGCAAGAAAGTGATTGTAACAGAAAATATGGGATAAAGACAAAAGATCCAAGAAAATAAGTGCACGTCCATTTCGCTCTCCCCCTATTCTTTGCATCGAGGTTTTTTTTTCACAAGTATCCTATTTCACCCTCCTATTACTTTACAACAAGAATATTTTGTCTGACCAATTATTAACATCAATGTATTGAGTAATAGAAGTGTGTGATTCCTGTTGTACTTACCGAGCACTTGTGATTTTTGTGTTACTCCAGCTGACAAGCCCCCTTTTGGAAACACAACATAAGTCATATCTGGGAACACATATCAAATATGTAATATAGATTATATTTTTGAAACAAGGGATCAATCATATTCTGCGTGTGGAAACAATCATAAAGTAGTATAAAGTAGTTTGATATCCTTGTTATGATGGTAATTTGAATGGTCCAAGAAAATATAGATCGATGACCAGATTGAGCTTTGTCAGCTTGAAAATTCAAAATTGATGCTGTCAAAGAAGAAAAGAGAAAACAATATGCATTGCAGTGGTTCTGATGGATAAATTTAAGAATAAGAATTACATATATACCTAGATGCGAGAATAAATGAGTATCTCTAAAGACTTCTTTTACAGTTTGGACTTTTTGCCTCTGCCTCTCTAATAATCCTGCAAACACAGCTTCAAGAATTACATATGTATATGCCAAATTCTGTAAAAAACTCGGTGCAGATACAAACCCACAGCCATGCATTTCAAATGAAACAGCTAAGGCCATCGCAATCAATACTCAAAATTACATCTATACACCACATGCATCGCTGATGGCACATCAGTTTTTGGTATTGATTACTGACGGTATTGGGATACATATTTCTCATTCTATTATAAATGGCCTAAAGTTTGTGTATCTATGCCAATAGATGTTTCATTGTCAGATTGTATTGTGGTGAAAAGTAGTCCTTGATACAAGAAGTTGGACCTCAAATTGTTGAATGGTCTGGAATTGGCTCGCTTATTTTCTAATAAAGAATAGAATAGAATAAAGAGGCATTTGCTTCTTTTGACGTGGTCAGTAGCAGGTGCGGACCTCTTTCTGCTCCTCTTTACAGCTCCTATGACTTTATCTATTTCTATTGCTATATTCCTCCTTCCTTGAGTTCCTCTATAGTGCAGACATCGATGCTTGTGGTTGCTCCTGACTCTCATGTTGATAATACTATTTATGTATCTCCTCATTTAGTTTGGTTGCCTAAGGTTATCATGTCTAATAGCCTCACTATTCAAAGGTTGCAAGGAAAAAGTTAGTTGCAAATTCATGTGACCCAGGGTCCTTCCAGCATAAACTTATCAAGAAGTAGTTGTGACGCTCCCTGCTAAATATACGGCGCCTGGCCGTACACTCAACAGGAAATCCCCTGTCCAGCTCAACAACCGCACAGGCCCTTCGTCTACCCCGCACTCTGAGATGACCCTAGTGCGGGGAGGGGACACGAAGGTGTCTTGCGCGCCCTTCCCCTATGGGCTCCTATAACAGCGGAAGCGATAAATACGTCAGAACTAGCAATACAATACAACATACTACCTCGAAGGGTAGCTCCACCACATATCCATAGATGCAAAGAACATAATCATATGCCATAAAACATGAGAGCTCCTACCCGTGGCTCCGACACATAAGGTAGTCGACTGACTGGATAGGCCTCAAGATAGAGCAGACCGGGTCATAACAATGGCGGGGCTGGCATAAGACAATGGCTAGGGTTGACCACTCCATCCGCCCCTCCTGTGCATACTTTGCAGATGGGCTAGATCAAGCTGTGGCATGACTCTAACCTTCCGGACACACAATCCCATGGCATCACCCATCGGGACTACTCCAGGTTGCATCTCCCTGGTCCGACGAGGTCCTCCCCTTCCCAGGGTCTAGAGGCTCCACGGGCGGCTAGAGAATTGTGACGACACACGATTCGTACCCGACTGAACCCCCCAAAACAAGAGCCAAGCTGACACTTGCAACTCTTGAGAGGCAGGGCGACACCATTGCCCCAGGAGGTGTCGGACCCATGTTCGGCCCACACGAAGTGACCGACCATAAGCCTAGCCCACTATGGGATCCCCCAAAGCCCCCACTCGGCAGGGATCCACCCTCCATCTTGCCTCTAGCCCCGTTGTGTAGTGCTGAGTCACATCATAGCTTCCATAGCCCGGCGGGTTCCTATGCACAGGCCGCAACTAATAGGAACTAAAAGATCTATACTAGGAGCATACTACATATGGCCCTAGGTCTCTACCCCCTTCCCAATACAAGAGAAGGAACATGATCAACCAACATCACATACATCACATCATGATCAATATCGTATGAACATCTTAACCTAATCATACATATCTAACTAACAGTTAGGGTTCCTTGATTATGGTTCAAGATGTTCAACAAGGGTTCTAGGATGGCTCTACTCTAGATACAACATAAGACCCATCTGGAGTGCTAACTTCCAGATGAACAAAGGTTCTAGGGTGGCTCTACTCTAGACACGAAATACTAACCCATCTGGAGTGCTAACCTCCAGATGAACTAACATGAACCCTACTCAACCTACCTCCTCCAGAAGCGCTTCCTCCCATCCCTGGCGTCTCCATGCTCCTTGACGTGGGTCGAAGGCCTGCTCCCTCTACGATCATGCACACCTTCTAGGGGCTGCTGCTCCAGGCTAGACTATGACGAACGATGCTCGAAACGGGGTTTCAGGCATGTAGATGAGAGTTCAGGTGCTAGGTCAGGGAAAAGGGTCTAGGGTTAGGGTTAGAGCCCATATAGGTGTGGGTCCACATGGAATGCCACGTGGCACCACTAGGACGAGGCCGTGTGGCGGTTGCCCAATAGGATAAGGCCATGTGGAAAAGGGCCTTATCCTAAGGTTATCTAAGTTAAACAATTAACTTAGATGTGCACCCCTTGCCACTTTCTAAGGCATACAAGGCTACCTAGGTAGACTTGTATGGTGACGGGTCCTGGAATATACGTATTTATAGCGTATATTCCCCTGGAACGTCACATTCTCCCCCCCTTAGGACAATGCTGTCCTCAGCATTGCGCTAAGGTGACGAACCTACTCTATCCTGCAAAACAACATAAGAACATACACTTACATTTGATTTAACGATCAACTTCCTATTAAAGAGTTAAATGTCAAAATTTAGGCTATATTTGTACTTATACAAAATTATATAGCCTTAACAAGGTTACTTCTTACAATAATTCAAAATATTATTATAAGAGTTATTAGGGTTCATAATCTAAATTATGGTTCCCCCATCTTCTCGTAATGCGCCCCACCCCGATGCTCACTTCTCACTTTCCTGCACAAGGAGCACATTACGTTAGTTTAATTAATAAGTTTGTGGTTTTAGGGGACCACCCCCCTTACCAATACCTTGCACTCGATCATGGCCCTTTCGGATTTGAGCTTAAGGACCATTTAAGATGATCCCATCATCGCCCATGATCAAGTGCTACCTTGTACTCGGTTACCCGGTGCCGAGTACCCCTAGTGCATCATGCCCCAAGGGTTTTAAGCTAGGGAACGTCTCACGATCCCATCATCGCACATGATCACTTTGACCTTCACCATGACCTATGGCCAGGTGTGCGAACCCCGCATCGTGGCATAGGGAGCTCCGACCGATGTCCCATCATCGCGCACCATGCCTTACTTTTCGCTCTCTCGCATGACTCTAATGGTCATGCGCACCTCTTGGTGCATGTTGGCCTAGAGAATGCCTTAAAGGCGTATCCCATCATCGCCCACACGTTCCAAGATTCTGGCACATGTGCTCTACTAACAAGAAGACATGAGCCAGAACTTAAGGCTAACTAAGAATCATACTAAGCTAACCTCCTGGCGAGTCGGGGTCGACTAAGTCAGAGACGACTCGCCCATCAAACTCCTTCATAAAATCTGGGTATTGCTTCTCCAAATCCTGCTTCAATACCCAGGTTGCGTCTTCCACGGGCAAGTGCTTCTTCCTCCATTTGATCCATTGGCATTGTGATGCCAAAAGACAGATCCAGTTGCTATTAGTGATTCTATGGATGTGGAACATGGACATGGTTAGCTTTATTTATATCAAAGATATGCATATTATTCTTCTCTTTTGAGAAAAAAGTAGTTTGATTTGTATTATGTTGTCATGCTTAGATGGGTGGCACTGCTCAGCTGGATCAGTTTGTCCACTGGTTTTTTTTATTCATGTCTCCGCATTGTTCTTGAGAGTTATTAATAAAGTCTCACGTCCTTCAAAAAAAAAAAACCTTTCAAGTCCATCAGATCCTAAGACCTTAGACTTCCTATCATGATTTTGACCTTTGCAAGAACAAAAACATGATACAATTTGCAGCCCTAAGTACAATCAGGTGCCAATGTACTTAGGCCAAAGACATGGTTGCCAAAAATAAAAGGCATTATATTCTATTATCAACCTGATGCAAGATTACAAATGTATTCAAAATTCAATCCAGAATATGCCCAGATATTACCTTAATAATTGTACAAGTACAAACAGAGAGATCGGTTTAACTTGTAGTGACAAACATAACTGAATTACATTTTTACACCAATCACATGATCCTTTTGAAGGCCCTCGAGTAGCATCTGCCTTTCTCGAGCAATCCATCTTTAACACATAGCATTTACACCAAGAAACATAGCAAGGAGTAAAAGACCCTGTTACCTGCAGTAGAACCAGAGGACAGTTAGTCAAGAACATGGGTAAAAGCCTAAGGTACTAGCAGGCGTCAAAAGGTCTTTTAAGTTTATCACCCTTCACCTTGCTTGTAACTAACATAAAGAAACAAGGATTTAAGAGTAAAAACTTTTCCCAAAGAACCTGGGCATACTACAACTAGAATGCCTCTAATCTCACTGTTCTAGGGAAGTTATTTTGCTGCACCAGCATTCTATAGAGGTCTGCAACATACAATTGCTTCAATGGTGGCGGAATACTGCAGACGAGTTATACTGCAGACGAATCAAGTTGCATCATATTCAAATGATCTATGAGGACTTAAATGGTTTATGTTTGCCCTAGGCAATTGCAGCTAACAGCCAGGTTTGCTAAGAGACTGTTAAAAAGCTCCATGCCCTGCAATAAATTATGCAATCAGTTGCATATGACAGGAATACTTATAACTTCATGCCTTAAAATTAAACAACAGATATCCACCACTACATTCAATAGCAAACATGAGGTGTAGATTTACAGCTACATATTAGTGCATATTTATACTGCTACAATAAGCAATGTGCATATTAGATCTGCATGTGCCTCAACCAAGATAAGCATGCAATTACTAATAAGAGGGGCAGATATGTTAAGACCCATTCCTTAAGCCATGAGTGGCAGATATTTTGCATGTTCCAGCTTACCATCCAGAAACTTTAAAAGCCCTTTTATCTATAAATCCAATAATTGTTGTGGATAGCCGCACACATGCGAACTACCCACGAAAAATAAAGGGAAAATCCAATTATAACATTTGGACCCCAAAAACAAATACAATGCTAATAGATGAGTGGCTGATGTACCTGCCGAAAGCTTATCACAGGGATTAAAAAACCCCGCCCTTTCGGGTTTTCGAGGAAAAACCCTAGTGATAAGCCTTCGGCAAGGGGCTTAGACAAACGTAAGGCATAGAATCGCTCCCAAAAACCCGCGCATGGAGAAGTCAAAACGGATGGCGCTCGCCAACCTGTACCTGCACATCACCAACAACAAACGAGAAACATACCAAAGAATAGCATCACCCAGTGGGTGGAAAAAAAGCATCACCCACCGAGTGGAAAAACATGATAAACAGAACTTGTACAAAATATAGTAAACAAAGAAGGGGGGGAGGGTGGGTTCAAAGAGAATAAGGTACTGCTGAGAGAAGAGGAAGCGCCGATGAAACGTCGATGAAGAACTCTGCAATAAGTAGCAAACGCCCAACCTGACGAACGGCCCAAAACGCATGCGATGCATGCATGCGACGCATGCAATGCATGCATGCTCGTCTTGAGCAAGAATGCCGATTCGCTATGCGAATCGACGACATTCTTGCACTGCGACTCGCATGAAACCAACAAAGCGCCCGAATACCAAAGGACTTCCTTAACAAACTAGGATCGAGGACGAAGGTCACAGGATGAAGGCTAAAGGCCGAAAAGGACAGCAGGAAAGCAACGCCAAATTGGCCAAACCAGGCAGGAAGAAGCCCCTCCCCTGCCTGGAAACAAATCAAAGAGAATAAGGTACTGCTGAGAGAAGAGGAAGCGCCGATGAAACGTCGATGAAGAACTCTGCAATAAGTAGCAAACGCCCAACCTGACGAACGGCCCAAAACGCATGCGATGCATGCATGCGACGCATGCAATGCATGCATGCTCGTCTTGAGCAAGAATGCCGATTCGCTATGCGAATCGACGACATTGTTAGCCTTTTGGTCTATTAAGACAATAGCAGTGGCAGTCATCTTGGCCATTTTAACATAACGAAATAAGAAGTCTATAAATTTCAAGCATTGTTTCAATCATCATTCTGAATCCATTTAAATAGATCTAACAAGATCCATAGTCAAATATACTCAAAATTTCATATAAGATTCTCAAACCTGAGTAGGACGTTGAAGATTGCATGAATCTCCATGTCATCATTTGAGGAGCTGCCTCCAGCTTGCTCCAAGTTTGAATCATGCTGCAGAGTTGCCTTCTTAATTGAAATTGTCCCAACAAAGTTTTGTCCACTGCTTCAATTTCTGAGCATTCCCTGGCAGATCCCGCTTTGGATTCATAGCTGCCATGGCCTCTTACAAATGCCCGCATGATTTCTCCTTTTCTTCCTACCCATAGCCGCAGGGAAGGGTTTCTTCTCTACAAACAGTGTAAGGCAGCATATCTCGGCTTCATTGCAATCCGGAATACCCAACAGCATATATACCCGACAACACTCAAATCTGGGCAACCCTAATTCGGCAGAATATACCCAGCAGCATATATATCTGGGCAACAACCAATCCAGGCAACCCTAATCTTGGATCATGATCAATAGATCCAACGATCGTCCATTTTCAGAAGTTCGTCAAAAAGCAACGAGCAATAAAATTAGACATAGAAAATGTTCCCAAAGGAAATTTCGAATGCTACTACAACAATTTTTTAAGCAGAGAGTCACTTTGTCAAAGACCCTAGATCAAATTATTCTTTCAAGACACTTCCAGTTCTCATTGCAATTTTAAACGCCCACATGATTCCCATCGAAGATTCTCATTTCCAATTTTCATCTTTCGCATACAAACTTGTTAGCGCACCACATTGTACTGCATGTATAAAAAAAGTATAAATGCTTCCCATCATTACTTATAAAAAAAAAAAAAAAAAAAAAAAATCATAGGAGTTCTACACTATAGAAGTGTAGATAAAACTTTTTTGAAGATAAAAGTGTAATATCCATATAGTAAGTGCCACATTACAACATGGCATCTATGCACATGAAAATGACGGTAGTATGAACTCCAGAACCTAGTTAGATCCTGAAGAATTTAGCTGGCATATTAGTGATTGTTATAAGCCCCTTTCAGATTCTATTAGAGTTATTGTCCAATCAAAAAACAACCTTTCACTATCTTCCCTTTGTAGTGGATTTTCGTGGTGTGCACAATAACTGCATTTATGCAGATTTGCTAGTTCACTTTGTTGCTACTAAGGTCATATACAATAATGGTTCTTGAAGCAATGACAAAGCTTGTAGACAATGAATAGGATGATTACATTATATTACATTACATTCCTAGTGATTCGTACCATTCCACTTGTTGTTTATCGATTTTAATTTATTTCTTTTGTCTATTGACAATTCCTTTTTTAAAAAGTGGTCTCATATAATTGTTTGAACTTTGTTGGCAATGTTCTCTTTCTCAACCTTTTTAGCCACTTTCCTAAAGCTAAAGTAAAGACTTTTTTTTTTCCCTCGGCTTCTTTCTTTTTTTGAAGTTAAGAAGCATCATCATTTTATACTTTTCCAATTATAATGCCGATTGGAACATTGGACGTCTTAGTACTCCATGCTAATGGCTTAAGATGTCGTAACTTTATAGGTTGTATTCTAGCTCATACTACGTTTTCATATATTCTATGATTCAAGTTTGTTGATTGTTTTATAGTGAAAGGAGATCCCTATGCAATTATAGCATGCTCAACACAAAAGGCTCGAACTATGACAGCTAGAAGTAATTAACTTATTTATTTTCAAATAGTTTAATTACTTTTACATGCATCAAGCAACTGCTTTTAAATGTAGATCAAGGTTCAAAACCTGTTTGGAACGAAAGATTCCACTTCATGATAGAGGATGACTCCACTAACGAAATCTGCATTGAATTGTATGATGAAGATAGATTTACTAGAGATGATTATCTTGGAAGTTTAAGGTATGATTGTTATGATCAAGATTCTTTTTTGATTGAGAAGAAAAATACGTAACATTGATTGTCATTTTCCAGGATCCCCTTAGAACAAGCTTTCGTGCAAAAGAAGTTGCCAGTGATACCTTATGATGTTATTTTGCCTGATGGAAAAATCAAAGGCTATGTGAAGCTTTCACTCAGTTTCAAGCCATTGTCTCTTAAAGTATAAAAATTCATTTCTATAAGAAGAAATTATATCACTTCGATAACATATAGCTCATGCACACCTAACAAATACAATTGTCTTCATCAAATTATCAAATGAGATAATAAAATTTGAGGCAACTGACCATTTCATATAAATAGTCGGAATTAATTTCTCCAAATCACCACCTAAATATGTGGCATGATGAGAGCTTATTGCATGTTCCGACTTGAAATCGATAATTTTAAGAAGAATAAGGTTATCAATAGTTCCTCCGTATACAATACGTAAAACATGAATAAAATTAGAAAATAGATAACAAAGGTTTGACATATTACAAGGAAGAAATTCATAGTAAATGCATAAATAACTCATATAGTGAATATTAGAAGGATGTTGTTGATATGATACTTACCATAATACAATAAAAACTTATGTTGCACATACTACATACAAGAAGTCCCCAAGAAAGGGACAATTGCAATGTGTGGCTATGAATATGCCACATTCTATAGCTCTTCCATGGATGATTGCAGTAAGTGGCTAAGAATGTGCCACAATAAGTGGCTATGAATGTGCCACTCAATGGAACAAATAAGCCTGATGGATAATGTCTTGACTGTAGTTGTATTCATTATTATATAGCCTAGTTGCAGTCAACATTGGTTTCCCATAAGCAAAGTCAACATTGGTGACCAAGAAAGAAATATTCAAGAAATATTGCTATGATAGGGCCTAATAATGAAAATGCCGTTAATGATTATAATAAGCAAAAATGAGTAACTTTATGAACCTTAGCCTACATCTAAAATACCACAATTAGTTCATTGTTATGTTCAAAATTCCTCACAATTTCTCACTCAATATGCGCCCATAAGCAGCATGAAATGACAAACTCTTATGAATAAATTCTAACTACCTTCTAAATCAACATACAAAGCTCCCGTTCCTTTAAAACAATTGTTAGAAAAAATAAATAAATCAATAAAATCGATAAAAAAAAAGTAAAAAATAAAAATAAATCAAATATATTTTACCAGCTTCCTGCAAATATTATTGGAAAAATGTGAAGTACAAATTGAGCGTGATAGTGCATTCGAACAGACTTTAATTTAAGACAACAACATTAATGACTATGTTTATTACTTTCAACATAATAGATCATTACAAAACTCATCGTTCTATTTGGTGAGGTCTCAACGTCTGGTTTTTTAAATTATAAGTAAGGAGTAGTAGCGTTGTGTCTAATTTTTTTGTAGCTCTCAAATGTGTAATTTTTTTGGCGAATCTTTGTTCAAATAAAAATAGCCAATTTGGCAAAGCTCCAATGAATATTAAAGAATGTTATATTCACAAGGCGAATCTTTATCAAGGGATAGATGGTAGGGCATCCCTTTTTTTTTTTTGCCTTGATGAGCAAGATTATTATTGCTAGAATCATTGAATTAACCATATAGAACTAGAGCCACTTTTAGAAACAAAACTAGTTGCCTATTGTTACAAAGGGTCCAAACATAGTGGCCATGTGTTTATTAAGTTAAGTTCATGCTTCTCTCTACCATCATAGCCTATTTGTCTTTATATGGCAGCTTTTGCTTTAGCCACTTGCCAATAAATACAACCATTAGTGATCACTTATTTGATAGTTTAAATTACAAAATCAAATATTCATCTTTAGGGTGCCAACACTAACAATTTGTTTCGTGACCACCATTGCATCGACAAAGATTGTATTTGCCTTACAAACACTGCTTGCTTAATTAATTAATGGAACGAATCAATTTATAATGGAACTAGGAAAAATCCCCACCAATGGTGGGCACACACTTGACATGTATATATACATTTATTTTATTTCATGATGATGTATACTTGTACAGTTTGACATCATTCTTATTACTGCCACGGTTTTTCCCTCGAAAACCCTTCGGGGCGGGGGTTTTTTTTAACCCGGACAATAATAAGTTTGTTGCGCTCCTTCTTCCTCCTTTTTTGGCAAGATTTTTCTAAACGAGGTGCACCACGGACTACCACAGTCATCGGATTTGTCGATCCTATGACCCAGATCGTATGTTGGGGCCTGTTAGCACCTCTCATTTCGCTTATAGTCATTTATGATTGGAGGCACCTATGATTTTGAAATATGAAATACGATTTTGCCTAAGGTTTTGAGGGAATATTGAACCTCTATATGGCTTTGCCTAAGATTTTCGAATATGAAATATGAGGGCTCGAACCTCTACTAAAATAACTCAATGCTCTAATAAGACTACTTTAACCAATATACCCAGTGAGCTAATATGATTATTTTTTATCTTGAATCTATGTTTTTTTATAACAACTCATTCAATTATTTTAGGGATATATGGTTTATGGTTTCAGGAATTGTTATTTTTTATATCTATATCAAATCCCTCTGGAACCCTCTGTTATTTTGCTACATATTCTAAAGGAGGTGCACCATGGACTACCACAGTCGTCGGATTCGTCGATCCTATGACCCAGGTCGTATGTTGGGGCCTGTTAGCACCTCTCATTTTGCTTATAGTCATTTATGATTGGAGGCGTCTATGATTTTGAAATATGAAATACGATTTCACCTAAGGTTTTGAGGGAATATCGAACCTCTATACGGCTTTGCCTAAGATTTTTGAATATGAAATACGAGGGCTCGAACCTCTACCAAAATAACTCAATGCTCTTATAAGACTACTTTAACCAATATACCCAGTGAGCTAATGTGATTGTTTTTTATCTTGAGTCAATATTTTTTTTATAACAATCCATTCAATTATTTTAGGCATATAAGGTCTATGGTTTCAGGATTTGTTATTTTTTACATCTATATCAAATCCCCCTGGAACCCTCTGTTATTTTGCTACATATTCCAACCTCTTTGCAATTCCTTGGACTTTCGGGATGAGTGGTGCCCATCGCCTTCTCACCAAGCCCAATCCGCTTTCGCTTGCCTCTATTAACGGAGTCTCGGTTGATTTCTCCTCCTTTATCTACTTAGATGTTTCAGTTCACTAAGGTTGTTTGGCGCAGAGTTGCCACATATGGTTTCCCGTTGGAGATCGATGGATCACAAAGGAATCTCCCCATGGCCTTTCGACTTGCTTGAGCATCCTTCTCAAATCATTCTTTCTTTCTTTCTCAAAGCCAAGGCATCCATTCAATGCATTCTAAACTTGAAAATCTTATGTTTACCATGAATCTTCTATAGCCTTTTTCCTCAAATTGTATGTTTAGTGGTTACAAAGCAAAGTAAAAATTCGTTCTAGAGCATGCGCAACTAACTGCGTATTTTTGAACTACGTCCAAGGTTTGGAGAAATTTCCATCCCGCTTCCATCTACTAAGAAGCTTTAGGTAAAGCATCTTGTAAATGCCACTATAATACCTTTAAAGGCTTTTTTGTAACAATTGAAATCTTAGGTTTCTTAATTCAGCGCCCCACTAAATGCAATATTTTATATAGAAGATACAGAACTGCCTTCTTTTCCAAATAGACCACAACAACCAGCCTGAAGCTAAGTGGAAAGCCTATTGCTGCAATTGTTCCAAGTGGAGGGATAAATGGCGAGACGCACCTGCTGGCTAGTCAAGACCACATGGAATAGAGATAGTAACCGTGACAAACTGGCTGAACTCGGTCACATAGAAAGAAGCAGTGCTCGAGACTTTAAAACTTATGAACCAACACATTAACCCGCACTGACATCTGTGAAGGAATTCCCATCATAAGGCAGAAACTTTGGGATGAAGCAATTTATTCCAGACACAGGACCACATACGTTTCCACTGAGGAGAAGGAATGCGGAGCTGCCAACTAGCATGAGGGGGAACAATGTCAACATCAACCATCTTTCGATATAACGAAAGCACAAGACGTTGTGCATTAGCAATTTGGGGACCAGTACAAATAGGCACCTCAACTGGTTGTGAAGGAGCGTGTGGCAGAATGTCAGCCAGCTTTTGCCACAGAGCTCTATCGCATCGTGATAGCATAAACTTAGTCTGAAAAGCATCCCAAGGCAACAAGTGTCCAGCCTCGTAACAAGCACCAACTGTGAGAATACCAGCAAGCCTCCAACGCCGCAGAGTCAATGGATGTGCAGTAGCACACAGAGGCATGTGATTATCTAGAGGAATCCACAAACATGGAGAACCTACCTGTGTGCACCCCGGGGGGTGCACGCAGTAAAAACCGTAGAAAGCATGTGAGTGTACGGGAGGGGTTTTTTTTTTGTTCAAAACCGTATCCATATATGGGAGGGGGTATTTTTCTTGCTTAAATTCCATATATATATAAGAGAAATATGGTAGGGGTATATGAAATATGAGGTATATTTTCTTAGAAAATTTCCATATAAGGGATAATTTCTCTTAACCCTATGCACGCACATGCCATATAGACTTTATATTAGATGCACCCCCGGGGGTGTGCACACACTTGGATTAATCTTAAATAGCACACGAACTGTCTCCCAAGAATCAAGCAGACCCTTCAAAAAGGGAAAAGCATTCAGATATGGACGAAACTGATAAAAGAAACACCAAGGAAGAACTGCCCTAAGTGCCAATTTCCCAAAAGGAAAACACTGCCGAAGAGCTTGCACAACCAACCTCATTCCAGGCGAATGTATTATGCCCACCAAATAACGGAACTTATATATCATAATTTTACTCTGTAAATGAATCAATCATACCTAGACCTCCAGCAAATCTAGGCTTTTCCTCTATGTTTGATTCTATGCTTTTCCTCAAATCTTTAAGGAAATTCAGATGTACCATATTCAGACAACTTATGCATGATTTTAAACTATATGTTTCTAACAACTCACCATTAGTCTGTAATTAAGTGTCAAAATAGCTTCTATCACTCTAGCTGCTGTCAATAATTTGTGTAGATTATAAATATCATGTGGATTTATTTAAGTCTAGTAGAGACAAGAAGAATAATCAGTGAAATGCGCATAAAATAGAACCAAGTCTTTGACCAATTTTATTGTACATTTGAAGAGAAAATAGATAGATAGATAGATATATTTAAGTCTAGTAGAGACAAGAAGAATAATCAGTGAAATGCGCATAAAATAGAACCAAGTCTTTGACCAATTCTATTGTACATTTGAAGAGAAAATAGATAGATAGATAGATAGATAGTAGTTTTAACGTCACACCACTAGGCAGCATCCAACTGGACATGTGACCACACACCACACTACATTGCTTGGTTGGGCCCTGCCCCCAACCACCTTATATTGCGTCTGTTGGGATTTGACCCCCAACAGTACCGAGTGCGATTCTGGGCGGTCTTGAACTCGAGACCACATTGCTAAGGAACTAGTGTGTTACCACTAGACCAAACGCCCAGACGCCCAGAAAGAGTAAGAATTGAGAAAGCATAATAAAAATACATGAAAATTAGAAATGGATCAAGATCCAAAACGAAAGTGTATGGGGAATGATCTTAATAAGAAATAGCTTACACCATTTTTCTAATACAATATATGCAATTGACCTTCCATAACTGCTGCAGACTCACGTTTTGATTGGCAATGCCCTCACATTTTTCTCCCAGGATCAATATTCCTATATGTCATAAATAGCACGACAGAACCAAGAACAAGCATTTTAATTGACTATTTTATGTAGACAAAGCATGCATGAGATTTGCAAGGGTACAACAGTCTCTTATATTCCTGAATGCTTATGTTGGAGTTGCTTGCATAGACCATATTCATGGCCATTGACTATTCAAAAACATGTACAAAAAGCTTATAGAGTATAAATTAAAAAATATAGTGGCAAATTCCCTTGCAGCCCAGCCTGCAGACCAAAACCACATAAAGCATTCTAATACACTTTGTGAGCAACAAAGAATCACTACAGCCACGATTCATTGATTTTTTTCCGAATAACTTCACAGCCATGATTCTGATTCAATGATTTCTTCTGTCTTGGTGTCCCACTCTTCGAATCACCGGTGACTAACAAACTTGCGGATAAGAATATGGATCTTTGTTAATAAAATAGCTTCATGAATTACATAGACCTTATCCTAAAATATTTCAACCATCTGAGAAAAATACAACGTTCAATCAGACCTAAGCAGAGAGTATTTTTCATCTAAACTATACATCTGTACTTCCAACTCTTCAAGAGCTTTCATCTAACAACAATAATGGAGTGGTAATAAGGCTTCAAAAACACCTTAACTTTTTGTATTCTATAAATGATATGCCTGCAAACACAAAGCCATCATATCAAGCTTTAAGATCAAGCTTTAAGCAATATGTCCCAAAATGTTTCTTAAAGGGATTGTTAGATTCCTGGCACACAGTCAAAACTTTATTTCACATCAGTCCAACTGCTTGTGTACAGTTGATTGCACCTTGTTGGTGGATCCCTCTGGTAGACAATCAACCACTTTGCTTTACAGTGCACCCATTGACTCAAAGACGTTGGAAAAGTGCCGGAATCCTAACTATTGCAGCATGGTATGACTCAGGCCAGTTGCTGACATGGGGGGCTTTTCAGTTAAAGTTTCTATTGGGGCGATGGGATAGAGTTCTTTGGCAAAAAGTTGCTGATTTTCTACAGCCTATTCTGCCACACCAAGAAGATATTTTGGTATGGGTTTGTCATGAAGAAATTAAGGAGTGCAAACTTGTGAACTCTATGTATCAGTTGTTGCTTGATACTGATATTCTTCTCCGTCTAATAAGTGGTCTCTTCAACTTCCTCCTCTTCAATGGCAGAAGGTGTGGTCTTGGGCATGGGACAAGCTACTTCATCCTAAAGTGGCGCTCTTTTGGTGGCGATTCTTCATAGGTGTCCGCATGGTTAATGTGCTTGTCCATAAGTTTAACCCTAGAATATCAAATCGTGTCCAAGATGCAAGCGTGGATCCGAGACCATTGAGCATTGCTTTTCATGTGTGAACATCTTAGATAGGTATGGGACCGGTTGTTTTCCCTTTTTCGTGTTTCACTAACAAGTCAACAACCGCTTTTGGCAATTTACCCAAGTACCGGACAGAGTTACAAGGCCGCTTTTTTTCATCTAGCAAACAGATGGTTGCTTTGGACTATCGAAAAAGACGAAGATTGGTAATCTTCAAAGGTCTGGATGTGGCAGATAATCGTGTTCTCCAAGAAGCTCAAGGTTACATTGTAAAGTCGTATCATTGTTCTTCACTTGCCCCTCGCAAGAGGCGAGTGATTTTTGAGGAGTTTTTGGATGTGCACTCTTATGCTTAGGCAGGTTGCTTCACTCGGTGGGTCTCCGCTTATCCGCTGAGATTTTATTCCTGTCTCTGCATTTATACTTGTATTTGACTCTTTGATTGAATAAAGTCTGACGTCCTTCAACAAAAAAATATGTCCCAAAATGTCCACAAGCACAATTTCATTAAAATGAGAAATTTCGTGATCCTATCTGGGGACAAAATTGTTTTTGAGCATGTTTTATGGCCATTTCTTTGTGTTATTATAGTGCCATTATGTGAAATCATGCATCTGAAGTGCTATTTTTCTGGCGCCATTGAAAATATTAACAGTGTAGATAATATTAGCAAAATTTGCATATTCATAGACAAGAGTTGATACACTAAGCCAAGACTTGGAAGAGTTTATAAACAAAAGTATTATTATACATGTGATCAACACATTTCACAAATCTGCTCCGTGAGAGAATTTAGTTTGCTCAGTAGGATTAGGTTCCCCAGCGCCATTAACATGGCTGGATGTCCTAGCCATGGGATCAACTTGAAATGCCTCAAACCCTGGCAGTGAATTTGGGATCGTTGAGAATGTCCAGGACGAACTCAGTATTCTTGATCACATCATAGTCCACATCAAATACATCTTCAAGTATTCGTTGGAATGATTGTCCTGCTTGACTGTCCGCACTTTGTTCCACAACAACACCTTGTTTCTTGGTCAGAGGGATTGCAGCCAGGATGGTATTTAGGAGGGGGTCAAGTTTACTAAGAATTCTATGCATGAACTGTCACCTAGCCGGCTCATGCTCAAACACAATGCAAAATCTCTTATGGATCAATGCAGCCCAGCCAAATGAACCACATGAGAAGTAAAATTGAAGAATTGCTCATCTATATAATCACTTGTGACCTTGACATAGGTTTTCTCATCCAGCATTTCCTAGAACAGAACCTGGCAGTCTTCATCGTCGAGACCCCTCATGCACCTTAGATAGGTTTGACTGGAGTAGTCACGGTGCCTAGGTGCAGGTAATAATTTGGCCGGTTGTTATCTTTTAATTTGCTACCCTTCCACAAGTTCCAGAGGGACAGGAATAGCTGAAAAATATCTTCAGGCATGAAGACCCACTGGTTAAAATCTTTCGCTTGCTTACCACGACGCTATTTCTAAACTTAAACGGCAAAATAAAAACGTAAAACCAAAGCAAATAATATTTGAAATAGTGTCGTGGCGCCATTTAGGTGCCATAAATGGTGCAACGACACAACAAATGGCATCACTGCACTATTTCAAATCGAAATCAAGAATCTAATTCAAAGCAAACTCTAAGTACCATATAGGGTTTTGATCGTGTTTGACCATGATCTGAGGGATCATGCTTGCTACAAAAAGTACACTGGTGTCATAGGTGGGTTATTTTTGTCAATATAAGGCTCCTTGAAGATGGTCTTGGCAGTGACGTCATTGACTTTACAACTGAGCTGCAGGCATTCTTGATTGTTGAGTATATCAGATACAACCCAAGAAGTCCAAAACTCATAAATCTTTGATATCTGTTCCTAGGACTTTGCATTACCCAGTCTTCTACAAACCAGTTGAGCAACAAGCACTGAGCGGTTGCCATTCACTATATAGTAGTGCATCCCCATGAGATCATCCTTGGATTTCCAAGGGACCAGTTTCCTTATGAGGGGGTCACACGCCAAGATGAGTAAACACCGGATGCGTGTTTCTTTTGGAAAGAATCCACTAATGATTTTACATGCTCCATATTGCTTGGCCTAGATGTTAAGTTCGGAGGCCCTTAGTATAGATCGAACACGTTTATTCTTTTCGTGACGTGATGTAGAGGAAAAGATGGCAGTGTTCAAAGATCTTCTGCAATGTTGTTTCTGTCGTATGTTTCTCCTCTAACCTTTCCACATTAAGATTCCGAGGCATTTTCCATCCCTCTTTCCCTTCCTTCCTGTCTTCATCCTTCTTTGATTTCTTCTCCTTTTTACTTTCTTTCTTGCTGGCCTTTCCTTCTTTCTCTTTATCAGGATCTTTATGATCCTTCTTCTTAGCTTTAACCTTCTCAACAGCTTTTGCTTCCTCTACTCTATGATCTCCCTCTTCCGTATCGAAAGAAGAGTCTGCCATTCTTGTGATAAAGACACCAATATTTTTGTTAGAAGCATGCATTTGCCCAGATTGATTGTACAATAGTCATGTTGTGACTATAGCCTTTGCATCAAAAATTCCTCCTAAAGAAGCCCCTGACATTCAAAGCAAGAAAAACACATGTGAGAAATAGGTAAGTTGCAATGATGGTTGGAAAATGAAAACAAATAGAGAACCCTTTTTTATGAGGTACCTTAGACCAGCAAATTTTCCTACGGGGTAGAGTTGTACATATTAGTCACTCGAGACAAATGTCTTTCCTGCAACAGGCTGAGTGTAATATAGCTCAGAAAGAAAGACTAGGTATATGTTAACTCTAAACAAACTAAGCAGTTGATTTAACTTTTTTTTTGAAAGGTGGAGTGCGCAGTCAAATAGCATTAGGAGAATAGAATCTTGAAGCAAAACCAATGAAGCAGCCCATGAAAGGCATCATTCTTTCTACACACTCTATGATGGAATATATGCTGCATTGCCTGCATCAGGTCAGCGAGTTGCTCTGACACCATAGGGATTAAACAGGGATGTCCATTATCTCCAATGATCTTTAGTCTCTACATTGATAAATTGGAGACCTAGATGCAAGAACATGGGGGCAGTGGCCCGCAGCTACCAAAGGCATACAGTTTAAGGCAATTGCTCTATGCAAACGATGTGGACTTGCTGTTTTCATACAACCAGGAGTATGTGAGAGCATTTGGATGCTCTTAGTAGGTTCTGTAACACAGCAGGAATGATGATATACCTACATAAAACTAAGCTCCTGGCAATCCTCTCCTCACAGCATGGTATCCTAAATCTCTATTACACAGGACAGAAGGTGGATGTCGTAAGGACCTTCAAGTATCTGAGAATCGACTTTTCTGCTAGCATGCTATGGGATGACTGTGTGGAAAGAAAGGTCAGCGCAGGATGGAAAGCCATGTACGTTATGCATAATAGCTGCTATAAAATAAACCTATGTGATTGTGCTCGTAGAGCACACTTGTTCAGATCACTCGTTGAACCAGTACTACTATATGGGGTAGAGGTCTGAGATCCAGCGATTAGCAAGAACACCTGGGATAAGCTAGAGAGGGTGCAAAAGGCCTTTTTAACATACAACCTATGTGTTAAGAACACGGTGCCTTATTCGATTTTGCTATATGAGACTGGTTTGTGGCCCTTGCAACATTCTGCTATGAGCAGAATCTCGCTTTTTTCCATAAGGTAAATAGCATGGATGCACAATCCCTCTAGGGTTTTCTTATTGGCAGAAGGGAAGGGCCACAACGGCTGAAGAGAGTATGGTGGGAGCATTGTAAGGGATTGTTCGCAACGTGGTCTATAGATTACCAGCAGATTGTGGCTATGCTTGATGCCAAGGGACAAGATGTGCACCTGAATGAGCGCTTTGCTACCACTCTGTGAGATACAGCCACTCTTGCAAAGCCTAAAACAGAACACTACTACACGCAGATTAATCCAGCTGCTACAACATGGCCTACACCAGTACTTGAAAGCACATATATCTATGAAGGACGGAGAGCTATTGCCTCCGTGAGGATGTGGTCTCATCATCTCCCGACATGAGAGGGTATGCCAGTGTTGCCGCATGCAAACAGTAGAGGATGAGCACCACGTTCTGCAGGACTGTCCAGCATATACGCACATCTGTGCAGTACATGCTGATCTTAGATACTCTGAGACACCACTGCATCACTTGTTGGCATCGCCAATGGTTGCATGTCTCGCATCCTACATTTTGCAAGTCTCCACCGTTAGAGTATCCCTTACAGGATAGGAGCTCTAAGACTCTACTACCAGGGTTTTTCTTCCCACGTGGGGGGTTTTTTCATCCCACTAATAGGGACACATTATATAGTAGCGTATGTATTTCTGTTGGTTTTTATCTGCTTTGTATATTGCATATACCGTCTCATAGGCCGCTTTGGACTCATGACGTTAAAATATACTTCCTTCCTTCCTTCCTTCCTTCTAACAAAGTGTTTTTGATGTACATATTTTGGGGGCGCTTCTATTGTAGAATATGCCAATTCTGAGATCGCAATGACCATTTGCCATGGGAAGTGCATGCATGTGATAGCTTGGATGTTGAGACAATTACATTGGAAGATAAAAGACTATAAAAAAATCAGTAGACTTACTTCAAGCTTCCAAATAGAATGGCTTGAGAGTCTACATGTGATGGTCAAGATCGCCAGATAGCTCTTTAAACAACTTGTGAAGTTCATAGAGGGCCTTATAGCTAGATAGATTTTCAAATCTTATAGTAGAAACCCTCTTTTATAATTAGAATTTACCTTATTGATGATCGCCACCCACCCTATGTGCATTGTATATCGAGATGGTTTGTATGGAGGTTCATACATAGCTCGTAAAAATGACGATTGATTGAAGATATTAGATGGGAGAGTAATTGACGAGAAGGTCGCAATAGATTGAATGTTCATCCTCATTTGTACAAAGCATAGATGTAGTAATACGCAGTGATGAGGGCTGAAATGTAGTATGTATAATGCAATT
This sequence comes from Isoetes taiwanensis, assembly GCA_021234155.1. Taxonomy (NCBI): domain Eukaryota; kingdom Viridiplantae; phylum Streptophyta; class Lycopodiopsida; order Isoetales; family Isoetaceae; genus Isoetes; species Isoetes taiwanensis. The sequence goes on along the minus strand of JAJEKV010000022.1, from coordinate 5,791,802 downwards.
TAATTTATTAAATTATACCGCCATTTTGCTCCAAATAGCTTTCGTGATGCGCTTTTGAGATTTTGAAAGGTTCTATTAATTTTGATAAGTGGATGATGAATCTAGGCGGTTGATGGTAGCCCCCTAGGGTGAGTTAGGGTTTTGGCCGATGAATAGTGGTAGAGAGTTGAACAAAGGAAAAGGGAACAATGGATCGTAAGACATGGAATGTTACTATGGAATTGCCGACGCCGAGACCGAGACAGAAAAGTGGGGATGTAAAGTTTGAGTGGTAAGATATAGAAGTCGCGACGCTAGGGTGGATAGTCTAAGACAAACCGAGGGGTCAATTTCAGATTTAAGGGTCCGCCAATCGTAAACAAGCCCAAGTAATGCAACCGGTGGAAAAAAATGGGGATATTGACGGCTGGAAAGTCGGGGACACAGTTCAAATAGAGATTTTTTAGTCTTCCTCCATCCTCCGAGACATGGTGGCGACATCTACCCGCATATGAAGAATCATGAGTTGAGATGCGCATAATAATTGTGATCGCCTGCAGATGTTATTTGTTTATTCGCCTTGATGCTTGGCTCCTAAGCCAAGCTCTTCTAACTGACACACTTAGGGCGGAGGTCCGCTAGGATGAGGATTTGGTCTATACTCTATTCTGCCTAGATCCCTTCGCTCTCCCCGATTGCCTCCCGCCATTTTGCTCTTTTGCACTTAATTTCGTGCGCCTATTTTAAGATGTGGTCCGCCACAATAAAAACATCCGCTTTTCTTTGATGAATATCTGTTTTAATTGATTGTCCCACTTTGTTTTATGAGCTTGGTCTTTATCCCCCATGCTTGATCTAGATCTTTTATTTCCCTTCTCTGCATTCTTACCATTACTTATTTTATCATTGCTTATTTTGTCGTTGCCTTTGTCCTTTTCGCTGCAATAGCTTTCTTTGTGACTTCTTCTAAAGACTGAGGATCTATAAAACTCAATTCTGCATACAGGGAATTTTTAAGTCCCCGGATATATTTACGCAGCAACTCCTTCTCGTTTAATCCATCCATTTGAGTAGACAAGTACTGAAACTTAGACGTATAGTGATAGACTGACTCGTTGTCACCTTGCTTGAATAAATCCCATTCTCATTTGACGTCGTCGTGATAATTGGCAGTCAGGTTATAACCTTCGAAAGCTTTTTAAAGCTTCCATGTTAAAATCTTTGGATCCATCCTTTTTCTTCCTTGCCACCAAGTTCTCGCCATATCTCCATGGTTTGCAGCTTCTGCTTTTCTGTAGCTTTTACCAATTCGAAGTAGCTTTCCTATGTGGAGATAAATCCAAAAACTGTAGGCGGGTTTCTCTTTTCACCGGAGAAGGTGGGTAAACCTATAACTTTTTCTAACCACGTACAAGAGGATGCAGAAGGATATTGTTTAGGCTGTGGTGGATTTGGCTGTGCATTAGTTTGCACATCGTGGAATTTATAAGCTAGACATACATTAGGAAAAATTTATTAAGGGATGCTTAAAATGCCATGTCGGCTTTTTAAACCGACATAGATATTTATTCCAAGATTGTTTTTAATGCACCCAACCAATCAGAGAATTTTTTCATGATTGGTAGATTCAAAAAACTTTTGGAAGGAATAGCCATTTGCCATATTGAAATAGATCATAACCATATATAAGATCTTTTCATTCGCATCTAATGCAACAAACCCGCAACATTTTTGACAAGTGGATTGCTTATAGACAAAGAATGAAGTTGTTGGTGCCGCATTAATTGCGCTATTGAGGGTAGCCATTCCATTGAGGATTCTTATGGGGATGAAATGAGATAAATTTCCTCTAATGGATATTCCATTGTTTTGAATTTTGCATGATTGGTAGAGGAAGGAATAGCCATTTGCTCGCTAGATTGCATTGTCATTGTCGTAGGTTTAGTTTTAGATTCAAGGCGCTCTGATACCAAAATTGATACGGATGCAAGATTTTTAAAACAAATTCAAGAACGCAGACCAAATCTTAAACAACAAAAACATAATTTTGATAAACAATAAGCTCAACACCCAACCGGGCTGTTTCGAGCAAACGAATTCCAGAGAAAGACTAAATTTTAGAAAGAAGAAGAGATTTTGGGATAATTCAAATTGGCACTAGAGACCCTTCACTAACAATTGCACAAATTTAGAAAAGGCTTCAGAGTTGGGATTCCACAAGATCACTGAGATCAACCAAGAATTTAACAAATCTGGCTTGGGTTATCCTGCAAATAGAACAGAATGGCTTAGAATTAGTAGGAGGAGGATTTGCTGGATAAAAGGCCGACTAGATCAAGTCGCACAGGTAAAATCGTGGATGGCCAGAATTGGTTCTGCTATTATCGGAGCTGGTCTACAAGCTACTATTGATGGTCATTGATGCCCCAATTGGTTCGCCTTCTTCTCTCTAGTTGTCCGCTGCCCATAAACATTATAATGCCGCCCTTTTATAAGGCATACAGAAATGGTATTGCCCCTTTTTATAACATTCGATGCTTAATATTTTTGGCCTCCTTTTCTATTAAAAATAACTCATGTTTCTATATAAATAGGCATAAAGTTTTTGAGCCTTTAATTTTAAACCTTGGGCCTTTTTTTCTTATTTACGTTGGGCCTTAACCATACTTTAGACCCCTTTTCACAATAGGAATTAATTTACTTATCATAAATGTTTGGTTTTTTTCTTTCTCTTGCTTAATAGCCACCCTCCGAAAGCAACACCATATCATATCAGAAATGTGGTAAGAAAAATAAATATGCCAAAATGTTTAAAGTTTATTGAGCCTTTCAGATACCAAGATCCTTCTTCATCTAATGTTAACTCATGGAGTAATAAAGGGAAAGGCTCGGACAGGGTCTTATGTCTCCTTGAAGATTCTGTTTATCTCAAACCCCTCTATGACCATTTGAGGGGGAGCCACTATAATTTCATATTTGGAAAATTCCATCTCAAACCATTTTGCTCAACTTTTGGAGTCAAGGAAAATATTAGGGAATAGAGGCAGGACTGCCTCCCCATTCAAATTCAATACTTCATATCTCTCAATTTCCAAATTTTGTGAGGATTTCAAATTGTACTTCCATTCCCTTCCAAGCTTGAAAAAGTGATGATGAGCGAATTTTAATAAAAAGTTTAAAAATGTAAAGTAATGGATAAAAGAATCGGAAAAAAGGTGGACCCAGGGGAGAAAGGATGAGAAGAACAGAATCAAAACAGAATCTACAAGGAAATCAAAGGCACCAGGGAAAGCTTATTTGTGGATAAAGACAACATTGGTTTGAAACAACAGTAAGACAATTTGGAGATTTAAAAGTTAAAACAAACTGAAGCGCAGGAAGCTAAATCTCTAGCGGTCAGAAGTAAATGCATGTACACAAGTTGTATGGACAAGGGCAATAATTCGCTAAAAACAGAATTGCAAATAATAGTATTAATGGAGTAGTGGATGACAAACAACAAGAGATTATAAACGTGAAACAAATGGAAGATTTTTTCAAAGGTAAATACGCCAAAATGTAAAAAAAACTAGCAATAGACCAGGCATGGGAAGAGATTGAAGAGGAAGATCTGATGGAAACTCCCTGTAAGAAAGAATTCTTTGGTACACTAAGGGATATGGACAAGGAGAAAAGCCCAGGCTGTATGGTTTCCCTCCTGAATGTTTCACACATTTTTGGGAAACTCTTAAGGAAGATATCATAACTTTGATTCAAGGGGCATGGAACTCAGAGAGTAATCCTGCTATTGATGCAGGCTTCATAACTTTGATCTCTAAAGTGGGAAATCCTAAAATTTTTGGAGAATGGAGGCCCATCTCACGTATTAATACCACTTATAAACTCATTGCCAAAATCTTGGCTGAAAGAGTGAAGTTTACCCTTTGTAAAATCATTGATCCAGTTCAATTACGCTTTCTGTCCAATAGAGATATTCTTAACAATTTTATAGGAGCCTATGAAGGTCTTCACTGAAATAAGATCTCAAACCAGTGCTGCCTCCTCCTAAAGTTGGACTTCAAAAGGGTCTATGATACTATCAAATGGCCTTTCCTGTACAGATCCATGAGACATTTCAGTTCCCGTGATAGTGTCATAAGGAATGTTCATGGCCTAAACATTAATGTCGGGCTTCTATCATTATAAATGGCAACCCTTCTCCTTTTTCTCATTCAAAGAGGGGTGAAGCAGGGCTACCCTTTGGCTCTCTATCTCTTTTTAATGGTAGCTGAAATAATCACTATACATACTAGTTTCCTGCAAGATACAGGAGAAATTCAGGGACTTGAACACCCTCAGAAAGTAAACTATTTTACTATGATGCAACATGAAGATGATATTTTCTGCCTTTTGAGAATGATGGTAGAAGCATTAAAGATTGGACATGTTGGATGCATTTGAGAAGGCTTCTTCAACAGAAGAAATGCACTGATAATTCTTGCCTCCGAAGTAGACTCTATTCAGAGTGTCCAAATCTTGAGGAAGGGGCATCAACCAAATTTCTCGGCTGCCACCGTCCAATAGGCATGTCTTTACATGGTCTGTGGGTCAAACATTGTGAACAAAATCAGAAAAACTTGTTCAATATCCTCTTCCTCTCCCTAGCAAGCGTAATTGAAATCGCAAATAGTGTAAACACCAAAGACCCATGTTTATTTCTCCTCCCAATTATTGCCTACAAAGCTTTTATAGGCATGTTGAAGTGGCCTTGAGAAATTTCATTTGAGGCATAACATGATAAAATCTAGGGAAAAAGAGAATCTAGGATGCAAATATCTATTTAAACAAGTCCAGTACTAGCAAGTAAGCTTATTTGAAGAGTTTTTCATAATACCTCCTTCTTCCAAATTTTGAATTTGATGAACTATTGCATTCAAAATCTTATCCTCCTAGTAGTCCTAGTTTGAACCACCAGTTGCTTAAGTCTTTACACAATTTAAGGCATCTCACCACACGTCCCCAATAATAAGATTGGTGGCTACGTGGAATGTGGCACCCCTTTCTTGGGAAAATGCCCATAATGTAGAGTCAGCTAGATAACACTTCTTCAAGTATTCGTGATTTGCAAACCAAGAGGACTATTCTCTAGCAAAGCCTGCAAAAGGCATGCCTCAACAATTTGGAGGACTTGAGGAAAGAAGGCGATGGATCACATGGACAAAATTGCATAAGAGGATCATAGGGTCAAGAATGTGATAGAAAGACTTTATCTCGCAATCATGCAAAAGTCATTAATATTCGTGAACTCGTGGACTCTCAACCTGCTTGGACAAAAGGATAAACCAAAGTTATAAAGTCTCTAGGCTCTATCCTTTCCTTCTTCAAACCGCTAGTCCGGAAATAGCCGGAGCAAATGGGGAATTGAAGATGCCTTAGCGCTTAAAATGATCGACAGAATGGAGACATCATTATTCAAGGAAAATCGAAGTCTTTAGATGGCTTATAATCAACCAAACCCTTAATTGCAAACACCGTATGTATAAACTCTCGGGAGATGACTTGAGAATAGAATAGAATAGAATAGATTTTTAACGCTCAGAGATGACTTGGAGAAGAACTGAAATGGGTTATGGCCATGCAGAGACACCTCTTCATATATTCCAATATCCCTGGCTTAGACCATTTCTAAAAGCTTATAGGTCTGAACACTGGCACTTCACCGAGTGATTTCCTGAATTTTTGAATGAGGATAATATTTTTATTGCCCTCACCAGTCCATATCCTTATGGTGCATATGGCTCCAAATTTGAGTTAGCTAAAAGGCCGTTTTTGGCCAAGCTCTTGGAAACGGCTTTGGCACACAGAAATGAGAAGGGTCTGGAATGTGACAGAGCTTGGAACTTTGTAGATCATTATGGTGGCTTCTTCAGGTTTTTTGCACTTACTTTGGCAGTAAAAAGGAGGATGCCTTATTCCCTTGTGTTGGCTTGGACGCAGTGGCCCTTGGCCCTCTAAATATTAGTTCTTAACTAGTGCTATTCATTGTTGATTTTGCAGCTCGCCCATAAACCGCAAAGAGGGAGAGTCAAGGCATATTTGCAATGCGTAAATGCAAATTGGACAAGCATCGATGGTGAACACCGAATCCTTTGAAAAGCTATGTTCTTCAAATAAAGGCAATCAAAAGATGCTAAGAGACCGTGATATCCGGCATATCATGCAGAAACCAATCTTCCAAAAGCCGTTTAAAATGGAGAAAGGATAGAAGGAAGCAATTGGAGTCATGCTTCGAAATACTCTTAACATTGTGTAGGAACCGATCAATAGCTTGACTACTATGGTCGACGAGACCTCTAGCTTTATTATGGAAGACATCATCCTGACCGAAAGCTTTGAACTCGTGGATGGAGAATTTTTAACCTTTTTGAGATGTAAAATTTTAAACCGCCTTTTTGTTTTGCACTTTATTCTCAGATAAGACTTAATCTGCCCCTCTTATTATAAAACGTGTTAGGTACATTGGTTACTTTTTTGTACACAAATGTTTTCATTTGCAAATGAATACAAAATCTGCTTTTCTTCACCAAAACAAAAAGGGAGGGGTGTGTTTTGAAGCATGCTTCGAAGTTAGTCTAGATTCCACCAAACCAGAGGGTCTATGGATATAACCTATATCTTGCCCAATGAAGGAAGCTTAGACAAAAATCTTTTTAAGAAATGCTATAATATTTCGATTGGAAAACAAACACACATTATTTATCAATATACAATTTATATGTTTTAAAGATAAATAGATAGATGGATGGATGGATGAATGGATAGATAGATGGGGATTTTATAAAGAAGAAGAAGAAGAGATTTTAACGTCAATAAAAAAGAATAAGATAAGCAAAATATTATATCTCTATGATATACACACAAATTCATCTTATCTTATGTGTAAAATTCATCTCATCTTATCTTATGATATACACAAATTGAAGTTTTCCTAAAGAAACACCTTTTATACATTTTAGTGGATCCAAAAAGATTGCAATGGCGATGACAGCAAAAGCGTAATCTCGCCATGGCCTATTTTTTGCTTTTCAAGATCGCGTAAAGGACGATCTAGCCACGATTATATATTTGTTTTTATCGTGCATTAATTTAGATGTGAGTTCATAACCTCGTGATTCACTAAACAAATATGCAATAATTTTTTTTTCCACTATATGACATGCTTTGTTAATATTAATCAGTTTACCTTCTCTCGAACTTGTTTATGGGTATATATTCATTTGATTTAGAGTTCTTTTGGCTATTTTCTTCATCATTATTTCCAGCTAGTCTTTGTCATCATTATGCCTGAGCTCGACGTGATTAGAGAGACATATTGTCTTTACACCCTAAGCCCTCTAATTACAGTGAGTATGACCTCTACAAGAAGATAGTAGTGGCTATTTCTTTTGCTGAAACAAATTGCATCCAAGGACTTCCAGGCCATTTGGGGACTTAAATGAGAGTGGGGTATCATAGCATCAAAATATACTACTCCCATCTCTGATGACCCTAAATCCATGACATCGTATCGTGATAAAATTTCAACAAGTTTGAACAATGCAAACTGTTTCAAAACTACCCTTGCTGTTAGTCTACACCTAATCTTCCAGTTGAAGATGTAAGAATTTAAGCTACGAATAGGAACGACCCTAGACTCACTACTACTTAAAAAAGAACATGGAACAACAAAACATGGAACATCACTACTACCAATCATTTCAAACACCAAAACTCTTCAGATAAACATCGACGTTTGATCTCAAACCGTGTTGCCATTATTTCCAATTCTTCCTTTTATATAGTACACCCTTGAAATCACACACATGACCGAAGTTGCCAATACATGCCTGAAATTGCATGGCCAGAATCTTCGGACACCCCAATTCGTAATTGTGGATGGAATAAGACTGCAGAGAAAAGTTGTGGACAAAAGCCCCAAAAACCCCTGCTCAAAATCGTACTCAACGAATGCTCACAATTTTTGGACGAGCGGAGATAAAAAACTATCTAGAAATCTTAGGAAATCTTGTGAAGAAAAAAATAAAAACTCTCTCACCAACAAGAAAATCCCAAATCAACAAAGATAGATAGATAGATAGATAGATTGAGGGGCTTACCATGAGAATCTTATGCTAATTTTGTATTTCGACATTCTAACCGACATTCTCAAGATTTTATTTCACAGTCCCAAATTACTTCCTTTGCTTTTGACCATCGCCACATTTTCCCCATTTGACAATTCCAGGCCATCCATTGTTGGAGCAACCTCGAAGGACTGTAGACAAGTATGAAAGTAAGTAGTTGCAAATAGCCTAACGAATTGCCGAAATCTTCATAACCCAAAACGGTCATGGTTAAGCACTGTAAGTGGAAATTTTCAAATTTTCCTGAAATTGGCATCCGTCATAAATTTTGTATGTTCATGCTTATCAACCATTCGACCAATCCTTCCTGACTGTGCCACAAGCTATGTCGACATAATTGAGATTTTTTCCATGCTTGTCCGACCACAACATCCATCTTCAAATCTAGATATAGTTAACTTCCTACTGCATTATTAAGAAAATGTACAAACGCAAGGGACCGCCAGAAGGTGTTTATTCATGATTACCTTATCAAAATCGGGCTGCATCAAAAATGTGTTTCCTGAACAACCATTTAGCTTGAGATGTATGGCAAAATGTGGTGCTTTTGACAGTGCAAGATTGGTATTCAATGATATGCATCAAAGAAACTCGCATTCTTACAATATCATGATTGGTACGTATGCAAAACTAGGGTACAGGAAGCCATTGAGATCTTTGAGCAGATGGCCGAGTTAGTGATATAGCCTCTTCAAATGTCATGATTATGCAGGGTATTCCAAGCAAGGACAAAGTGAAGGGAGGCCTTGAGAATTTTTCATAAGAGATGCCTCACGTTGATGTCATTTCATGGAATGCCATGATTGCAGCATATATTCAACAAGGATGTATTGAGAGGCCTCCGTATCTTTTGAACAGATGCCCTCACCGCTGATGCTGGTCTCATGGAATGCACTAATATCTTCTTATGCTCAGTAAGGAAGCTTGATATTCCTTTTTGGACAAATGCCTCAGCCAAATGTGATCTCTTGAACGGCTGATTGCATATGCAGATCAAATATCTGATAAAGCTCTTATACTGTTCAAATGCCCAGAGGGATGTAGTTTCTGACTTCTATGGTTGCAGCATACAAGTATGGGTTGCTTAAGGAAGCTTTCCAATTATTTCCAAACAAATGCCCCAGCAAATGTCAGATCTTGGACTGCTAAGTGGTTGCAGGATAAGGCAAACAAGGGAAGATCAAGGAAGCCTGTGTAGATCGTTCCAAGTGAAAAATGCCAATCAGGAATGTGGTTTCCTGAATTACGCGATATGTTTTGCTCAACAGGGTCAATTCAAGCGAGGCACATGACCTTTTTGAGCAAATGCCAGAGCCAGACATAGTAACTTGGAATGTGATGATTTCAGCATATGCCAACAATGGCTGGGGACAGAGGAGGCCATGAAGCCTTTCAGCAAATGCCTGAGAGAGATGTAGTGTCCTGACTTCTATAATCTCAGCTTATACTCAACAAGGGAAACTCAAGGCCTTGGAGCTCTTTCAAAGCACATGCCGCGAACGGTAGATATCGCTTCATGGAATATAATGATTTCGTTCCTGTGCTCAGCAAGGCAGCTTTTGAAAGCAGAAGTTGGAACTCCTTTTTGCACAAATGGCTTCAACAGAAATGCAGTTTCATGGAATGTACCATTACAGCGCATGCGCGCAGCATGGATGGTTGAAGCTGGCCATCCGTTTTTCCAGCAAATGCCACTCTTAACTCGATGCTCACTTCTCACTTTCCCCGCATTACGAGCACATTACGCTAGTTTAATTAATAAGTTTGTGGTTTTAGGGACCACCCTCTACTCAATACCTTGCACTCATCATGGCCCTTTCGATTTGAGCCATGACCATTTAAGATGATCCCATCACGCTTCATGATCAAGTGCTACCTTTGTACTCGCTACTCCGCGTCGAAAGTACCCCTAGTGCATCATGCCCCAAGGGGTTTTAAGCTAGGGAACGCCTCAATGATCCCATCATCGCACATGATCACTTTGACCTTCACCATGACCTATGGCCGTGTGTGCTAATCCCCGTGATCATGGCATAGGGAGTCTCGTAACCGATGTCCCATCATCAAGCACTATGCCTTACTTTTTTCGCCTTCCTCGCATGACTCTAATGGTCATGCGACACTTTCGTGCATGTTGGCTTCAGAGAATGCCTTAAAGGCGATCCTCCCATCAGCTTCACACGTTTAGCAAGATTCCCGCACATGTGCTCTACTAACAAGAAGACATGAGCCGTAACTTAAGGCTAACTAAGAATCATCACTGTTAGCTAACCTCCGGGCGAAGTCATCGGGTCGATTAAGTCGTAGACGCACTCGCCCATCAAACTCATAAAAATCTGGGTATTGCTTCTCCAAATCCGCCTCAATACCCTGTGCTTCGCGCCTTCCACGCAAGTGCTTTTCCTCCATTTGATCCATCGGGCATTGTGATGCCAAAAGACAGATCCAGCCATATTAGTGATTCTATGGATGTGAACATGGACATGGTTAGCCTTATTTATATCAAAGATATGCATATTATTCTTCTCTTTTGAGAAAAAGTAGTTTGATTTGTATTATGTTGTCATGCTTAGATGGGTGGCACTCCGCCAAATTGATCGCTTGTCCACCGGTTTTTTTATTCATGTCTTCGCATTGTTCTTGAGAGTTATTAACAAAGTCTCACGCCCAAAAAAAAAAAAAAAAAAAAAAAAACCTTTCAAGTCCATCGATCCTAAGACCTTAGATTCCTCCTATCATGATTTTGACCTTGCAAGAACAAAAAACATGATAGAATTTGCAGCCCTAAGTACAATCAAAAGCACAATGTACTTCTAGGGCCAAAGACATGGTTGCCAAAAATAAAAGGCATTATATTCTATTATCAACCTGATGCAAGATTACAAATGTATTCAAAATTCAATCCGTAATATGCCCAGATATTACCTTAATAATTGTACAAGTACAAATGAGAGATCGGTTTAACTTGTAGTGACAAACATAACCGAATTACATTTTACACCAATCACATGATCCTTTTGAAGGCCCTCGAAAGTAGCATCCGCCTTTCTCGAAAGCAATCCATCTTTAACACATAGCATTTACACCAAGAAACATAGCAGAGTAAAAGACCTCATACAAGCAGAGAGAACCAGAGGAAGCTTAGTCAAGAACATGGGTAAAGCCTAAGGTACTAGCAGAAAAGGCAAAAGGTCTTTTTTTTAAGTTTATCACCCTTCACCTCGCTTGTAAACTAACATAAAGAAACAAGGATTTAAGAGTAAAAAATTTTTCCCAAAGAACTCCGCATACTAAGCAACTAGAATGCTTCTAATCTCACCGTAGGGGAAGTTATTATTTTGTCAGCACCAAAGATTCTCAGAGGTCCTCAAGAAACATACAATTGCTTCAACAGTGCTTTAATATCAAGTAGACGGAAGTTATAACGTTGATTTAATCAAGTTGCATCATATTCAAATGATCTATGAGGACTTAAATGGTTTATGTTTGCCCTAGGCAATTGCAAAACAGCCAGTTTGCTAAGAGATCAGTAAAAAAAGCTCCATGCCTCGCAATAAAATTATAAATCGGGCCAGTGATATGACAGAATACTTATAACTTCATGCCTTAAAATTAAACAAATGTGATATCCACTCACTACATTCAATAGCAAACATGAGGTGTAGATTTACGTACTACATATTAGTGCATATTTATATGCTACAATAAGCAATGTGCATATTAGATCCGCATGTGCCTCAACCAAGATAAGCATGCAATTACTAATAAGAGGGGCGATATGTTAAGACCCATTCCTTAAGCCATGAGTGGCGATATATTTTGCATGTTCCAAATTTTACCATCCGTAAACTTTAAAAGCCCTTTATCTATAAATCCATTAATTGTTGTGGATAGCTTCACACATGCTAACTACCCATTTAAAAAATAAAGGAAAAATCCAATTATAACATTTGACCCCAAAACAAATACAATGCTAATAGATGAGTGGGAGGTACCGCCAAAGCTTATCACAGGATTAAAAACCCCGCCTCTTTCGGTTTTCGAGGAAAACCCTAGTGATAAGCCTCCTCTGCAAGGGGTTGCATAAACAAATGTAAGGCATAGAATCGCTCCCAAAACCCCAAAGATGGAGAAGTCAAACGGATGGCGCCAACCCGTATTCGGACATCACCCAACAAACCCAAAACATACTAAAGAATAGCATTACCCAAAGGTGGAAAAGCATCACCCACCGCAGTGAAAAACATGATAAAATGAATCCTTGTACAAAATATAGTAAACAAAGAAGGGGGAGGGTGGGTTCAAAGAGAATAAGGTACCGCTGAGAGAAGAGGAAGCTGGCGAAACGCCGATGAAGAACTCGCATAAGTAGCAAAATGCCCAACCCGACGAACGGCTCAAAACGCGACGCGATGCATGCATGGCTGGATGGTCAGATGCATAAATTGGTTTTGAGTAAGAATGCCGATTCGCTTATGCGACCGACGACATTCTTGCATCGCGACCGCATGAAACCAACAAAGCGCCCAATACCAAAGGACTCTTAACAAACTAGGATCGAGGATCTAAGGTCACAGGATGAAGGCTAAAGGTCAAAAGGACAAGCAGAAAGCAACGCCAATTAGCCAAACAAACCGTGAAGAAGCCCCTCCCCCGCCTCGAAACAAATCAAAGAGAATAAGGTAATCGGCCGGAGAGAAGAGGAAGTTACCGATGAAACGCCGATGAAGAACTCGCAATAAGTAGCAAAACGCCAACCCGACGGTATCCAAGTTCAAAACGACATGCGATGCATGTATGCGATTTATGCAATGCATGCATGCCTTGCCTTGAGTAAAGAATGCCGATTACATTATAATCGACGCACATTGTTAGCCTTTTGGTCTATTAAGACAATAGCAAAGGGGTACCATCTTGGCCATTTTAACATAACTAAAATAAGAAGTCTATAAATTTCAAGCATTGTTTCAATCATCATTCAATCCATTTAAATAGATCTAACAAGATCCATAGTCAAATATATACTCAAAATTTCATATAAGATTTTCAACCTCGAAAGTAGGACGCTGAAGATTGCATGAATCTCCATGTCATCATTTGAGGAGTTGCCTCCAAATTTCTTTGCTCCAAGTTTGAATCATGCCACAGAGTTGCCTTCTTAATTGAAATTGTCCCAACAAAGTTTTGTCCACCGCTTTCAATTTCTCGAAAGCATTCCCTCGGCAGATCCCGCTTTTTGATTCATATACCGCCATGGCCTTTTACAAATGCCCGCATGATTTCTCCTTTTCTTCCTACCCATAGTCATAGGAAGGGTTTTTCTCTACAAACAAGTAAGGCAAAGATATCTCGCTTCATTGCAATCCCTAATACCCAACAAAGATATATATTCGACTAACACTCAAACGGGGCAACCCTAATTCGCGTAATATACCCAAAGAAGATATATATCCGGCAACAACCAATCCAGTAACCTTAATCTTGATCATGATCAATAGATCCAACGATCGTTCCATTTTCGTAAGTTCAATAAAAAGCAACGAGCAATAAAATTAGACATAGAAAATGTTCCCAAAGGAAATTTCAATGCTACTACAACAATTTTTTAAGCAGAGTCACTTTGTCAAAGACCCTAGATCAAATTATTCTTTCAAGACACTTCCCAGCTCATTGCAATTTTAAATTCCACATGATTCCCATCAAGATTCTCATTTCCAATTTTCATCTTTTCGTGATACAAACTTGTTAGCGCACTTTCACATTGTAATCGCATGTATAAAAAAGTATAAATGCTTCCCATCATTACTTTAAAAAAAAAAAAAAAAAAAAAAAAAAAATCATAGGAGTTCTACACTATAGAAGTGTAGATAAAACTTTTTGAAGATAAAAAGTGTAATATCCATATAGTAAGTGCCACATTACAACATGGCATCTATGCACATGAAAATGACGGTAGAGTATGAACCTTAACCTAGTTAGATCCTCAAGAATTTAGCTGGCATATTGATTGTTATAAGCCCTTTCAGATTCTATTAGAGTTATTGTCCAATCAAAAAACAACCTTTCACTATCTTCCCTTTGTAGTGGATTTTCGTGGTGTGCACAATAACTGCATTTATGCAGATTTGCTAGTTCACTTTGTTGCTACTTTAAGGTCATATACAATAATGGTTCTTGAAGCAATGACAAAGCTTGTAGACAATGAATAGGATGATTACATTATATTACATTACATTCCTAGTGATTCAAAAACCATTCCACTTGTTGTTTATCGATTTTAATTTATTTCTTTGTCTATTGACAATTCCTTTTTAAAAAAGTGGTCTCATATAATTGTTTGAACTTTGTTGGCAATGTTCTCTTTTTCAACCTTTTTAGCCACTTTCCTAAAGCTAAAGTAAAGATTTTTTTTTTCCCTCGGCTTCTTTTCTTTTTGAAGTTAAGAAGCATCATCATTTTATACTTTTCCAATTATAATGCCGATTGAACATTGACGTCTTAGTACTCCATGCTAATGGCTTAAGATGTCGTAACTTTATAGGTTGTATTCTAGCTCATACTACGTTTTCATATATTCTATGATTCAAGTTTGTTGATTGTTTTATAGTGAAAGGAGATCCCTATGCAATTATAGCATGCTCAACACAAAAGGCTCGAACTATGACAGCTAGAAGTAATTAACTTATTTATTTTCAAATAGTTTAATGACTTTTACATGCATCAAGCAACCGCTTTTAAATGTAGATCAAGGTTCAAAACCGCTTGGAACTTAAAGATTCCACTTCATGATAGAGGTGATGACTCCACTAACTAAATCCGCATTGAATTGTATGATGAAGATAGATTTACTAGAGATGATTATCTTGGAAGTTTAAGGTATGATTGTTATGATCAAGATTCTTTTTGATTGAGAAGAAAAAATACGTAACATTGATTGTCATTTTCCAGATCCCTTAGAAAAGCTTTCATGCAAAAGAAGCTGCTGCTGATACCTTATGATGTTATTTTGCCCCGATGGGGAAAATCAGGCTATGTGAAGCTTTCACCCGCTTTCAAGCCATTGTCTCTTAAAGTATAAAAATTCATTTCTATAAGAAGAAATTATATCACTTCGATAACATATAGCTCATGCACACCTAACAAATACAATTGTCTTCATCAAATTATCAAATGAGATAATAAAATTTGAGGCAACTGACCATTTCATATAAATAGCTCCAATTAATTTTCTCCAAATCACCACCTAAATATGTGGCATGATGAGAGCTTATTGCATGTTCCGACTTGAAATCGATAATTTTAAGAAGAATAAGGTTATCAATAGTTCCTCCGCATACAATACGTAAAACATGAATAAAATTAGAAAATAGATAACAAAGGTTTGACATATTACAAGGAAGAAATTCTATAGTAAATGCATAAATAACTCATATAGTGAATATTAGAAGGATGTTGTTGATATGATACTTACCATAATACAATAAAACTTATGTTGCACATACTACATACAAGAAGTCCCCAAGAAAGGGACAATTGCAATGTGTGGTTATGAATATGCCACATTCTATAGCTCTTCCATGGATGATTGCAGTAAGTGGTTAAGAATGCTACAATAAGTGGCTATGAATGTGCCACTCAATGGAACAAATAAGCCTGATGGATAATGTCTTGACTGTAGTTGTATTCATTATTATATAGCCTAGTTGCAGTCAACATTGGTTTCCCATAAGCAAAGTCAACATTGGTGACCAAGAAAGAAATATTCAAGAAATATTGCTATGATGATAGGCCTTCCAAATGAAAAAAAAATGCCGTTAATGATTATAATAAGCAAAATGAGTAGCTTTATGAACCTTAGCCTACATCTAAAATACCACAATTAGTTCATTGTTATGTTCAAAATTCCTCACAATTTCTCACTCAATATGCGCCCATAAGCAGCATGAAATGACAAACTCTTATGAATAAATTCTAACTACCTTCTAAATCAACATACAAAGCTCCTGTTCCTTTAAAACAATTGTTAGAAAAATAAATAAATCAATAAAATCGATAAAAAAGTAAAAAAAAAAAAATAAATCAAATATATTTTTACCAGCTTCCTGCAAATATTATTGGAAAAATGTGAAGTACAAATTGAGCGTGATAGTGCATTCGAACAGACTTTAATTTAAGACAACAACATTAATGACTATGTTTATTACTTTCAACATAATAGATCATTACAAAACTCATCGTTCTATTTGGTGAGGTCTCAACGTCTGGTTTTTTAAATTATAAGTAAGGAGTAGTAGCGTTGTGTCTAATTTTTTTGTAGCTCTCAAATGTGTAATTTTTTTGGCGAATCTTTGTTCAAATAAAAATAGCCAATTTGGCAAAGCTCCAATGAATATTAAAGAATGTTATATTCACAAGGCGAATCTTTATCAAGGGATAGATGGTAGGGCATCCTTTTTTTTTTGCCTTGATGAGCAAGATTATTATTGCTAGAATCATTGAATTAACCATATAGAACTAGAGCCACTTTTAGAAACAAAACTAGTTGCCTATTGTTACAAAGGGTCCAAACATAGTGGCCATGTGTTTATTAAGTTAAGTTCATGCTTCTCTCTACCATCATAGCCTATTTGTCTTTATATGGCAGCTTTTGCTTTAGCCACTTGCCAATAAATACAACCATTAGTGATCACTTATTTGATAGTTTAAATTACAAAATCAAATATTCATCTTTAGGGTGCCTTAACACTAACAATTTGTTTCGTGACCACCATTGCATCGACAAAGATTGTATTTGCCTTTACAAACACCGCTGTTTAATTAATTAATGGAACGAATCAATTTATAATGGAACTAGGAAAAATCCCCACCAATGGTGGGCACACACTGGCGTGTATATATACATTTATTTTATTTCACGATGATGTATGCTTCAGACGGTTTGACATCATTCTTAATACGCCACTCGCTTTTTCCCTCGAAAACCCTTCGGGGGGGGGGGTTTTTTTTAACCCGGACAATAATAAGTTTGTTGCGGCTCCTTCTTCCTCCTTTTTGGCAAGATTTTTCTAAACGAGGTGCACCACGGACTACCACTAGCCATCGATTTTGTCGATCCTATGACCCAGATCAGTAAGTCAGCCCTTAATAGCACCTCCTCATTTCGCTTATAGTCATTTATGATTCGAGGCACCTATGATTTTGAAATATGAAATACGATTTTGCCCTAAGGTTTCGAGGGAGGGAATATTGAACCTCTATATGGCTTTGCCTAAGATTTTCGAATATGAAAATATGAGGGCTCGAACCTCTACTAAAATAACTCAATGCTCTAATAAGACTACTTTAACCAATATACCCAAAGTGAGCTAATATGATTATTTTTTATCTTGAATCTATGTTTTTTTATAACAACTCATTCAATTATTTTAGGGATATATGGTTTATGGTTTCAGGAATTGTTATTTTTTATATCTATATCAAATCCCTCTGGAACCCTCTGTTATTTTGCTACATATTCTAAAGGAGGTGCACCATGGACTATCACACCGCTTTGGATTCTCACGATCCTATGACCTGTGGAATGATGTTGGGGCCTCCTGTTAGCACCTCTCATTTTGCTTATAGTCATTTATGATTGGAGGCGTCTATGATTTTGAAATATGAAATACGATTTCACCTAAGGTTTTGAGGGAATATCGAACCTCTATACGGCTTTGCCTAAGATTTTTGAATATGAAATACGAGGGCTCGAACCTCTACCAAAATAACTCAATGCTCTTATAAGACTACTTTAACCAATATACCCAGTGAGCTAATGTGATTGTTTTTTATCTTGAGTCAATATTTTTTTTATAACAACCATTCAATTATTTTAGGCATATAAGGTGAGGATTTGATTTGTTATTTTTTACATCTATATCAAATCCCCTCGTTATTTTGCTACATATTCCAACCTCTTTGCACCTCTTGACTTTGGGATGAGTGGTGCCCATCGCCTTTCCTCACCAAGCCCAATCCGCTTGGCCATATTCTATTAACGAGTCTCGGTTGATTTCTCCTCCTTTATCTACTTAGATGTTTCAGTTCGCTAAGGTTGTTTGGCGCAGAGTTGCCACATATGGTTTCCCGTTGGAGATCGATGGATCACAAAGGAATCTCCCCATGGCCTTCGGGATTTGCTTGAGCATCCTTCTCAAATCATTCTTTCTTTCTTTTCTCAAAGCCAAGGCATCCATTCAATGCATTCTAAACTTGAAAATCTTATGTTTACCATGAATCTTCTATAGCCTTTTTTTCCTCAAATTGTATGTTTAGTGGTTACAAAGCAAAGTAAAAATTCGTTTCTAGAGCTTAACTAATCACAGATTTTTGAACTATGGCCCAAGGTTTGGAGAAATTTCCATCCCCGCCTCCATCTACTAAGAAGCTTTAGGTAAAGCATCTTGTAAATGCCACTATAATACCTTTTAAAGGCTTTTTGTAACAATTGAAATCTTAGGTTTCTTAATTCAAACCCCACTAAATGCAATATTTTATATAGAAGATACTTAACCCGCTTTCTTTTTCCAAATAGACCACAACAACCGGCTAAGTGGAAAGCCTATTGTCGCGAATTGTTCCAAGTGGAGGGATAAATGGCTAGACGACCGCTAGTCAAGACCACATGGAATAGAGATAGTAACCGTGATAAACCGGGCCGAATCCCGGCCACATAGAAAGAAGCAAAGGTTTCGAGACTTTAAAACTTATGAACCAACACATTAACCCAGACCGACATCCGTGGAAGGAATTCCCATCATAAGGCGTAAACTTTGGGATGAAGCAATTTATTCCGCATAATGTGACCACATAATCCCCACCGAGGAGAAGGAATGCGAGTCGCCAACTAGCATGAGGGGAACAATGTCAACATCAACCATCTTTCGATATAACGGTAAAGCACAAGACGCTGTGCATTAGCAATTTGGGGACCAAGCATAAATAGGCACCTAACCGGTTGTGAAGGAGAGCGCAGGGCGTAATGTCACCAGCCTTTGCCCACAGAGCTCTTATATCGATCGTGATAGCATAAACTTAGTCCTGGAAAAAGCATCCCAAGGCAACAAGTGTCCACTAGAATAAGCACCAACTGTGGAGAATACCACCAAGCCTCCAACTTTCAGAGTCAATGGATGTGCAAGAGTACACGTGAGGCATGTGATTATCTCAGAGAATCCACAAACATGGAGAATCCATTCGTGCACCCCGGGTGCACGCAGAAAACCGTAGGAAAGCATGTGAGTGTAACGAGGGTTTTTTTTGTTCAAAACCGTGATCCATATATGGGAGGGGGTATTTTTCTTGCTTGAATTCCATATATATATAAGAGAAATATGGTAGGGTATATGAAATATGAGGTATATTTTCTTAGAAAATTTCCATATAAGGGATAATTTCTCTTAACCCTATGCACACATGATATATAGACTTTATATTAGATGCACCGGTGTGCACACACTTGGATTAATCTTAAATAGCACACTAACCTCTCCCAAGAATCAAGGCACCCTTCAAAAGGGAAAAGCATTCGTGATATGGATCTAAACCCGATAAAAGAAACACCAAGGAAGAACGCCCTAAGTGCCAATTTCCAAAAGGAAAACATCGCCAAGAGCTTGCACAACCAAACCTCATTCCGGTAATGTATTATGCCCACCAAATAACGGAACTTATATATCATAATTTTACTCTATAAATGAATAAATCATACCTAGACCTCCAAAGAAAATCTAGGCTTTTCCTCTATGTTTGATTCTATGCTTTTCTCCAAATCTTAAGGAAATTCGATGATGTACCATATTCGCATAACAACTTATGCATGATTTTTAAACTATATGTCTCTAACAACTCACCATTAGTCCTAATTAAGTGTCAAAATAGCTTCTATATCTAGGCTGTCGGCAATAATTTTTGTAGATTATAAATATCATGGATTTATTTTAAGTCTAGTAGAGACAAGAAGAATAATCCGGTGAAATCATAAAATAGAACCAAGTCTTTGACCAATTCTATTGTACATTTGAGAAAAATAGATAGATAGATAGATATATTTAAGTCTAGTAGAGACAAGAAGAATAATCAAGAAATAGCATAAAATAGAACCAAGTCTTTTGACCCA
Source organism: Isoetes taiwanensis (assembly GCA_021234155.1). Lineage (NCBI taxonomy): Eukaryota > Viridiplantae > Streptophyta > Lycopodiopsida > Isoetales > Isoetaceae > Isoetes > Isoetes taiwanensis. The sequence goes on along the minus strand of JAJEKV010000022.1, from coordinate 5,771,504 downwards.
ATCCTATTGTACATTTGAAGAGAAAATAGATAGATAGATAGATAGTAGTTTTAACGTCCACACCACTAGGGCAAAGATCCAACCGACATGTGACCACACACCACACTACATTGCTTTGGTTGGGGCCTCCCCAACCACCTTACATTAAGGCGTTGCTGGGATTTGACCCCCAACAAGAGTCGAGTGCGATTCGGCGCGTCTGAAACTTCGAGACCACATTGCTAAGGAACCAGTGTGTTACCACTAGACCAAACATGGGGCATTCCAAAAGAGTAAGAATTGAGAAAGCATAATAAAAATACATGAAAATTAGAAATGGATCAAGATCCAAAACGAAAGTGTATGGGGAATGATCTTTAATAAGAAATAGCTTACACCATTTTCTAATACAATATATGCAATTGACCTTCCATAATCACGCCGCAGACCACGCTTTTGATTTGGCAATGCCCTCACATTTTTCTCCCGTGATCAATATTCCTATATGTCATAAATAGCAATTTACGTAAACAAGAACAAGCATTTTAATTGACTATTTTATGAATAAGCATGCATGAGATTTGCAAGGGTACAAATGGGGCCTCTTATATTCCCAATGCTTATGTTGGAGTTGTTTTTGCATAGACCATATTCATGGCCATTGACTATTCAAAAACATGTACAAAAAGCTTATAGAGTATAAATTAAAAAATATAGTGGTAATTCCTTGGTGCCCGGCCTCAAGCAATCAAAAACCACATAAAGCATTCTAATACACTTTGTGAGCAACAATGAATCACTACCGATACTTTCCATTCATTGATTTTTTCCTAATAACTTCCATGACCATGATTTGATTCAATGATTTTTCTTCAATGGATGCCATCCTTGGAATTAAAAAAAAAAAAAAACAAAAAAAAAGAGAAAACTTTACAGGCACGGGTAAAAATTCTTGGTGTCCCACTCTTCAATCTTGGTGACTAACAAACTTAATGATAAGAATATGGATCTTTGTTAATAAAATAGCTTCATGAATGTATAGACCTTATCCTAAAATATTTAAATCTATCCGGAGAAAAATACAACGCTCAATCGGACCTAAGCAGGAGTATTTTTCATCTAAACTATACATTACTTCCAACTCTTTCAAGAGCTTTTCATCTAACAACAATAATGGAGTGGTAATAAGGCTTCACCTTAACTTTTTGTATTCTATAAATGATATGCCCGCAAACACAAAGCCATCATATCAAGCTTTAAGATCAAGCTTTAAGCAATATGTCCCAAAATGTTTCTTAAAGGGATTGTTAGATTCCCTCGCACACAATCAAAACTTTTTTTTACATCAAATCCAACCGGCTTGGTAATGCGGTTGATTGCACCTTGTTTGGTGATCCCTCCGGTAGACAATCAACCACTTTGCTTTACATTGCTGCACCCATTGACTCAAAGACGTTGGAAAAGTGCTTGGAATCCTAACTATTGCAAAAGATGGTATGACTCGTGCCACGGTACATGGGGGCTTTTAGGTTAAAGTTTCTATTGGGGCTTATGGGATAGAGTTCTTGGCAAAAGTTGCTGATTTTTCTGACCTATTTCGCCACACCAAGAAGATATTTTGGTATGGGTTTGTCATGAAGAAATTAAGGAGTGCAAACTTGTGAACTCTATGTATCAGTTGTTGCTTGATAATCATATTCTTCTCCGATCTAATAAGTGGTCTCTTCAACTTCCTCCTCTTCAATGGCGAAGGTGTGGTCTTGGGCATGGGACAAGCTTACTTCATCCTAAAGTGGCGCTTCTTTGGTGGCGATTCTTCATAGGTGTCTCTTGGGGTTAATGTCTTGTCCATAAGTTTAACCCTAGAATATCAAATCGATTGTCCGGTGGTAATGCAAGCGTGGATCCGAGACCATTGAGCATTGCTTTTTTCATGTGTGAACACCTTAGATGTATGGGACCTGGTTGTTTTCCCTTTTCGTGTTTCACTAACAAGTCAACAACCGCTTTTGGCAATTTACCCAAGTACCGGACAGAAGTTACAAGGCCAGGCTTTTCATCTAAGCAGCAGAGGATGGTTGCTTTGACTATCTCGAAAAGATCTAAGATTGGTAATCTTCAAAGGTCCGATGTGGCGATAATCGTGTTCTCCAAGAAGCTCAAGGTTACATTACAGAAAGTCGTATCATTGTTCTTCACTTGCCCTCGCAAGAGGCGAAAGTGATTTTGAGGAGTTTTGGATGTGCACTTATGCTTAGGCGGGGTTGCTTCTTTCGGTGGGTCTCCGCTTATCACCGAGATTTTATTCACTCCTCAAAGATTTATACTTGTATTTGACTCTTTGATTGAATAAAGTCCGACGTCCTTCAACAAAAAAAAAATATGTCCCAAAATGTCCACAAGCACAATTTCATTAAAATGAGAAATTTCGCGGATCCCTATCACGGGGACAAAATTGTTTTTGAGCATGTTTTATGGCCATTTCTTTGTGTTATTATAGTGCCATTATGTGAAATCATGCATCCTCAAGTGCTATTTTTTTAAGCGCCATTGAAAATAACAAGCAGTGTAGATAATATTAGCAAAATTTGCATATATATGTAGACAAGAGTTGATACACTAAGCCAAGACTTGGAAGAGTTTATAAACAAAGTATTATTATACATGTGATCAACACATTTCACAAATCACGCTTTCAGATGAGAGAATTTAGTTCTTTCAAGTAGGATTTGGGTTCCCCAGCCATTAACATGGCGAGATGTCCTAGCCATGGGATCAACTTGAAATGCCTCAAACCGGCAAAGGAATTTGGGATCGTTTGAGAATGTCGGGGCGAAACTTCGGTCATTAGAGGCAATTTGAGATCTCCTTTTGTCCCCATAAGAATCCTCCAATAGAATGAGTACTCTACATCAAAGCGCAATTAATGCAAATTAACAACTTCATTGTCGTTTTTCCTATAACTTTTGATCTACTCATGAAAATCTACGGCGTTTGTTGCATTAGATGAAGAATGAAAAGATCTTTCAAGTGATATATGGTATGATGTATTTCAATACAAGCCATATGTGTTAACCTTAAAAATATGGTTTTTGCTCTTTTCTTATATATTTACATCCCAAAAGATATAACAATGGTTTGTCATTAGAAAGATCTTGAGGGAGACGAATCCATTGCCACAAATAGTGTTGAATCGAGTTTTTGATCAAAAGTTATAGTAGAAAGATGACCTTTGCAAAAGTTAGTTAGAGCTGCATTAATTCTAACGCCACATAATACCGAATAAAATACTTTGGAGCTCTTCTCTTATTGGACAGTTTAAAAAGCCGATGTGGCTTTTAAGCATCCCTTAATGGGACAAAATGAGATCTCAAATTGCCTCTAATGATTCTTGATCACATCATAGTCCACATCAAATACATCTTCAAGTATTCGTTGGAATGATTGTCCCGGCTTTTGTCTCAGACTTTGTTCCACAACAACACCTTGTTTCTTGGTCGAGGGATTGCAGCCGGGGATGGTATTTAGGAGGGGGTCAAGTTTACTAAGAATTCTATGCATGAACTGTCACCTAGCCGGCTCATGCTCAAACACAATGCAAAATCTCTTATGGATCAATGCAGCCCAGCCAAATGAACCACATGAGAAGTAAAATTGAAGAATTGCTCATCTATATAATCACTTGTGACCTTGACATAGGTTTTCTCATCCAGCATTTCCTAGAACAGAACCTGGCAGTCTTCATCGTCGAGACCCCTCATGCACCTTAGATAGGTTTGACTGGAGTAGTCACGGTGCCTAGGTGCAGGTAATAATTTGGCCGGTTGTTATCTTTTAATTTGCTACCCTTCCACAAGTTCCAGAGGGACAGGAATAGCTGAAAAATATCTTCAGGCATGAAGACCCACTGGTTAAAATCTTTTGCTTTGCCACCGACGGCTATTTCTAAACTTAAACGGCAAAATAAAAACGTAAAACCAAAGCAAATAATATTTGAAATAGTGTCGTGGCGCCATTTAGGTGCCATAAATGGTGCAACGACACAACAAATGGCATCACTGCACTATTTCAAATCGAAATCAAGAATCTAATTCAAAGCAAACTCTAAGTACCATATAGGGTTTTGATCGTGTTTGACCATGACCTGAGGGATCATGCTTGCTACAAAAAGTACACTGGTGTCATAGGTGGGTTATTTTTGTCAATATAAGGCTCCTTGAAGATGGTCTTGGCAGTGACGTCATTGACTTTACAAAGCGAAACGCAGCATTCTTGATTGTTGAGTATATCAGATACAACCCAAGAAGTCCAAAACTCATAAATCTTTGATATCTGTTCCTAGGACTTTGCATTACCCAGTCTTCTACAAACCAGTTGAGCAACAAGCACTGAGCGGTTGCCATTCACTATATAGTAGTGCATCCCCATGAGATCATCCTTGGATTTCCAAGGGACCAGTTTCCTTATGAGGGGGTTCACATCAGCATGAGTAAACACTGGATGCAGGTTTCTTTGGAAAGAATCCACTAATGATTTTACATGCTCCATATTGCTTGGCCTAGATGTTAAGTTCGGAGGCCCTTAGTATAGATCGAACACGTTTATTCTTTTCGTGACGTGATGTAGAGGAAAAGATGGCAGTGTTCAAAGATCTTCTGCAATGTTGTTTACGTCGTATGTTTCTCCTCTAACCTTTCCATTAAGATTAGGGCATTTTTCCATCCCCTCTTTCCCTTCCTTCTGTCTTCATCCTTCTTTGATTTCTTCTCCTTTTTACTTTCTTTCTTTTCTTTGGCCTTTCCTTCTTTCTCTTTATCGGGATCTTTATGATACTTCTTCTTAGCTTTAACCTTCTCAACGACTTTTGCTTCCTCTACTCTATGATCTCCCTCTTAGTATCGAAAAAGAAGAGTCTGCCATTCTTGTGATAAAGACACCAATATTTTTGTTAGAAGCATGCATTTGCCCATTGATTGTACAATAGTCATGTTGTGACTATAGCCTTTGCATCAAAAATTCCTCCTAAAGAAGCCCCCGACATTCAAAGCAAGAAAAACACATGTGAGAAATAGGTAAGTTGCAATGATGGTTGGAAAATGAAAACAAATAGAACCCTTTTTTTATGAGGTACCTTAGACCAACAAATTTTCCTCTGGGGTAGAGTTGTACATATTAGTTTTCGAGACAAATGTCTTTCTGCAGCAGCCGAGTGTAATATAGCTCGAAAAGAAAGACTAGGTATATGTTAACTCTAAACAAACTAAGCGGATTGATTTAACTTTTTTTGAAAGGTGGAGTCTTGTGATCAAATAGCATTAGGAGAATAGAATCTTGAAGCAAAACCAATGAAGCGTAACCCATGAAAGGCATCATTCTTTCTACACACTCTATGATGGAATATATCTTTGCATTTGCATCAGTCGTGAAGTTGCTCGACACCATAGGGATTAAGCGAGGGGATGTCCATTATCTCCAATGATCTTTAGTCTCTACATTGATAAATTGGAGACCTAGATGCAAGAACATGGGGCGATGTGGCTGCTGACTACCAAAACATCTGATTTAAGGCAATTGCTCTATGCAAACGATGTGGACTTGCTGTTTTCATACAACCAGGAGTATGTGAGAGCATTTGGATGCTCTTAGTAGGTTCTGTAACACAGCAGGAATGATGATATACCTACATAAAACTAAGCTCCTGGCAATCCTCTCCTCACAGCATGGTATCCTAAATCTCTATTACACAGGACAGAAGGTGGATGTCGTAAGGACCTTCAAGTATCTGAGAATCGACTTTTCTGCTAGCATGCTATGGGATGACTGTGTGGAAAGAAAGGTCAGCGCAGGATGGAAAGCCATGTACGTTATGCATAATAGCTGCTATAAAATAAACCTATGTGATTGTGCTCGTAGAGCACACTTGTTCAGATCACTCGTTGAACCAGTACTACTATATGGGGTAGAGGTCTGAGATCCAGCGATTAGCCAGAACATCTGGAATAAGCTAGAAAGGGTGCAAAAGGCTTTTTTAACATACAACCTATGTGTTAAGAACATGGTGCCTTATTGATTTTGCTATATGAGGACCGGTTTGTGGCCCTTGCAACGATACGCTATGAGCGGAGAATCTCGCTTTTTCCATAAGGTAAATAGCATGGATGCAATCCCTCTAGGGTTTTCTTATTAAGGAAGGAAGGGCCACAACGCACTGAAGAGAGTATGGTGGGAGCATTGTAAGGGGATTGTTATAGCGTGGTCTATAGATTACCCAGCCAGTTGTGGCTATGCTTGATGCCAAGGGACAAGATGTGCACTGAATGCGCTTTGCTACCACTGTGAGATCTGACCACTCTTGCAAAGCCTAAAAGCGAACACTACTACCTTGATTAATCCAGCTGCTACAACATGGCCTACACCAGTACTTGAAAGCACATATATCTATGAAGGACGGAGAGCTATTGCCTCCGTGAGGATGTGGTCTCATCATCTCCCGACATGAGAGGGTATGCCAGTGTTGCCGCATGCAAACAGTAGAGGATGAGCACCACGTTCTGCAGGACTGTCCAGCATATACGCACATCTGTGCAGTACATGCTGATCTTAGATACTCTGAGACACCACTGCATCACTTGTTGGCATCGCCAATGGTTGCATGTCTCGCATCCTACATTTTGCAAGTCTCCACCGTTAGAGTATCCCTTACAGGATAGGAGCTCTAAGACTCTACTACCAGGGTTTTTCTTCCCACGTGGGGGGTTTTTTCATCCCACTAATAGGGACACATTATATAGTAGCGTATGTATTTCTGTTGGTTTTTATCTGCTTTGTATATTGCATATACCGTCTCATAGGCCAGTTTGGACTCTGCGGACGTTAAAATATACTTCCTTCCTTCCTTCCTTCCTTCTAACAAAGTGTTTTTTGGATGTACATATTTTGGGGGCAGTTCTATTGTAGAATATGCCAATTCTGAGATCGCAATGACCATTTGCCATGGGAAGTGCATGCATGTGATAGCTTGGATGTTGAGACAATTACATTGGAAGATAAAAGACTATAAAAAAACAGTAGACTTACTTCAAGCTTCTGAAATAGAATGGCTTGAGAGTCTACATGTGATGGTCAAGATCGCTTGCATAGCTCTTTAAACAACTTGTGAAGTTCATAGAGGGCCTTATAGCTAGATAGATTTTCAAATCTTATAGTAGAAACCCTCTTTATAATTAGAATTTACCTTATTGATGATCGCCACCCACCCTATGTGCATTGTATATCGAGATGGTTTGTATGGAGGTTCATACATAGCTCTGTTAAAATGACAGATTGACAGCATATTAGATGGGAGAGTAATTGACGAGAAGGCTGCAATAGATTGAATGTTCATCCTCATTTGTACAAAGCATAGATGTAGTAATACGTGTGATGAGGGCTGAAATGTAGTATGTATAATGCACGAATTTATTAAATTATACTGCTCATTTTGCTCCAAATAGCTTTCAGGATGCGTTTTTTGAGATTTTGAAAGGTTCTATTAATTTTGATAAGTGGATGATGAATCTAGGCGGTCGATGGTAGCCCCTAGGGTGAGTTAGGGTTTTGGCCGATGAATAGTGGTAGAGAGTTGAACAGTGAAAAGGGAACAATGGATCAGAAGACATGGAATGTTACTATGGAATCTGTGCCAGACGTCGAGACTGAGACAGGAAAAGTGGGGACAGAAAGTTTGAGTGGTAAGATATAGAAGTCAGTGACAGTTAGGGTGGATAGTCTAAGACAGCTGAGGGGTCAGAATTTCAGATTTAAGGGTCTGCCAATCAGAAACAAGCCCAAGTAATGCAACTGGTGGAAAAAATGGGGGATATTGATCGGTTGAAAGCTGGGGACACAGTTCAAATAGAGATTTTTTTAGTCTTCCCTCCATCCTCTGGAGACATGGTGGCGACACGGACCCAGACATGAAGAATCATGGTTGAGATGCAGACAATAATTGTGATCGTCTGCAGATGTTATTTGTTTATTCGTCTTGATGCTTGGCTCGGGCGGAAGCTCTTCTAACTGACACACTTAGGGCGGAGGTCCGCTAGGATGAGGATTTGGTCTATACTCTATTCTGCCTAGATCCCTTCGTTCTCCTCGATTGCCTCAGTCATTTTGCTCTCTTTTTGCACTTAATTTCAGGCAGTCTACTTTAAGATGTGGTCCGCCACAATAAAAACATCCGCTTTTCTTTGATGAATATCTGTTTTAATTGATTGTCCCACTTTGTTTTATGAGCTTGGTCTTTATCCCCCATGCTTGATCTAGATCTTTTATTTCCCTTCTCTGCATTCTTACCATTACTTATTTTATCATTGCTTATTTTGTCGTTGCCTTTGTCCTTTTCGCGGCAATAGCTTTCTTTGTGACTTCTTCTAAAGACTGAGGATCTATAAAACTCAATTCTGCATACAGGGAATTTTTAAGTCCCCGGATATATTTACGCAGCAACTCCTTCTCGTTTAATCCATCCATTTGAGTAGACAAGTACTGAAACTTAGATGTATAGTAACAGATTGACTCGTTGTCACCTTGCTTGAATAAATCCCATTCTTGTTTGACGTCGTTGTGATAATTGGCAGTCAGGTTATAATCTTCAAAAGCTTTTTTAAAATCTTACCATGTTAAAATCTTTGGATCCATCCTTTTTCTTCCTTGCCACCAAGTTCTCGCCATATCTCCATGGTTTGCAGCTTCTGCTTTTCTGTAGCTTTTACCAATTCGAAGTAGCTTTCCTATGTGGAGATAAATCCAAAAACTGTAGGCGGGTTTCTCTTTTCACCGGAGAAGGTAGGTAAACCTGTAACTTTTTCTAACCACTTATAAGAGGACGCAGAAGGCTGTGGCATATTAATCTGCTTTGCAGACTGTGGTGGATTTGATTGTACATTAGTTTGCACAGGAGGCTCAGGTAGGAATTTATAAGCTAGACATAGATATTCCAGTTGTTTTTGGAATTTTGCATGATTGGTAGAGGAAGGAATAGCCATTTGCTCTGCTATATAGCTGGCATTGCTCATAGCTTGCGTATACTGCTGATCAGGTACGCCGAAGCAGTTGGTAGACATTGTCCAGAGGTTTAGTTTTAGATTCAAGGCGCTCTGATACCAAAATTGATACGGATGCAAGATTTTTAAAACAAATTCAAGAACGCAGACCAAATCTTAAACAACAAAAACATAATTTTGATAAACAATAAGCTCAACACTCAACCGGGCTGTTTCGAGCAAACGAATTCCAGAAAAAGACTAAATTTTAGAAAGAAGAAGAGATTTTGGGGGTAATTCAAATTGGCACTAGAGACCCTTCACTAACAATTGCACAAATTTAGAAAAGGCTTGGGGAGTTGGGATTCCACAAGATCTTTGAGATCAACCAAGAATTTAACAAATCGGCTTGGGTTATCTGCAAATAGAAACGAGAATGGCTTAGAATTAGTAGGAGGAGGATTTCTTTGGATAAAAGGCCCGACTAGATCAAAGTCCTACCGAGTAAAAAATCGTGGATGGCGAATTGGTTACGCTATTATCGGACTGGTCTACAAGCTACTATTGATGGTCATTGATGCCCCAATTGGTTTAGCCTTCTTCTCTCTCTAGTTGTCATTTGCCCATAAACATTATAATGCCGCCCTTTTATAAGGCATACAGAAATGGTATTGCCCCTTTTTATAACATTCGATGCTTAATATTTTTGGCCTCCTTTTCTATTAAAAATAACTCATGTTTCTATATAAATAGGCATAAAGTTTTTGAGCCTTTAATTTTAAACCTTGGGCCTTTTTTTCTTATTTACGTTGGGCCTTAACCATACTTTAGACCCCTTTCACAATAGGAATTAATTTACTTATCATAAATGTTTGGTTTTTCTTTCTCTTTCTCTTGCTTAATAGCCACTCCTCTGAGCAACACCATATCATATCAGAAATGTGGTAAGAAAATAAATATGCCAAAATGTTTAAAGTTTATTGAGCCTTTCGTATACCAAGATCCTTCTTCATCTAATGTTAACTCATGGAGTAATAAAGGGAAAGGCTCGGACAGGGTCTTATGTCTCCTTGAAGATTCTGTTTATCTCAAACCCCTCTATGACCATTTGAGGGGGAGCCACTATAATTTCATATTTGGAAAATTCCATCTCAAACCATTTTGCTCAACTTTTGGAGTCAAGGAAAATATTAGGGAATAGAGGCAGGACTGCCTCCCCATTCAAATTCAATACTTCATATCTCTCAATTTCCAAATTTTGTGAGGATTTCAAATTGTACTTCCATTCCCTTCCCAAGCTTGGAAAAGTGACAGTATGAGCGACTTTAATAAAAAGTTTAAAAATGTAAAGTAATGGATAAAAGAATCGGAAAAAAGGTGGACCCAGGGGAGAAAGGATGAGAAGAACAGAATCAAAACAGAATCTACAAGGAAATCAAAGGCACCAGGGAAAGCTTATTTGTGGATAAAGACAACATTGGTTTGAAACAACAGTAAGACAATTTGGAGATTTAAAAGTTAAAACAAGCTGCCTTGAGGAAGCTAAATCTCTAAGCGGTCGGAAATAAATGCATGTACACAAGTTGTATGGACAAGGGCAATAATTAAGCTAAAAAGCAATTGCAAATAATAGTATTAATGGGTAGTGGATGACAAACAACAAGAGATTATAAGCGTGAAACAAATGGAAGATTTTTCAAAGGTAAATACATAAAAAAAAAAAAAACTAGCAATAGACCGGGCATGGGAAGAGATTGAAGAGGAAGATCGATGGAAACTCCTGCAAGAAAAGAATTCTTTGGTACACTAAGGGATATGGACAAGGAGAAAAGCCCAGGCTGTATGGTTTCCCTCCTGAATGTTTCACACATTTTTGGGAAACTCTTAAGGAAGATATCATAACTTTGATTCAAGGGGCATGGAACTCAGAGAGTAATCCTGCTATTGATGCAGGCTTCATAACTTTGATCTCTAAAGTGGGAAATCCTAAAATTTTTGGAGAATGGAGGCCCATCTCACGTATTAATACCACTTATAAACTCATTGCCAAAATCTTGGCTGAAAGAGTGAAGTTTACCCTTTGTAAAATCATTGATCCAGTTCAATTACGCTTTCTGTCCAATAGAGATATTCTTAACAATTTTATAGGAGCCTATGAAGGTCTTCACTGAAATAAGATCTCAAACCAGTGCTGCCTCCTCCTAAAGTTGGACTTCAAAAGGGTCTATGATACTATCAAATGGCCTTTCCTGTACAGATCCATGAGACATTTCAGGTTCCCAGATAGTGTCATAAGGAATGTTCATGGCCTAAACATTAATGTCAGTTCTTCTATCATTATAAATGGCAACCCTTCTCCTTTTTCTCATTCAAAGAGGGGTGAAGCAGGGCTACCCTTTGGCTCTCTATCTCTTTTTAATGGTAGCTGAAATAATCACTATACATACTAGTTTCCTGCAAGATACAGGAGAAATTCAGGGACTTGAACACCCTCAGAAAGTAAACTATTTTACTATGATGCAACATGAAGATGATATTTTCTGCCTTTTGAGAATGATGGTAGAAGCATTAAAGATTGGACATGTTGGATGCATTTGAGAAGGCTTCTTCAACAGAAGAAATGCACTGATAATTCTTGCCTCCGAAGTAGACTCTATTCAGAGTGTCCAAATCTTGAGGAAGGGGGCATCAACCAAATTTCTGGGGCTGCCGTCTGCAATAGGCATGTCTTTACATGGTCTGTGGTCAAACATTGTGAACAAAATCAGGAAAAAACTTGTTCAATATCCTCTTTCTCTCTCCTTAGCAAGCAGAATTGAAATCGCAAATAGTGTACTCACCAGCACCCATGTTTATTTCTCCTCTGCAATTATTGCCGACAAAGCTTCTTATAGGCATGTTGAAGTGGCCTTGAGACATTTCATTTGGAGGCATAACATGATAAAATCTAGGGAAAAAGAGAATCTAGGATGCAAATATCTATTTAAACAAGTCCAGGTACTAGCAAGTAAGCTTATTTGAAGAGTTTTTCATAATACCTCCTTCTTCCAGCTTTGAATTTGATGAACTATTGCATTCAAAATCTTATCCTCCTAGTAGTCCTAGTTTGAACCACTAGTTGCTTAAGTCTTTACACAATTTAAGGCATCTCACCACACGTCCCCAATAATAAGATTGGTGGCTACGTGGAAATGTGGCACTCTTCTTTAGGGAAAATGCCCATAATGTAGAGTCAGCTAGATAACACTTCTTCAAGTATTCAGGATTTGCAAACCAAGAGGACGGTCTTCTAGCAAAGCCTGGTGCAGTGCATGCCTCAACAATTTGGAGGACTTGAGGAAAGAAGGCAGATGGATCACATGGACAAAATTGCATAAGAGGATCATAGGGTCAGCAACAGATAGAAAGACTTATCTGGCAATCATGCAAAAAGTCATTAATATTCAGGAACTCAGGGACTCTCAACCTGTTTGGACAGTCAAGGATAAACCAGGTTATAAAGTCTCTAGGCTCTATCCTTTCCTTCTTCAAACCGCTAGTCTGAAAATAGCTGATAAATGGGGAATTGAAGATGCCTTAGCAGTTAAAATGATCAGACAGGAATGGAGACATCATTATTCAAGGAAAATCTGAGTCTTTAGATGGCTTATACTGAACCAAACCCTTAATTGCAACACCAGGGCGATAAACTTCAGAGATGACTTGGAGAATAGAATAGAATAGAATAGATTTTTTAACGTTCAGAGATGACTTGGAGAAGAACTGTGAAATGGGTTATGGCCATGCAGAGACACCTCTTCATATATTCCAATATCCCTGGCTTAGACCATTTCTGAAAGCTTATAGGTCTGAACACTGGCACTTCACCGAGTGATTTCCTGAATTTTTTGAATGAGGATAATATTTTTATTGCCTCAGTCAGGTCCATATCCTTATGGTGCATATGGCTCCAAATTTGAGTTAGCTAAAAGGCCAGTTTTTGGCCAAGCTCTTGGAAACGGCTTTGGCACACAGAAATGAGAAGGGTCTGGAATGTGACAGAGCTTGGAACTTTGTAGATCATTATGGTGGCTTCTTCAGGTTTTTTGCACTTACTTTGCAGAAAAAGGAGGATGCCTTATTCCCTCTTGTGTTGGGCTTGGATCAGGGCCCTTGGCCTCTAAATATTAGTTCTAACTAGTGCTATTCATTGTTGATTTTGCAGCTCGGCTCCATAAACTGCAAAGAGGGGAGTCAAGGCATATTTGCAATGCAGAAATGCAGTTGGACAAGCATCAGATGGCTGAACACCTGGAATCCTTGAAAAGCTATGTTCTTCAAATAAAGGCACTGAAAAAGATGCTAAGAGACCAGGATATCTGGGCATATCATGCAGGAAACCAATCTTCCAAAAGCTGTTTAAAATGGAGAAAGGATAGAAGGAAGCAATTGGAGTCATGCTTCTCGACAATACTCTTAACATTGTGTAGGAACTGGATCAATAGCTTGACTACTATGGTCAGGACGAGACCTCTAGCTTTATTATGGAAGACATCATCTGGACTGAGCTTTGAACTCTGTGGATGGAGAATTTTTTAACCTTTTTGAGATGTAAAATTTTAAACCAGTCTTTTGTTTCTGCACTTTATTCCTGTATTAAGACTTAATCTGCCCTCTTATTATAAAACAGGTGTTAGGTACATTGGTTACTTTTTTGTACACAAATGTTTTCATTTGGTAAATGAATACAAAATCTGCCTTTTCTTCACCAAAACAAAAAGGGAGGGGTGTGTTTTGAAGCATGCTTTCGAGTTAGTCTAGATTCCACCAAATCCAGAGGGTCTATGGATATAACTCATATCTTGCCCACGAGAAGGAAGCGAGACAAAATCTTTAAGAAATGCTATAATATTTCGATTGGAAAACAAACACACATTATTTATCAATATACAATTTATATGTTTTAAAGATAAATAGATAGATGGATGGATGGACGAATGGATAGATAGATGGGGATTTTTATAAAGAAGAAGAAGAAGAGATTTTAACGTCACGCAATAAAGCAATAAGATAAGCAAAATATTATATCTCTATGATATACACAAATTCATCTTATCTTATGTAAAAATTCATCTCATCTTATCTTATGATATACACAAATTCGAGTTTTCCTAAAGAAACACCTTTTATACATTTTAGTGATCCAAAAGATCGCAATGGCGATTTAGCAAAGCAGAATTCTGCTTTCATGGCCTATTTTTTGCTTTTCAAGATCGCAAGGACGATCTAGCCACGATTATATATTTGTTTTTTTATCAGGCAGATTAATTTAGATGTGAGTTCATAACCTCAGATTCAATTAAACAAATATGCACAATTTTTTCCACTATATGACATGCTTTGTTAATATTGCTGTCTACCTTCTCTGGAACTTGTTTATGGCATATTCATTTGATTTAGAGTTCTTTGGCTAGATTTTCTTCGATCATTATTTCCAGCTAGTCTTTGTCATCATTATGCTGAGCTCGACGTGATTAGAGAGACATATTGTCTTTTACACCCTAAGCCCTAATTACAGGAGTATGACCTCTACAAGAAGATAGTAGTGGCCATTTCTTTTTGCTGAAACAAATTGCATCTGCGATCTCCCAGGCCATTTGGGACTTAAATGAGAGTGGGGTATCATAGCATCAAAATATACTACTCCCATCTCGGATGACTCAGAATCCATGACATCAGAATGTGATAAAATTTCAACAAGTTTGAACAATGCAAACTGTTTCAAAACTACCCTTGCTGTTAGTCTACACCTAATCTTCCAGTTGAAGATGTAAGAATTTAAGCTACGAATAGGAACGACCCTAGACTCACTACTACTTAAAAAAGAACATGGAACAACAAAACATGGAACATCACTACTACCAATCATTTCAAACACCAAAACTCTTCAGGATAAACATCGACGTTTGATCTCAAACCGTGTTGCCATTATTTCCAATTCTTCCTTTTATATAGTACACCCTTGAAATCACACACATGACCGAAGTTGCCAATACATGCCTGAAATTGCATGGCCAGAATCTTCGGACACCCCAATTCGTAATTGTGGATGGAATAAGACTGCAGAGAAAAGTTGTGGACAAAAGCCCCAAAAACCCCTGCTCAAAATCGTACTCAACGAATGCTCACAATTTTTGGACGAGCGGAGATCAAAAAACTATCTAGAATCTTAGGAAATCTTGTGAAGAAAAAAAATAAAAAAACTTTCTCACCAAATAAGAAAATCCCAAATTAACAAAATAGATAGATAGATAGATAGATTGAGGGGCTTACCATGAGAATCTTATGCTAATTTTGTATTTCGACATTCTAACCGACATTCTCAAGATTTTATTTCACAGTCCCAAATTACCCTTTGCTTTGACCATCGCCATTTTCCCATTTGACAATTCCAGGCCATCCATTGTTGGAGCAACCTCGAAGGACTGTAGACAAGTATGAAAGTAAGTAGTTGCAACAGCCTAACGAATTGCCGAAATCTTTCGACCCAAACGGTCATGGTTAAGCACTGTAAGTGGAAATTTTCAAATTTTCCTGAAATTGGCATCCGTCATAAATTTTAGATGCAACTATGCTTATCAACCATTCGACCAATCCTTCCTGACTGTACAAGCTATGTCGACATAATTGAGATTTTTTCCATGCTTGTCCGATCTGACAAATATCCATCTTCAAATCTAGATATAGTTAACTTCACTGCATTATTAAGAAAATGTAGCAACGCAAGGGACCTGCCAGAAGGTAAGCTTATTCATGATTACCTTATCAAAATCGGGCTGCATCAAAATGTGTTTCTGAACAACCATTTAGTTGAGATGTATGGCAAATGTGGTGCTTTTGACAGTGCAAGATTGGTATTCAATGATATGCATCAAAGAAACTCGCATTCTTACAATATCATGATTGGTGCATGTATACAACTAGGGCAGATGAGGGAAGCCATTGAGATCTTTGAGCAGATGGCCGAGCCAGATATAGCCTCTTCAAATGTCATGATTACAGGGTATTCCAAGCAAGGACAAGTGAAGGAGGCCTTGAGAATTTTTCAAGAGATGCCTCAGCGTGATGTCATTTCATGGAATGCCATGATTGCAGCATATATTCAACAAGGATGGCTTGAGGAGGCTCTACATATCTTTGAACAGATGCCTCACCGCGATGCTGTCTCATGGAATGCACTAATATCTTCTTATGCTCAGCAAGGGAAGCTTGATAGAGCACATGCCCTTTTTGGACAAATGCCCCAGCCAAATGTGATCTCTTGGAACGTGTTGATTTCTGCATATGCAGATCGGGGTCATCTTGATAAAGCTCTTATACTGTTCAAGCAAATGCCTCAGAGGGATGTAGTTTCTTGGACTTCTATGGTTGCAGCATATGCCAAGTATGGGCTGCTTAAGGAAGCTTTCCAATTATTTCAACAAATGCCCCAGCAAAATGTCGTATCTTGGACTGCTATGGTTGCAGGATATGCCAAACAAGGGAAGATCAAGGAAGCCTGTAGACTGTTCCGTGAAATGCCAATCAGGAATGTGGTTTCCTGGAATACCATGATAGCAGCGTATGCTCAACAGGGTCAATTCAAGGAGGCACATGACCTTTTTGAGCAAATGCCAGAGCCAGACATAGTAACTTGGAATGTGATGATTTCAGCATATGCCAACAATGGCCAGACAGAGGAGGCCATGAAGCTCTTTCAGCAAATGCCTGAGAGAGATGTAGTGTCCTGGACTTCTATAATCTCAGCTTATACTCAACAAGGGAAACTCAAGCAAGCCTTGGAGCTCTTTCAGCACATGCCGCAACGAGATATCGTTTCATGGAATATAATGATTTCAGCCTGTGCTCAGCAAGGGCAGCTTGAAAAAGCAGTTGAACTTTTTGCACAAATGGTCAACAGAAATGCAGTTTCATGGAATGCAATTATTACAGCGTATGCGCAGCATGGATGGTTGAAGCTGGCCATCCACTTCTTCCAGCAAATGCCAGTACGAAATATGGTATCCTGGAATACCATGCTTGCCGCATTGGCACATTATGGGTATGGCAGGGATGCTCTGCAGGCCTTTACAACAATGCAACTAGAAGGTATGATACCGGATGTAATAACTCTTTGTTGTATTCTTTCTGCATGTAGATGTGATGGTCTTGTTAACGAGTGCTGGCACTTCTTCGTTTTTATGAGCCAAGCTTATAATGTGCCTCTGGCTCTGGAACATTATAATTATGTTCTTAATTTCATGGGACAGGTAGGATGGCTTGACGCTGCTGAATGTCTGATTAATAACATGCCATTTGAGCCAGACGAAGTATCATGGACAATTCTGCTTGATGCATGTAGAAATTTAGTTGCAGTGGAGCAAAAACAGATGTACTTAACATATTGTGTAGTTAAGCCAGGTATTGCTTTCGCATAACCTTAGCAGCACTGACTCTTACTACAACACCCTCGATCTGTTAAGATCTATTCAAAACTATCATCGAAGCCCAAATCTTGCAAGCATGGTGCCCAAGGAACAAATGCTATTCAAAGTAATGCATTTCAAGGAACTAATTTTATATGAGAAAGAAAGCAACTAAAGATATCGCTTACCACCACTCTGAAGGCATGATAGTCAGACCCAAATTTGTGGATAGTCGAGGCGCACTCATTTTAGAAGCACACATCATCTTGCGGTAAGTGTAACTTTTGCCATGTTGACATCATATTTGCCTTCATTCTTGTTAAGGTTATCAGGTGTCAACTATTTATTTCTTTACCATAGCACATGCCAAAAATAGGGCAGGGATGTTTTCTTTGGTTTTGGTAGGACAGAGATTAGAGTCTCATTTTTTATCGGAGGGAAAAAATGTTTCATTCCTATGGGATTCTATTAGACAAAAATGTTCCATGGAAGGCTAAAAGACTGTTAGAGCACCTAATATAAGGAAAAGCGACCTGGAGGAGTGGATAACGAAGGCATCCTATGCACAGTTAAAAGTCCAAGAGGATATGTATAATGGTTTAATTCCCTATGCATGGCCCTTAGAAAACATCCTTCCCAATAGAAAAAAGCTCTTGGTCATACGGTTTAATGAACTAGCAGTGATTAAGTTGGTTGACACATGAACTGAACTCTGGGACAAAAGTCCCTAAATGTGAAAAATTGTAATCTTGAGATAACTATTTGCAGTATTCATGGTGCTGGGTGGGAATCGACCATTTCTATCATCTTCTTTAATGTGACTCTGGGGTCCCTGTCTTCTGCGGAGTAACTCAGTTCCAGATTTAGTTGCTGATTATCACTTGGATCACTGAAAAGTTTGTCCTGGAATGCCAACACGCTGCCAATTGCTGTAGTTGAGTGTTAATATAAGGTCGCGTTTTAACTAGCTTAGGACATTGATGATCTTTATATATGAAATGTATGCTGTTCTCTCCTGCATAACTTTGAAACATTTTAAATTGCCGGGGAGCTTCTTGTAAAACTGTCACATGCAACAGCCGTAAAGTTGACATTAAGGCTACTTGGATAATCCCTTTTCTTTTTTTCATTCCCCAAATTTGTTCAACTCTGAGGATAACATTGAACTTCCTTTTGTAACATTTTAGTTATAAATGTTAATTTCTTCTGCACAGATATCACTTGGACTTTCAACATGTGCATGCAATGATGAGACATTTCACTATGCACCAAAAACTACATATTACTTCCATGTTCATATTTGTTCGATTGAAGCTACGATAACTTTGTCAAGTTGTAGGGCAGGCCATATCGTTGGCTTTAGATTTGACCTTTGATAAGGCTTAAACCCATGAATTGCTGCAGTTATATGGAGTTTTGATCCTGAAACCTGCCCAAAGCTGACACATTTATGCAGATCTTCATACTGATGTCTTTCTACTGCCCATTTAGTGATATTTGCTGGAATTCCCTTAATTTTTCTAAGGAAATGCAAGATAGAGACTTAGTGACCTTGGATTTAAGTGATGGCAAGTCAAAGCGATAAGTCTTTGAGTAAGCAATTCACATGCTATTCATATCAATGAATTTATTTCACAGATCTACCTATTCTTCATGGAGGAGGGAAAATTAGTCGTTTATAATGCATATCTTAAGGACGACCATGCAATCCATGAAGAAGCATAGAATAGGTTTGTAAAAAAGGGACAAGAACATCTTGTATGTGCAAATTGAAGAAGAGCTTCTATGGCCTGAAACAACCAGAAAATACGTCGCAGTCTAAGCACAGTTCGGACTACTGTGTTGACTTTAGTGTCTATTGCACAACTTAGTCTAAGCTTATTCAACAGCTCCATTTATTTGTTATGTACATGGATAATCTTCCGATCACAGTGGGAGGAGCACAATAACTGGTTGATTAAATCAAGCTATAGAAAGAATATATACTCTTCTATGATTATCAATTGTATACAACCTCCAGATTACTCTCAGACGAAATTGATTGTGTAAATGCGGAAAAATCATTGAGGGAAAAAAGGTGTTGAGATGCATGTCAGTAAAGAGAGGTCCGTGAAAAGTTTAATCATAGTCAAGCAGGAAACAAGAACTTGGCATCTGGATAAAATAAACTCCCAACTTACCATAACAAACTGCTTAAAGTATTGACTTGGCTTTTGGCATGCATTAAAATTTTGGATGGGGAATATAGATCAATAAGGAGTTCCTTAAAGTGAGGAACAAATAGTAAATGCTGCAACAGAATCTCATCTACTGTTAAGGGCTAGAAGACTACCTGTCATCTTTTGTTTGTATTCTAACACTCCCCCTCAAGAAGATACTACTACAAGAAAGTGAAACACAAGAAAAAAAAAAACTATACATCTGCCGACATGAATGTTTGGGAAAGACTTTATGATACACTCCCCTTAGCCAATTCAAAAACAACCCCTCTTCTATGTGTGCCTGCTACCCATTTCAATCTTGAACAGATTCTTTGAGAAGACTTTATGAAGCACTCTCCCTCAACCAATTCAAAACTAACTCCATTTCTACTTCTCCAAACCATCTCATCTAGCAGATCCACCACTTGCAACATAGCTACTTCCAGATGGAGTATTTCCAGGTCTAGCTTTAACAGCAACATTACCTTTATAATTTTTGAAAAATGGCGAGACCTCCAAGTGTTATCAGGGTATCTTGTACTTTCATAACCATTTGCAAAACTACTGGCATAACTTCCAGTGCCTGCAGCCCCACCTGATGCTCCATACCAATCGTTTCCTTAGTAGCATTATCCCTTGGATTAGACGCATAGCTACCACCAATCTGCCCATCTGTATAGCTACTATACTCTGTTACACTGGCAGTATTTTGCCTAGTTGTTGCACCTGATCCCCACACTGTTGCACCATAGTTACTGACATCATCATCACTTGGGTACCCACCTGCACTACGGTTAGCACCCCAAGCACTTCTGGCTTTTGATGTTGCTCCATAGTTGCCTTGCGTCTTCACCATAACTGCTAGCAGCTCCCGCATTCATCGCTCTATATGCCCCTACAGCCTCTGGCTTTTGATGTTGCTCCATAGCGGCCTGTTCCAAGTCCACATGCATTTTCACCATAACCGCTGGCAGCTCCCTCATTCAGTGCTCTATATGCCCCTGCAGCACTATAACCACTGGCAGCATATCCCTTCATTGCTCCATATGCCCCTGCAGTGCCATAATCTGGCTAAATTCTGAGCATATGCATCGGGTTCATATATTCTATTTCAAGATGCAAAAGCTTTGTTTGTATTAAGATCCAATCTTTAAATCAAAATCCAACACTCTCAACACTCTCCCCCTGCATCTTGAAATTTAGAGCTTGGGTTAACGATTTATTGCTTTTCAAACTCTACCCAATTCTCCCCAAAAACTCATTATCCAGATACACAACTTTTTGTTTGTCGTTTGACATAGGCCTTGTGCATAATCCCTGCTCGATAATTCTAAAGCCACACGCTTTCTTCTCATACCACAAACTGCCATCTTTTCTAAAGTACAGCTTCAGCTTGGCCTTCACCTTGGCCAGCTTTGCTAAATATCCTACTGCACCTGTGACTGTGACTGTTACCAGCTTCAAATCTACTTGTATTTCTTGTGTGACGCTCCCCACCAAATGTATGATGCCCTGTCATACATCTCGGGGGAAATCCCTCATCCAACACACCTACCGCATGGGCCCTCCATCTATCCCGCACCTGGGATGGTCATGGTGCAGGAAAGGGACATGAAGGTGTCTTGCACACCCTTCCCCTAGGGGCTCCTATACATCCATAGATCCATCATAGACAATATGTAGCATAATAACAGGGGGTTTTCTTTGTGTTTTTGTACGCTTTTCACTAAGGTTTTCCTATGATTTTGTGATGTATTCAAATGGATGTACTAATGCGTACATCTAGAGTGCACCATTTCTGAGTCATTGATTTTAGCCTTTTTTTTTTCAATGGTCAACAACCAATGGCTCACAACAAAAGCCCTTTTTTTGTGCGTGTGGTGCATAATAGTCAACAACCAATGGCTCACAACAAAAGCCCTTTTTAGTGCGTGTGGTGCATAATGGTCAACAACCAATGGCTCACAACAAAAAGCCCTTTTTTTTATGTGTGTGGTGCATAATGGGCACATGAAGGGCTTGAAGGGCGATGTAGTGCAAGTTTCCCGCAAGAACACATTTCTTATCATAACTTTTTGATCAGAGCTCGTTTTGAGATGATTTTTATTGCTTTGGAAAGCTCTCTCAGAGATCTTTTTGATAGTGTATGATATGGATATGTTTGGTTAAGTTATCTATGCTAAAACAGCAATTTTTCGCCGGGTTTGGTAGGCTTTCACATCCTACCGGTGATTAATCTGAGATTATTGCTTATTGGATATTGTTTTATGGCTCATTCAATGAAGCTTGCAAAAAAAATACCATGCATTTTTAGATTTTGAGGCAGTTATTAAGCAAATTCTAAGGTTTCTAGATCCTTGTGCTAACAAGAGAAAAGTTTCCACTTTGGTTTCTCACCACAAGAATCCATGGAGGCCAAAAAGGTTTGTTAAATTCGGTTGAAAAATGTTTGTGTATGGGTGTTGCAAACTTTATGACTTCGAATAATGGGATCAATCTGCTTTCTATCTTTATGGTAACTTTTACTTATGTTCTATTTGTTTTATTGTGATGAAATTCAAAAGCTACAGGGTGATGAAAGCCTCAAATGAATTCTAGTTTTTTGGTTTGAATTCTAAATTTTTGTCACAACAGGGGAGGGTTGGCGTCTCTAAGGCCTGAAGGCCAAAAAAATTTTTTGCAACACAAACTATTAACATCCAACATATAGAAATTAAATCCCCCAACACATAACAACCAACACATAACAACCATTGACATTAACAACCAACATATAACTACCATTGACATTAATTAACACAACCATTGGGTCCAACACATTTAAATTAAAATCCCCTTAAACCCCTTTGGTTTGGGTGCATATTCACACGGGGGTGACGAGGGGCGTGAGAGCCCTCATAATTGTATTTTGCACAATGCGAAATCAACACCATATAATATTCGCTTGAAATCTTATAGCATATTTTGCGAATCTTGTTATACAGTATAGCAAATTTTGTACTTGCATACCCCACAAACGAGGAACTTTACGTACGGTGTAGATTAAGGAATAAGAGGTGAATATGCCTATCCAACAGCTCTCGTTGCCCGGAGTCACCCCCCGTGTGAATATACACCCAAACCAGAATAGCTCCTACCTAGGCTCAGATTCATAAGGGAGGTAGATTGATGGCTGGGCCTCGAGATAGAGCAGACCGAGATATAATAATGGCGGGTTTGGCTATAGACAATGGCTAGGGGTGACCACTCCATCCGGCCCTCCTGTGCATACTATGCAGACGGGCTAAATCGGGCTCTGGCATGTCTATAGCCTGCCGGATACGCAATCTCATGGTATCAACCATCGAAACTGCTCCGGGTTGCATCTCCCCAGTCCGATGAGGCAGGAAGGGTTGCGTCTCCCCTTACCAAAGTCTAATGGCTCCATAAACGGCTAGAGAATCGTGGCGACACACAATTCGTACCCAATTGAACCCTCCAAAACAAGAGCCAGGCCGACACCTGCAACTCTTGAGAGGCAGGGCGACACCATTGCCCCAAAAGGTGTCGGACCCATACCTGGCCCACTCCAATTGACCGACTATAGGCCTAGCCCGCTATGGGTCCCCAGTAGCCACACTCAGCAGGAACCTCCCTCCACTTTGCCACTAGCCCCATTGTATGGTGCTAAGTCACTTCATAGCCCCCGTGCCCCCGTAGCCAGGTGGGTTCTTATGCAGAGGTCATATCTAATAGGAACTAAGGGGTCTAAACTAGGAGCATCATCTAAATAATAGCTACTAGGTCTCTACCCCCCTTCCGAATACAAGAGGAGCAAACATGATCAACCAACATCACATATCCACATAACATGATAAATAATGAGAATAACATCTAAACCTAATCACATGCATCTAACTTACAGTTAGAGTTCATTAATTAGGGTTCAAGAAAGATCTAGAACGAGGGTTCTAGAATGGCTCTAACAGAGATATGAAGTGCTAACTCATCTGGAATCCTAACTTCC